>CM075692.1:22265729-22865729 GCA_037954015.1 Psophocarpus tetragonolobus
GCCTCTCATCTTCAACAGTTCTTTCATTTCGGAGGAATCTACCTCTGAGCAGTGACTGCAAAAGGAAATTCCGTATAAATAGTTAAAATTTACAAGATGAGAAAGTATACATGGTAAAAAAGGGAAAACAAACAAGTGTTGTTCACATAAATATCTTCTAATCACATGTCTCACTAAATTATTTTTTTTTAAAAAAAAAAAAAAAGTGATCAACTGAATAAATCAAATTCAAAAAAGAAGCAATAGATTTCATATAATAATGAAAGGAGATCTCTTACACTAAGTATATTATAATAGAACCACAACTTGAACCATTATCCACCACAGCAATTAACAGAACCAATGGGATTAAATATAAAATTTTGTTCTTCCTTTTTTCTTATTATTCCCTTCTAGGAAAAGGTTTGGTAATCCAGAGAACAGAAATACCACCTCAATAATATTCTAAAATAGCCATCCATCATGCAAGAAAATAACCCAGTTGGCCAGTACATATAGTAACCTTAAATACTGGAACCAATAGTAATTGTCAAACATATGCAAGGAGGTAGAAGCTACAATCAAAACCAGACATATTATCGAAGAAGAGAGGCAAATATATGCAAATCATTTAATATTAAGATAAAAAGCAAAGCACACTTTAACAGATCTTATTCAGTTTAAATAGTGTAATTACTGGATCCTCAAATTAAACTTGAGTTCTTATAAGATTTAGTTACTTCCATAATCAACTCAGGTTTTCTATTAAGTGAAGAAACCATGATTAAGAGAATCATAAATTGCAAGACAATTCTAGTAAGAACCCAACAAACCTGAATACGGTTGCGATGAGCAAAATCAGAAACAGCTCGATGCTCCAACAAGCCCTGGAGCTCTCTTTGTCTTTCCCTTTCTATCCTCACAAGTAAATCAACTAGAGCTTGTCTGCCACGCAACCTTAACATGTCCCGCCGAACATGCTCTGGCTGACTCTCATCATTATCAGCTACTACATCTTGGACTCGATCAGCTTGAGCACCCTCACTTACTTGAGCATCCCTCCGGCTCCCACGGGAACTTCTGTGCTGGCTAGTCATTTGCACCCATTCCCTAACAATTCTTACCCTCTCTCGCTCTGTTTCTCCAAGCCACTCTGCTCTCCGGTTATTGTTTCTCTGACTCACATTAGATGAATGATCACTAATGCCACTTTCCATCCATCCTCGAACAATTTGTCTCACTCTCTCCCTCTCGACTTCGCCAAGATCAGGAGATTGCTCCCTGCTAGACCCATTATGATCCCCATGTGCATTCCTCGATCCAATTTGATCATGTGACCAAGTACCATAATCATTTTCACTCTCACTTGCATCCTCCAAACTCCCTTGATTCTCACTGCCTCGACTGTCGGACATGGTACTGGACACATTAGTATTAGAGTCAGAATTCCTCTGCTGCCGCAACCTTTCCCTCATCCTTTCACGCGCCCGGTTCAACAAATGTTCATCTTCCAATTCACGCCACATCTGCAGAATGGCAGATGCCTGAGTGCTTGGCCTCTCCACAGCCCCCTCCTGGCCAGAAGTTGGAGACTGTGAGCCCCGAAGAAAAGAAGAATCCAACATCGACACAGTATGCAATCCAGCAAGCGCCATCAACTCGGATTCTCGATTTCTTCTCTCAATAGTGGTTATCATCTCCTGTGCCTGCCGTGCAGCCCACCTGCTCAAAATCCTCGAATGCCGCCTTCGTGCAGCCGAGGACTCTGCCAAATCATCCCCTTCAAGGTCAGACCTCCGCCTCCTCCGAACCAGTTGATCACCTTCATCATCCTCTTCATCGGGCACGCGGGAGGAGCTACACGAAGCAAATGACATACAATCATCCAAGTGCCCTCGCATAAACTCCTCTAGCCCCCGCTCAAACTCGGCATGGGCATCAGCAGGTTCAGGTTTCTGCTGTAGTGGCTGAAAATCTGTCATCCCCACCTTCTTCCTCTACCCCTCCCCTCAGCACTACACTAAATGGAACCCAACCAATCTATATCCCTGTATGTACGAACCCACAAAGCATAAATGCACCTCGAACAAACTCCATTCCTAAGACTGACATAAACGCAAAGCAGTTGCTAAGCCACCACCATTATTTCAATCTCTCGGAAACCGAAAAGGAAAACGAAAAAGAAAAAGAAAAAAGGGAACCCCAATCTGAGAGTGGAGGCCATGGGAAAATAACAGGGGAAAAACAGAAAAAGGGTTTCCCTAATTAAATCGAAATTCAAAGCCCCACCACACATGCCACCTGATAAACGATAGAGTCAAAATCAACATACACAACTACGAACGAACAATTCAGGTGTAAAAAACAAAAACACAAAAGAAGGTATTGCCGAAATCAAGCCAAATTATCAAAATCGGGATCACTGAAAATGGGAGGGTGACGTGGAAATCAAAGGCAGTGCACGTACCTGGGATGAAGAGGGAAATGGAAACCCTAGATTTCGTGGGAATGGAGGAAAATTGAGAAAGGAAGAGAGAAAAAATTGGTGAAAGAATGGAAATAGAACACAACACAACACAAACAGAAAAAGAAAGAGAGATGGGAGGAGCCTTTGATGGGACAATTTATAAATTATTACAGAAGAGAGAGAGAGAGAGAGAGAGAGAGAGTGGTGTGTGCCTAATCTAATCTTAACACCAAATTTGTGTTTTCCATCAACCATCTTAATAATAATAATAATAATAATAACTTCTTTTACAAAGTTCTGCTCCACCTATAGCTTATTTTTATACAAGTCATTATGCTACACCGTTTTTTTACATAAATAAATCAGTAGAATGCTTATCAGGTCCCAAATTTTATCCATGCAAATCAACAAATATCTGCTTTGCAAACATTTTAGTTTGAGTAGTTGAAAACTTTGTTTAATCATGATAAATAAACATATTCTAGTCATTTCAAGTGCTTTATATTTTTAACTTCTAATGTTTTATTGTCTTCGATATTATGTATAAAAACATAAATCATATAAAAATAAATAAATAAATAAATAAATAGTTCAGAAAAACTAATAATATTAGTTATTTTTAATTAAATGGTTTAATTATCAAAATTATCCATTAATTATTTCAAAAATTCAACTAAGTATCCTAATTTTTTTAAGATTCAATTAAACACTTAATTCTTTAATTTTTTTTTTGGTAATTTATTCTTTAAATTAATCTTTTTAAGATTGAATTAAACACTTAATTCTTTAATTTATTTTTTTTGGTAATTTATTCTTTAAATTAATCAAATATTAAATATTAAATTTGTTAACCGTGTCAGGTAATAAACAAAAAAAAATTAATTTAGTGGTTAAAAATCGTTATTATATTTCTTATAAGTTTCAATATATTTATTTTTTAAATTAATTAAAAACAAAATATAAATTTTATATTACATTAATATTTATTTAAATAATTAACTTAAACTTTTAACTTGTCAAAATAATATAATTGAAGAAAAAATTATAAAATATTAGATTCTTTATAAAATTCCAACAATTGAGGTAAAACCTGTAAAAAAGTGACATGGGTTAAATACGAGTGGTAAAGGTGTGGTATGGTATAATGGAATCCATTCAAAATGGGTCAAAAATGTTAATAATTTTCTCTTTTTTGGCAAGCAGCTAGCATTAAAGATTCTCTAAGAGAAATTTTAACTAGAATTTGTTACATGGTTGCTCACGAATAAAAATATTATTTTATTATGAGTTCTAGATTGTTATAGTGTTTGAAATTGAAAAAAATATTTATATTTACTGGTAGGGTCTAGTCTCCATTAAAATGTTTTATCATTAAGTAATACATTTAAGCAATTCTTTCTCGCTTAATATACTCTACATTTAAAAAAAAAAAAAAAGGTACCCAATTGAATCTTTCAAAAATCTGGGATACCTAATTGAAAATTTTAAAATAATTAATATATCTATATTGATAATTAAGCAAATTAAATTAGTTTAGCTTTTTTTTATGTATTTAAAAAAAAGTTTAATTGGTATACACGGTTAATGTAAAATCTTTTTACACTGACATCCAATTATGATTTTTTTTATTTATGTGATTGAATGTAAGTATAAAAAATATTTACACTCACAATATATACCAATTAAATTCTTTAAAAAATACTTATAAATTAAATAGAGTGATTAGAACTAAAAATAAGGTAAATTTGAATGAAATGTTTTAATAACTCCAATTAAGAGTATAAATTTTTTTATTAAAACGAGTACAAATAAGCTATTCTATGATTTTTAATTACATTTCTAAAGGATTTTCAATAAAAATATTAATCACACTAATTAACAACTCTAAATATAATGACACCATTCATAATTTAAATAAAAAAAATTCAATCAATAAATATAATTGAGAAAGTTTAACAAAAAGCTCTCAAATATTTTTTTTTTAATATATACGTTTTTAATATATATTTTATTATTAATTAAATTTACAAATTCAGAATAAATAATGTATGAAATCTAAAAAAAAATGTGTTAATCAATTTTAACCAATGATAAATAATATATTACCAGATATCTCATATGAATTATGTTGTTAATAACTCAAGAAGTGCATCAATTTTATCCATTAGAAATTATTTATGAGTGATGTTTTATTGGTAGAATTTACAGAAAATTAAAAATTAACAAATAATCATCAAGAGATGGTCTTTTTATAATTAGGACAAAAATACTATTATTTATTTTCTATATTAAAGAACTGGAAGCAGTATTTATTTTTTTATAATATTAATTAATACAATAAAAATGACATATTTTAAATATATATTATTTTTATTTTATTTGAATATTGATTAAAAATATTTTAAGATAATATAGAATAAATAGTAAAATAGACATTACAAAAAATAGATAATTAAAATTAAATATATTTAAAATAAATTTTATCTTTAAGTAAAAAAATGAGTGTTTAAAATTAATTAGAAAATGTCATCCAAATATATTATCCATAAAAAAATAAAATTTATACAAAATTATATTATAAATATGTCTATTTATTATTTTATATTTATTAATTATTTGAATAAATAAATTTAACAGACACTTATAATTAATTAAATTAGTTAACAACTTTCAATTTTTAACTATATGTTAACTTTCCCGCTTTTTAATTAACTTCTCAAATTATTTTTGTTAAACATAATTTTTGCATTTTTCAGGCAAAGCAAGGTTTGCATGTTTTGCTTGTTAAAATAATTTCTATATGTATATTTCTTTTAACATATTTTGTAAAATTTTATTGTAAATTAACTACTGCATCATCATTTTTACTTTTCTTATTAAAAAGGAAATATTTTTCTCTGAATTAGATATTACAAAAAAAATTATTTTTTCTTTTAAAAATGGAATGATTTTAGAAGTATTATTATTTTTATATTATCACATATTCTTTTATGAGTTTAATTGGTATATACTGATAGTGTAAAAGACTTTTACACTGACATTCAATCATATCTTTTAATTTATATGACTTGTAAAGTATTAACTGATAAATTCAACAAATTTACCATAAATTAAGGGATATGATTGGACGTCAATGTAAAATTCAACTCATTGTCAGTGTATATCAATTAAACTCTTCTTTTATTTTATATTTTATATTACATGTTTTCTAAATTTTTATATTAACCCATATATAATACTTTTTGCTATGATTAAGGGTGTATTTTTTTAAATATGTGTTGTGTAGAGTTTATTTTTTTTTTAAAAATAATATAAAAAAATATAGAATTAATAATATAAAAATGTAAAAGTAAAAATTAAAGGAGAATCGAAGTGAAAATAAAAGGTTAAAATTGGAATTGAATCAGTATTAGAAAACAAATTTTCTTTTTTTAAAGAAGCAAATTTTATTCAGGAAGCATAACTCCCACAAGTCACAAGAGTTGGTATGGGAGAAAGTGTAGATTACAAGTACATAGCCGACTAAGGTTATTACCTATAAATCACAACTTATAAATTACCCTCACATAACTTACAAAAAACTCATAAACATAACCCAAAATACATCATAAATACAAAACAAACCTGGGAAAATTATACATGTCTTTCCCACTTCTAGAGAAACATAATTATAGATGAGTAGATAATTCAACGAAAGATACTGCCAAGGCATTGTAGAAACCCTTTAGCCACAACCAAACCCTTTGCAAAGATAGTTATTGGACCTTCTCTGCAATGAAAACTTCACCATTAAGAATTACTGCATTCTTAGCTAACTAGATTCCCCACACTATTGCTAGCCAAATTACAATAAGGATATCTTTAGTGTACTTACAACTTAAGTGAGAAAACCCCAAGTGATGTCAAAAGCTAGACTTACAATCAGAAGGCAGAGCAGTCCTATATCCTAACCATTTATAACATTGCATCCAGACAAAATAGCTAGATTTAAAAGTGAAGAACAAGTGACTTACAGACTCTGCTGACAAATTGCATCCAAGACATATAACATCATCTAAATGAATGATGTTTCTCTTAACCATTTCAACCTTCGAGGGAATCCTATTGTGTGCTACATTCCAAGAGAAAGCTACAACCTTAGATGATATCTTCGATCTCCATGGCCTTTTAAAGAGTAAAGAAGTATGGCCTTGAGTACCTTCACAAGCTATCTTGTATACTTCCTTCATAAAGTACTTAGCAGAATAACTTGATCTATCTCCCCACCCCCATCCATCCTTCATTTCTTGCCTCATAAGGACCCTTTGTAGAACCCCTCCAGCTCCCTCATTCATTCTTCCTCTTAAGTAAATAAATCTCTCCTCCAACTAAACCTCCAAACCCATATTTATCACTCCACCTCAACCTCTGATAGCAAGCCTTTTTTTTATTAGAGAGAGAAAAAGTCTAGGAAATAGAGATTTAAGCCCACTTGGCACCCACCCACCCCCTATTATAGAACTTAAACAAGGATTCATCCACAACCAGTGGTTTGACTTCACCAGAGAACCACTCACCCACCCCCCTTCCTCCAAAAGTTACCTTTAGGATATCATTCAACCATTATGAATTACCTCTCCTTTCACTCAAAGCTCTTCTAATCCCAACCTTATATCTAGCTTCAAGTACTTGGATCCATAGTTAATCCCCCTCCCCTCTTGAAGAATTTGCCAATACACCAAGGACTGTTTTGTTGAAAGCCACCGCGTATTAGAAAATAGATTTAATGTTCTTTAACTATATTCACTCTCTCACATAATAAATACATCAAAAGTTACATTGGAAATTGATTTATAATAATTTTTAACGTGTGATACGACATACATTAGAAAAACTATTAATCATCATATCAACAATGGGTATTTAAAATAATTGCAACATATTTTAATAATGTAAATTAATTATATTTTAAAATTATAAATTATTATAATTATATATTTAAATTATAATTTTTTATAATTATATATTTAAATATTAATTTATGTAAGTATATATATAAATACTAAATTACTATAATTAATATTTAAATTATAATTTCTATAGTTAAATATATAAATTTTAAAATACATATTTAAATTACATTTTTTTATAATTATATATTTATATTATAAATTACTATAATCACATTAATGAAGGAAAGAGAAATGAAAGAAAAAAGTTGTATAATGTTATGAGAGAGAATTAATGAGAATAATGCATTAAGTAATGAAGGATAAACATATAAAACAAAATAAGTTAAGAGCTAAAAATAGAAGATCTTTTGGAAAAGTTCAAAAGTGCGTTTAGTTTGAGATGTGTAGACTTACCCTTCTACAACAACCTTATATAATTAATTATATAAATGTTATTTTTATACTTTAACTTTCCATAACCATTAAATTTACATTCAATGGTTGAGATCATTACTGTAGAAACAACACAGTAGTAGAGAATCAACACACTTTGCTTCGTAATTTCAGCTAAAGCTAGGTGAGATGGTAATGACAATGATTTCAACTCCGTTCAGATGACAAAAATCTAGGAAATTTTTATTTTTGCATATTTAAAAAAAGTGCTCCAAGTAGCTTTTTCAAAAGATATTATTTTTAGCTACAGGCAGATTTTATTTTTTCATATTTACCGTTCATTAATTAATATATCGTTCCCTACTAATTTTCTCTTTTGCATTATGCTACTTCTCTCTTTCCTTCATTAATGTAATTATAGTAATTTATAATATAAATATATAATTATAAAAAATTATAATTTAAATATATAATTTAAAATTTATATATTTAATTATAAAAATTATAATTTAAATATTAATAATAGTAATTTATTATTTAAATATGTAATTACATAAATTTATAAATAAAATATATAATTAAAATAATCTATAATTTGAATATATAATTAATTTATATTATTAAAATATATTATAATTAATCAAAATACCTCATTATTGATCTACAGTATCTTTGATTTGCCATTTATGTTAGTTGAAAGCTGAAAAGCTAATTGAAATGGTAGTCGTTTGGATGGCAATCTCATTGCTACTACCTTTTACAAAAAAGCTATTTTAAGTAGTTTTTTCAAAAATCTCCTATTTTCAGTTATTAGTTGATTTTATTTTTACATGTTTACACTTTATTAATTAATGTATTATCTCCCACTAATTCTCTCTCATTACATTATACAACTTCTCTCTTCTTCATTAATGTAAGTATAGTAATTTATAATATAAATATAGTTTTTCTTTCCAAATTTAAAACATTGTTTTCAAATCTTAACCAAAACATTAGTTGAAAGTAGCGATCGAAACAATCGTTGAAGGTAACGGTTGGTTATTGACGATCAAAAGCAGTGGTTGGTGATAACAATCAGATGTGGTGGTTGGTGATTTCGGAGGTAGCGGCTGAGTGACTGGTGATCGAGGGCAGCAATCGGTGATCACTAGTTGAACGTGGTGGCCAGTGACCACTAGTCAAAGATGGCAGCCAGCTGGTCGTTGGTGAGGGTTGGTGACCGTCGATCGGAAATAGCAGCTGATGACACTGGTGGTGGTCAATGACTTTTGGTTAAAGGTGGAGGTCAATGACTGCCGGTCAGAGATGATGGTCAACAATGACAAGTGATGCCAAGTAATGAGCTTAAATAAAAACAAAAACAGAAATCTAAAAACCAAATTTTATTGTTTTTAAAATTGAGTGAAAACTATTTAGAAAATGAGTAAAAAACTAAAACAGACCCATTTTTGCAGAACAGGTTTCTATGTTTCATGGTAGATTAATATTAAGTATAATGAAATATTAACAAGATACTATTGAAATTATATCCATTAATTAATTAAACTAATCTTTTATAATTTTATAAATTTATATTCTTCGTGACTTTTTAATATTTACCTATATTCACAAATGTCAAGTTATTATGTTATAATTTGTCAAAAAAAAAAAAGAAATTATATTCGGTCTTAAACTCTCTCTCATAAGCGTATATTTACTGTAAAAATTCTCTCAAAATTTTTCCTATAATTAATTAAAATTTATTAAAAATCACCGGCAATTAAAAAGAAGGTTTCTGTGAAAATTTTTCTAATACTCCTTTTCTCATGGATTTATATTTTTGTTTACGGAGTCCTCGTTGGTTAGACAAACGCAAACTGAATTACCTAACTTCTTTTTTCTTCCTCATCTTTTCACTTATTTCCTTTTTTTTAAAAAAAAATATTCTCCAAAATCTATCATATTTGAAAAGGAAAAAAACATACATTTACAATAAGCGCTATCGTATTTTATATGATTGTACATTTTAAAGAAAACATGTAATTAATAAGGTTTTTTTCTTATATTCTTTCAATGAAAAATATTTAGATACAATTTAAGTCCCTTATTTTGTTAATTAAATCTGTAATTTTGGTCTATGTGTTCTTAAATAGAAACATTTGGTCAAGTTATTTTGAAAAATCAACTTTTATATGATTGTACATTTTAAAGAAAACATGTAATTAATAAGGTTTTTTTCTTATATTCTTTCAATGAAAAATATTTAGATACAATTTAAGTCCCTTATTTTGTTAATTAAATCTGTAATTTTGGTCTATGTGTTCTTAAATAGAAACATTTGGTCAAGCTATTTTGAAAAATCAACTTTTTTTTATTCAATTCTTATTTTGTCTATTTTTATTTCTTTTATTTTGGTCAAATTAAATTCAAACCTAAAATATTCATTTAAGGTGTTATTAAAATATAAAAAATAAAATAACTAAATATAACAAAGTTGAAAATTAGATAAAAATTATATTTTTTAAAATATAAAACCAAATGTCACTTTTAAACAAGGGAAATAAAAATTGTGAACTGTTCAAAAGATATTAAGGGGAAAATGACACTCTTCCCTTTCAGTAAAATGAGGTATATAGGACTAGTTAAGAAAGTATGCAAAATATGCTGTTCTGGGTCCTTCACTAGTTTTCTCTTGCATGGTTAGTAGTGGGTCATATCCGTATACTTCTATCTCATAAAACATTTACCACATTCTTTAAATATAGGAGTATGGCTTTAAGTACACAAAAGTCCTAATAAATGGTCATAAAATATTTACCAAGAAAATGCATAAAATACAAAACAGTGTTGATTTAATTAGGTCCATTAACAGTAGTTGATGTGTTTGTAAGCACTTCTATATATAATTTATTCTTTCCATAGACTAATCACTCATTAAAATCATTATTTTTTTTACAAATGGTGAATATGAAAAATGAAGTAAACTTATGCTTTCTCTAATAATAAGATAAAATAATCAAGCTTTGACTTATAATAACAATATTTTTATTTGTAGAAAATCATGTATTTTAAAAGATGAATAATATAATATGTTTCGTTGTAGCAATACACAAACTTAATAATATTAGTTTTATCCTAAAAATTTCTATAAAATAAACATTATTCATTTATTTCAATTATTAAAAATTATATATTTTATATTATACAGTCAAAATATTATATAAATTAATGATTTTTTATTAACTGTGTATGATATATAGATACATATAGTTATGATTTACTGTTTTAGTATTATATAATTGTTAAACCCATATATTATAATCATTATTAATATATTTAATAAAAATATAGTTTTATATTTGATAAAAATATTTAAATAAATTATTAAATGAATTTACCTTTTAAAAATATAATTTCTAATAATTTTATATAATTTATAAACAATTATGTTAATAAGTTTCTTTAAAAAATATAAGAAGAAAGATATAAAAAAAAATCTGCAAAGAGAATGATATAGAAGGAAATGGACTATACAATAAATAATAAATAGTTTTCAAATTTGAAATATCTGAATAGTATATAAAGAAAGGTAGACCTTTGCATAACTTCCATTCATTAATTTTCAAAATTACTCCTATATACTGTATATTTACTTCAATACATATTATTTCCACCACGTGAACTTGCATTTGGTTAGATGCACAAATTAAATCTTTTCAAGATTGTCTGAAAAGGTCAAGTACAATGTTTCAAAAGCTTAAACAAACCAAACTTTCTTCATTTCTACAAAATCCGTAGCCTCCTCCTTGATATTAATCAATCAATTACTTGAAGCAAGCAACCTTTGATGAGATGCTAATTTTGTGAGGCATATATAGCTAATTTCAAGCTTTTCAAAAAAAAAAATATAGCTAATTTCAAAATAATTACCCATCATAAACAGTTTCCTTGAGAGTACCCACCAAAAGTGACAACAATGTTTTGTTATGACTTTGCTCATATTCATCAAATTGCCCACACACAAAGTTAATTCTACACTTATGAAATTGCTTGTAAGTTAATTTAGACCAACTAGGTTTTTATCATGAGCTAATTATCCAATGCTTGTCCATAGTTAATTGTTTTAGGTACAATGATGGTAATAAAGTTTAATTTATCACCCCACACAAATCGTAGCAAATTACATAGATTTTTTAAAAATTTTGTCTAATTATATAAAACACTTTTTTTTAACTCTAACAGAAATCTCTCATACTTTTTATTAAAAACACTACATTGAAATATATTTTTACATTATACATACGACTCTTGAAATTTAAAAAACAATTATACTACTTACCCTTTTAAAAATTATCATCAAAGTAGTATAATAATAAAAACTTGCAACTTAAATAACATGGGTCTGGTTAAATTGACTCATTTTTAACTTTGCCAGACAAACAGAACTTTTTTCTTTTTTTTTTTTTCTAAACAGAATTAAGCCTAAAAAAAGACTAATATAGAAGTAAACCAACCAATATAGGTTAATTTGATGAGTCCGGCATTAATAAATTGAGTTGGATTACACTCAAGAACTATAGACCTAAATTTAATAGGAACTATTTTAATTTAATATCACTTTATTTTTTATATTTTCTTGAACTTTACATAAATTTGGATTAAAAAATAGAACATATTAGTTTGACCCAACTTAACTGGTCATTGAACTAGACTGAGCCAAAAGAAATGCAACCATTAAAAATATGGGTCAGTCTACCACTTTTCACATATTAACTATTGGGTAATAAAATATTTAATAGAGTAAGGTTTAATTAAAAAAAAAAATATTGGCCTTAAAGCACATACGACATTATATGAATGTGATGATAGTAATAAGCTCCTTGTGAAGAGTAAAAATCAAGGTAGGTTTCAATTACAGACCCTTTTTATAGCTGGTTTTGCTGTGTTTTTTTTGTTTTTTATTTAAGAAGTGGAATTTGGTTTTAGTGGCATAATTTCGTTGAGGGTAGGTTCTACGTTGCTGGATTATTTTCACCAGGGATGTGTTGTAAAGGTGGGAAATGTTTGTTGTTACCCTTTTGTGTTGGCGAGTCATGTGATTAGGTAACCAGTGGAGAACTAATTTGGATTGGTTACCACTAAGTACATTTTGAGTACCACTGGTACTGATGTGAACCAGGATTTAATTCGGTTAAGGAAAATATATTCATGATCTACATAGGAATTCAAAGTTAAAATTAATTATAGCTAAAAAGCTAACAATTGATGAATTTGAAATTCAGACACTAGACGTTGGAATTTTTTTTCTAACAGGCTAGGTTACTAAGTGGTTAGCAAAAATAATGTTGATTTTATCCTTCATGTGATGTATCTAACTATTTTGGGTCAATGGATTGTTCAACCATCAATCATCACAGTTAGTGATAGGGCTGACCTGCTAATTATATAGTTATAACAAGGATTGTGATTTTTGCAAGTTTCTGTTTCTCTAATTAAAGCATGCGGAAGGGAAATTACATTTTTTCATTTGTTTTTTTCTGAAATTGGAGATTATCAATGAAAAAACGCCATGAAATTATACATAATACATTATAGAAAATCTTCAGATATAATTAAAGAGCTAAACCAGATAGACTATATTTGGATAAAAGATAGGAATGTATTTTTAAAAATTTCATGATAAATTGTTGAAATTTCAAAATACGAAATATGGTGAAATAGGAATTTGTTAGTTTAAGAATCAAAGTACTTCTCTTGTAGTAGTCCCTTTCTAGCTAGCTAGGAAGTGTACACTTTTGCCTTTGTTGTGCTGAAAGTGTTTGCAGAAGATTTTGTTGGGAACAAGGCACTAAAGGAGAGAAGAGAGAAATAAACAACACTAAGAAGTATTTGTTTTGGTGCATCTGTAAATCTTACATAAGCTTGCTTATATAGCAAAGTGAAGAACATCATCTCACAATACTAAGCAATGTGGGACTAAAGATCAAACTACAAAACTTAATTAAACTACAAAACTAACAATTCTCCCACTTGGAGTTTGATTATCACTTATTGTAGTTGTCTTCATCATCAATCATTCTTGAAGGTCAGTTGAGACACTGCAAAGCCTCAACTTTTCTGTTGTGACAACCTTTGTCAACATATACACTGGGTTCTTACTTCCTAGTATCTTCTTGAACGTTAGTACTTCATTCTCAAGTAGAGATATGATGAAGTGATAACAGAGATCAATGTGCTTCGTTCTGGAGTGAAATGTTGAAGTCTTAGCCAGATGTATTGCACTCTGACTATCACTATGCAAAACACTCTTTTCCTGGATGAATCCCAACTCTGTTAACAATGCTTGAAGCCATATCAATTTTTTGCCAGCTTCTGTTACTGCTACATACTCAGACTCTGTAGTGGATAGAGCAACGATCTTTTGTATCTGTGACATCCAACTAACAGTTGTAGTTCCAACAGTAAATATGTAGTCAGTGGTACTTCTTCGATGATCAATTTCTCCAACAAAGTCTGCATCTACGTAGCCTTGTACTTTTAATTCACCTTTACTAAAGCACAAACACTTTTCCTTAGTGCCTCGTAGATATCTCAAAATCCATTTCACAGCTTCCCAGTGAGCTTTACCTGGATTTGACATAAATCTACTTACAACTCCCACTGCATAACCAATATCTGGTCTTGTGCATACCATCGTGTGCATCAGACTTCCAATGGCTGAAGCATATGAAATTTTAGCCATTAATTCTTTTCTTCCTTCGTCTTAAGAGATTGGTCTTTTGATAGACGAAAATGAGTAGCCAAATGTGTGCTAACTGGTTTGGCATTGCCCATGTTGAATCTTTGCAAAACACAGTTGATGTACTCTGTTTGAAATAACTGCAAGGTTTCCTTTTGCTTATCTCGCATGATTTGCATTCCTAGGATTTTCTTTGCTGGTCCTAAATCTTTCATGTCAAATTCTTTTTACAACTACTGCTTCAAGTTTCTAATCTCACTCATATATGAACCTGCTACTAACATATCATCGACATAAAGTAGCAAAATAATATAACTGGAGTTGTACCTCTTGAAGGTATAAATATATTTGAAAGAGTAAATGTGTTTAAGCATTAATTTTTGTCTTTTTATTTAACTTTTTTTTTATAAAAAACTTTTAATTTTGTATTGTATAAATATATTTGGAAGGGTAAATATTTTCTTATAACATACATATACTTTTTTTCTCTCATACTTTTATCAATCCAAAAAAAAATTACTCATTTTTTAGTTTAGGCTTGTTCCGAAAAAAATTATTTATAAGTACTTTTATAAGAAAAAATACACAAAAAAAAGTTCTAAAAAAAATTCCATAAATTTTTTAAAAGATGTTTAATTTTTTTTAAACTAATATATAAAAACCATCTCACATAACTTTTTTTTTAAAAGAAAATGAGATTTATTAAAAATAAACTTATGAAAAATCTTACCTCATTTAAAAAACCAATGAAAAATGTGTTTTGACTTTTTTATATCTTTTTCTTTTATAAGTACTTACGGAGAAAATTACACAAAGATTTTAGAGCGTCCATGGATACATGGTAGAATAGATACTAACAATTTTTTTATTGGCATCAACTCTTTTTAGTATTAATAGTGTTTCGATAAATACTTTTGGAAAATTCAAAAGTTCTTAAATAGAACTTATTAAGAAACTCAAATTTAAATCTTCTCAAATTATAACTTTTCAAGAAATATTTATCACATTTTCATTTCAGTTCTTTAAATTTAAGTAAAGAGTTTTCTTTCTTTAAAATTTTAAAAAGATTTCTTGAGTCTTTTAAATTTAAAAATATTTAGTCTCAAAATTTAAAAATGATATTTTATTAGTCCCTAAAATTTAAAAATAACTTTTCAGTCTCTTAATTTAAAATCTTTTTCTTAGTCTTTAAATTTAAAAATGATTTTTTAGTTCTTCAAATTTAAAAATATGTTTTAGTCTCTCAAATTTAAAATTAATTTTTTAGTTCCTCAAATTTAAAAAATAAATTAAAATAAAATTTCTCCATTTAGAGGTTAAAAAAATATTTTTGAATTTTAGGAACTAAAAATATATATTTTAAATTGTGTAAAATATCTTTTAGGTCTCTAGAAAATTCTCAATATATTAAATACATTCTCTAAAATAAATTTCTATTATTTTGATCTTCTATTTTTTAAATATATTATTTTTGGTCTTTTAAACATTATCTAAGTCTTTTTATCTCTTTAAAAATTGCTATTTAAAACTCTTTGAGGACAAAAAATAATATATTTTAAAATTAGGGAGGAAATATAAAAAAATTTTGAAAGACTTATTTAATATTTCAAGAATTTTTTAGGGACCTAAAACACATTTAGAATCAAAATAACATTTTTTAAATTTAGGGGAAAAAAATTAACAACTTTAATATGAAATATGAAATTCAACATCATTAGGATTAAAGGACTAAAATTTATATTTTTCAAAATTCTATCCATCACAGGTGTTTCATCTTCTATTTATAAGTTATAATAAAACCTAAACAAAGATAAACATCCCAAACAAAATCCTAAATATAATATAAAATTTTGTAAGATAAGATGAATCTTGATAGAACTTAAATTGAAGGCAAGAAATGCCACAATTTTCAAGGACGTTGTTCCATAGGTGTAACAAATTCTACTCAATACTTAACTGTACTCTTGGAAATAATGAGAGACAACACAGTTAACAACTACTACTTTTGCAGAATAAATTATAAACTCAAATTGTTGTGTTAGGTGATAGGGCTTTTGCATTGTATTAGGGGTCTTGGTTGAGCTTTTGTTGTTTATTATTTGTTAATTGTTGACAACTTAATTATGTAGTTTCATTCAAACTCTCCTTTTCTACATATTTTGTGTTTACTTATAAATAAAATTTTTTGACTTATAAAAAAAAAACACTTATTTAATTTCATTCAAACTCTCCTTTTCTACAATTTCTACTAGATTTGTATCATTGAAACACTAAATTAACTTATATAAAATGAATTTTTCACATTATAACTTTTAAAGAATATATTATTCTAAAAGTTCTTCTCCACAAGTTTGTGCAAATTGACTTTTGTCATCTCCTTTCTATTTCTTTTTATTCTATTTTCTTTTTCTTTTCAAAATCTTTTCTCGTCCAAACAAAGTTTGCAGAAGGACAAAATCAATCTTTCAGCAAAATAACAAAGTCAATGTTAGGAACATTAGTTGTGTGCAGAAATGGATAAGGAAAGAAAAATTAATCTCCTTTCAATTAATTATAAGTTGCATAAGATTAAGAACATATTAGAATTGGTGGTAGAAAACACAATGAAATAAGTAGAATGAATTAAAATAAAATATATTAAAATATCATTCATTGGAGGGATGATCTATAATTAAAATTATACTCAATTTTATCATTTTGAAAGATAATAGAACGAAATAAATTACAATAATTTTTATTTTTATTTCATCCTAAACTATATTTAAATTTATATGATAATAAATAATGGGTAAAAATAAGTTTATATATATATATATATATATATATATATATATATTAAATTAAAATGCTCCATCACATACACCTCCAATTTGGGAGATAAGAAAAAATGTTTGAATCGTAATCATATGAATTGGGTTCATCACTTACATTTCATTTTATCTCTTATTTTTCAATATAAATATCTGACATTAAATTTATTTTATTTCATCCCTCTCCATGTCTTCTCTTTCCACCAATCTAAATACATTCTTATCAATTTAAGCAAGTTTTATAATAATATGTCCAGAGTCGTGTCATAAATTATCAGTTTGAAATGGTTTTGTTAATGTATGAAAATACCGTTTTCTTAACTACTCCTATATAAATAATTAGAATAACTGGTCCATTTTGCAGGACTAATGAAACAAGCAGTGACCCATATATATATAATTATTGACACGTATAAATTAAAATAATAACAGATTTTATAATTTGATGAAAAGAAAAAATTATTTTCCACGCCTAATAAAATTAGATAAATGGTTTTACCAATAAAATTATATTCAAAGTGACGTGAATCTTCTTAAAATGTGTGTTTTGTGATCAAAGATTATAGTTTATAGTGGTCCTAGTGATAAAAACCAACCTAAGACCTAATTCTAGGTGTGAACCACATTTTCAAATTAATAATGATTTCATAATTCTTAAGCACGATTACAGAGAGGGGAAAAAAAGAAGGAAAGAGAAGTATAACGATAAATCATATCACATAAGGTAACTTAGCTAATTGTTCAAGAAATAAAGAATGTGAAAAAAGATTGAAAGTTCGATGTTTGACCACTAATAAAAACTTGCAATCCTGTGGGTGATCTCAAATATATACAGCTAAAATATGTTTCAAGATTTGAGTTTTTTTTTTTTAAATCCGGAACAGCATTGAGAACAATAAAAAGTTAATTAGATTCATGCATGTTTAGGCGTTCAAGAAACCAATTCGCTTTGGTTGTTTTCATGTCGTCGTCTCATCTTTTAAGTGCAAATATCTTAATTCGTGAACGTTCCTCTTGTTTGACTTCAAATCTTATATATTATTTCTCATCTCTCATCATTACTTTTCTTACTACCAGAATTTGTTATTGCTAAGAATCGCTTCGTGAGACTTTTTTTTATAACCTCTTTTACACGACTCAGTAGTCACGTGTAACAGTATTATATTTATATATATATAAATTTCATGATAATCTTTTTTATTGACATATTAATTATAAGGAAATAATCTATTTTCTTGATTTTTTTTTTATTTTAACATATAATTTATTTTCTTCAATTATTTTTTAACTTAAATTAAAAAATCATGAGCAAAATCATATATATATATACATATATATATATATATATATAAAAGTCATATTTACAATATTATATATCTTCATTTTATGTATACAGATAGGGAAGATTTTATTTATGTGCATATCTCTCATTTTTTTTCTACTACGATATTTACATGAATGATGGAAAAATATTCAATAACGGATTTATATAGTTAGTCGACACAAGGTAAAAAGTGACAACTTTTGGTCCCTCAATTACTAAAGGTTCCCCCTAATCATTCACAAATAGTGGAGACGTTAGTCCCCTTGAAGGTGACTGAGTTCCTATGCCTGAAAACGCATTGCTGAAATGATTGCAGAGGAAGGGTATGGGTAGTTGGCCGTTTGACGAAATGACTGTAGAGGAAGGGTATGGGTAGTTGGGCGTTTCCATCTTTTAAATTTTTCATTTCCATATATTTTTTTTAAAAGACAAGAAAATAAAGGAGTAAGAATAATTATCATGTAAATAATTTAAAGATAATAATTTAAATAATAAAAGAAATATATATATATATATATATAAATAAATTTGTTTATAATAATCATTTTTTTTAGAGAAATTTGAATATTTTTTTTAGTGACTAGTAAGGATAAATGAGCTTCTCTATCATTATTTTTAAATAATACAAGACCATTTCCCCTTAAATATTTACTCATTTAAGTCCTCAAGGTTAAACTTTCAACTACAAATTAATTCAAATCTTTATTTAAGAATTAAAAATTTTATTATAATTTTTTATATATTTATATACAAAAAAATAACCATTACACTTAAAATAAAATGGTCAATTTATATTTAAAAATAACATTTAATAAATCGAATAAGATTATGAACATCAAATTAAATAATTATAATTAAAAGTAATACAAATTAATAACTAAGACAATATTAGAAACATCTTACTAAATAAGTATTACTAAAAATAATATAAAATAATAAATAAAGCGATGTTAGGACATGCACTTCACTAAATAATTATAACTAAAAGTTACATAAAATATAAATAAAGAGAGGTTAGGGACACCTTGCACAAAAAAATTATAACTAAAAATAACAAAATAAACAAATAAGTATAATATTTAAAAGTGATAAATCCTATATTTCTTCCTAGATTTTTTCCCATTTCTTCTCACATTATAACTCTTATTTATAACTTGGTGCAGTACTCAATTAATAATTAATTTCTTCTTTTTTACCATCATTACATAGTTAATGTTCAATTTTTAGTTACATGTAGATATATCTTAGTTACATACGAATAAGTTTTTTCTTTAGACTTATCCACCTTTTTTTTATTTTTACGCTGTTGTTTCTTTTTTCTTTTACATATATAAGTTAAATTTTCAAAATAAATTATAAATTTATTTCTATTATTTTACTTATACCATATATTTTAAAAATATTCCAAATTAAATATTTACATTTAATAATAATATAATATTATACTAAAAGTTTAAAAATAGGATATTTATTTATTTTAAAATATTTTAGCTAAATATTTAAGATAGCATAATTATTTTACAGTTAAATATTTATTTAGTTTTTTTATATACTAAATTTGAAAATATAATTAAATATTTTATTAAAATTTGGATATTACATCACCCGTCAACTGACCTTGTTACATCCTGAGATTGACATCAACAACCAAAATTAACCGACCTCCACTTTACACTAGCCTTATCTAGACGACCGTCCACACTTGAACAGAAACACTCAGGGAACTTATTACAACCGTCATGAACCAACGGTTACGACACCATTAAACAATTGTTAATGAGTAATAATTATCTCGATTAAAGTCATTGATGATGCCTCAACAATAAAAACAAGAAAAGAGGTATTTGCAAACAACTTTTACATAACATAATATACTACCTTGACTAATATGAGCGTCAGAGTCTCTCTTGCAGGTACTCTCGGCACCGCGTTCTTATGGATTCATTAGTGGACTTGTTGGTTAATCTATCAACCATTTTTTAGTAAGTACATTTGGCACCACCGTGGGGTGTGATAGAACTTTTCTCTGGCCGCCATTGAACTAGAAAGTAATAATGGAAACAAAAGTACCAACCTTCGCAAACCTTTAAAGGCAGAATGAACAACTATAGCGCATCATTTTTGAGTTGTGCACCCATAACAACAATGAAGAGCAAGTCGTGCTACTTCCTCCCCTCATCGTAGCTGGAACCACATGACTTCCTCCCTTCATCACCATCACACTATTACTCCTCTGCTACTTAACACCACCACATTGTCCCACACTAGCCACCAACTAGGAGAACCCGTAGTCACAATCACGACTTTGAGCGACATCCTTTTGGCTCGAAAATCATGGCAATAGAATTATCCCGCGACTAGAAGCTTTTGACCCTGGAAAGATACGAAGATCTCTCGGACCCCAATGCCCACATTGATGGCTATTTGTCTCAGCTAAATTTGAACTCTACCAATGACATCTTCTGTTGTAGGGTCTTCCGAACTTCTTTAAGGGGGCAGCCCTAACCTAGTTCACCCAACTTCCTCATAACTCTTGAAGAAATTCAAAGTACAATATGTCACCGGCCCACCCTACAGTATCGATGCCACAACATCAGCAAGCCTACAACAAGAAAGGAGAAAACCTTAACGAGATTTCATCAACAGGTTCTTAGCAACCTCTACCAAAATCAGACAAATTCACCCTGAGGTTGTCCTCCACTATATGTTGACAAGACTCCGACCTGACCCCTTCATGAATAGTCTCTACAAAAGGGCACCAAACGACATGAACGAACTCAAAGCTCGAGTTGCAACATATATTCACATGGAAGAGCACACCTCTTTCAAAGAAAGGATGTTGGCGTCCCCAAATCAAACTACTAATACACCCCAACAAGAGTTCAAATCCAGCCACCCACAGGAAAAAAGCTTCAAGAAGAAGGCTGGTAGAGAATCAAAATATGACCAATATACCTCCTTTAATGTTGCCAGAGTGCATGTCATGGAAGAAGCGCAAATGGCTGATCTCCTCACGTTGCGTTTGTAGGACAACCTACTACTAAGGTTGACCACTGCAAGCACTACCAATATCATTGCATGATGGGTCACGACACCAATGAGTTTCGCACCTTAAAGAACAAAATAAAAGAACTAATAAGAGTGTGCCATCTCTCAAAGTATGTCCAAAATAAATCGTCTACCACCTCACGAGAAAAAGGGGAAAAGCAAGAAGTATCACTACTCATCTCGTCGAGCCCACCGACCTAGAAGTTGTGAGTGACGATCTCTCGAAGGTCATTCTAGACAAAGGTTGGATGACGCAGACCTAAGAGGGGTAATCAATACCATAGCTGGTGGTTTCGTTGGTAGAAGGCATGGGAAATTAGCTCGCAAGCGTCACCTACAAGTTGTGTACAACGTTGATGTAGAAAGAGCTGCCACCTACCTCCTAATCAAGTATCACTTTCTCTTATGCGGACTTTGAGGGAATCCACCCGGACCAAGATGACCCCATGGTCATATAAGTGGTAGTGGAAAACTGGCATATCAACAAGACATTGATAGACCAAGGGAATTCAGCCGATGCTCTATTCTAGTCCACTTTCTGCCAACTCGGCTTGCCCAATTCTTTCAACATCCATACAGCGAGCCATTGTACAGATTCACAGGAAGTAGTGTACAAGCCAAAGGCTATGTAGACCTCTTTACCAAGTTCGGGAAGGCAGGCCAGAGTAAATCGATCACCAGGAAATACCTGCTAGTAGATGCCCCTTCTTCATACAACATCCTCATAGGAAGACCCATGCTCAATGATAAAGACTTGTCGAGGTCGATATCAAACAACTAGTTTCCACAAATTTTGCAATGTAAGGATTAACCTAAGTCGTCTCTCAAGGATACAATCCATATATGATTTAGATTTTATCAAGAAAACAAAGAATTGAAGGGGGGTTTTATGAGGAATTAAAAAGAAAACATACAGAACAAGTAATTAGATTAAAATGAATATCAAGAAAGAAAACATAAATTTGAGGTTCCTAGCAATGCGCTTGAGTAAACACTATTTTAATATTTTCATGCGAAATTACGTCAACACACAATGATAATTCAATCGAACTGGATCACAATCACAATCTCAAGATTCTCACGAATTATAGAAATATAACTGGTTGAATTAGGTTCTCAATCGAGTTCCTAGCCTCTTGCAATTAAAATCAATCCCTAATAATTAGTATCAAAATTCAATTGAAATTTTACATGAATTGGAGAGGAAATGAGAGTAATATAACGCAAGATTTGCAAGAAAAAGAAAGTGTTAAAGATTAAAATTCATACATTTACAGTGCAATCACATCGGAGACCCCAAATCGATTAAAAAATTAGCCTTCCATAGAGATCTCTACGAATGCTTGTGTGAGAAAGAAGAAGAAGGTTGACAGAAAATATGCAAGATAAGAAAATTCAAATCTGAATTCAAAATTAAAAGTGATGAAAGTTCTTATGAATTTGTTATGAAAGGCTTTTATAATGCCTCCCTAAACTTCTCAAGGAAGTTAACTAAAAATCTAACTAAAAGTCCAAATAAATTAGGCAAAGGCCCAAAAGCAAATTTCCTAAAAGTGATAAAGAAAATTAAACTAAAAATTACAATTAGAAAAATCTAAAAAATACAAAAATAATAACTCAATGCAAAGTCCATTCTAATCAGGTCCACGAACCTGCAAAATAAAGGAAAAAATATGAAAAAGCTTAAACGTGACCCATTATGAAAATGAATTAAATCAGAAAATTAAGAACCAACTGCAGAGTTAGAAGGACTAAAAATGATATAAAATGTGGGAAATAAAATACTTTATCACTCAACAAACTTAAGGCAGTTGTCTCTACACTACACCTAGCAATGAAGTTCCCGTTGACAAATGAAGGCGTCATCACTGTAAAAGCCAATCAATAAGAGGTCAAACAATGTTATGCCCATAGCTTAAGGATTGCAACAACCGCTCCCGACAAAACTTCTGCCCTTGAAGATGAGTATGAAGATTCACACCTCATACCTGCAGAAGCCCTCATAGATTTCCAAATAAGCCTTAATCCAAACCAGGTCACCAAGATGGGGAGTCAACTTGACAAAGCCTCACATTGCCAAGTTAAGGGCATAGTCACCCGCAACAAAGACCTATTTGCGTGGAGCAGCTCGGATATGTCAGGCATTGAACCAACTTTCATTTTTCACAAGCTCAGAGTATACCCTCATGCCAAGCCTGTCATCCAGAGATGTTGAAACCTCAACGAGGAAAAATGAGTCTAGCCAAAAAAGAGGTTGAGAAACTCAAGGTCGTCGACTTCATTAGAGAGTTCACCTACTCTACTTGGTTGGCCAATGTAGTCATGGTAAGAAAGTCATTTGGGAAATGACGAATATGTGAGGACTATACTGACCTTAACAAAGCTTGTCCCAAGGATGTGCACCCCCTCCCTAGCATCTATTGACTTATAGACGATACCTCAAGGCGCAAAATCCATAGTTTTATGGATGCTTACTTAGGATATAACCAAATAATAGTGCATGCCCCAGATTAGGAGAAGAGGACTTTTATCATAGACAATGCCAATTACTGTTACAAAGTCATGCCTTTTATAATGAAAAATATGGGGGCTACTTAACAAAGGCTAATGGTAAGTTTTTAAGGACAAGATAGGACAGATAATAGAGGTCTACATGGATAACATGGTAGTCAAATAAGAAGATCTGTCACACCATGTAGTTAACCTAGCTTAGGTGTTTGGGAAGCTACGCAAGCACAACATGTGCCTCAACCCTTAAAAATGTGTGTTCAGAGTCGAAGGGGGAAAGTTCCTAGGCTTCATGCTTTTGAGCAAAAGCATAGAAGCCAATCCTGATAAGTGTTAAGCCATGATTAATATGCATAGTCCAACCTCAAAGGAAGATGTGCAAAAACTAACAGGACGTCTGGTATCACTTTCAAGATTCCTACCCTGCATGGTGAGCAAAGCCAAACCCTTCTTCCAGTTAATAAAAAAGACACAGGATTTCACGTGGATAGAAGAATGTGAAACATCCTCCCAAGAATTCAAGACTTTCTTGGCAACCCCTCAAGTCTTATCCTGACCCCTACCGAGAACCAACTTCCTCTTTTCAGTGGTCAAAGACGCCATTAGCGTGACTTTAGTACAAGAAAAAGGAACCCAACAACCCATCTACTTTATAAGTAGAGTGTTGCATGACATAGAATGATGATACCAGCTAATCGAAAAACTCGCCATCATACTCCTCACAACAACTTGACAATTTCGTCCTTACCTTCAAAACAACCAGGTCATTGTCGACCATCCCATAAAAAAAATCCTCAGAATGATGAAAGATCGCATGGTCTGTTGAACTATCAGAATATAGCATACGCTATGAATCTTGAGGACCAATGAAGTCTCAATATCTCTCTAACTTCATCTTCGAGCTTACTCCATGACCCGAGGACAAAGGAACAGATGAATAAACTCTCTTTATTGATGGGTCATCCAATAAAAAAAGGGGAGGTGCAGGAATCCTATTAGAGGATCTACATAACCTCGCTATCAAACAATTAGTATGGTTCGAGTCCCAACCTCAAACAATCAAGTCAAATATGAAGCCTCATCATGGGTTAAAACTAGCCCTAGAGGTGGGAGCGACAAAGCTCAAATTCAAAAGTGACTCACAACTAATCACAGGGCAAGTTAGGGGAGACTACCAAGCACAGAACGACCAAATCCTTAAGTATTACCACGTCGTGAAAAACTTGATTGATGAATTCCATGAGTTTGAAATCAGCCACATTGCCAAGGAGGATAATTCGCGACCCGACCTCTTATCAAAGCTCGCCAGTACTAAAAATTTAGAACAACATCGCACCATAATCCAGGAAACTGTTAGTCGACCTTGCCTGGAGATACTACAAGTCAGAACAACATCGCATGAATAGCCCTCATCCGCACTTATCTATCACAAAACGTCCTACTCGATGACCCCACTAAGGCCAAAAAGCTACGAAGAAAGGCAGGTCGCTTTTTACTATTGGCAAGTTCCACAGTGGAGCCTGATCTATGGCCGCCAAGGTCCTCAAAGTAGAATTTTAATGACCCACTATACTCAACAACTGCAAAGAATTCACCACAAGTGCAGTAAAAGTCAGGAATTCGGGAACTTACTTCATCAAGCTCTAGAAGCTATGCAGACATTAATTTCTCCATGGCCCTTTGCAATATAGGGAATAGACATTTTAGGACCTCTCCCATAAGCTCGCAGCCAAGCCAAATTCCTAGTAGTTGTTATTGATTAGTTTACTAAATAGATTGAAGCAAAAGCAGTAACTCACATAATAGGTTGTGCATTAAAAAATTTCTTTGGCAACAATTAATTTGTAAGTATAAGATCCCAAACATAGTAATCTCCGACAACGGGAAGCAGTTCATGGACTCCAACATACAAACCTTCCTACGAGAACTCGATATCAAGCATGTTGCAGCATCTGTCAAACATCCCCAAACCAATGACCATGTCAAAGCAGCAAATAAGGTCATCCTGAACAAACTCAATAAAAAATTGGTAATTGTTAAAACACTATGGGTAGACAAACTCACGAGCCTTCTATGGGCTTATCATTGTTCCCCTCAATCTACCACTCAAGAAACGCCATACAAGCTCGTCTATGGCTTCGACATGACTCTAGTCAAGGTCGATGAACCCACCCCATATCAAACTCATTTTAACTAGCAAGCCAACGAGAACTCATTCTGTGGGCTTATCACTATTCGACCTTGTTGAAGAAATTCACGACCTAGCCAAAGTCAAGAAAACAACATTCAAACTCAGAGCAAAAGGAAAATGACAGCAAGCTTAGTCCCAAATCCTTTCAGACAAGTGACCTCGTATGGAGAATGACTGGAGAAGCTAGAAGAAATCCAACACATGGAAAACACAAAGCACCTTAGGAAGGAGTATTCCAAATCACCAAGAATCTACAGAATGAAACCTACAAATTACAAGAGCTCGACGGAAAAAATATCTCATAACTCGCAATGCATCCCATTTAAAATTTTACTTTAGCTAAAACAACTATGTAGGGTACTCTTTCCTATTCGAGTTCTTTTTTACCCCAAAAAAGGATTTTTGGACTGGAAGGGGCCTATAACATTAATAAAAATACAGTTCTCAGATACGTAATCCACAACTCTTCATTTCACAAACTGCGACACGAGCATCCCAAAGCATGAGTTGAACGCAAACTCGTAACGGTCAAACATAAGCCCTCCCAAAGCACGAGTCGAACATAAACTCGTAAAAACCGAATGTCAACTCTTGGAAACCAAACATATTAAGGTAAAAAGGACAACTAACTTCATTCCTTGTCTTCCTTGCCATCTTCCTCCTCGTCCACCGGATAGCCATCCTTCACCTCCTTATTATTGTCAAAGTGAGACTCGTCAACACCGGTAAAAAGGATAATTAACTTCATTCTTTTCTCAAATCCATTTGTTTGCTCGACACAAATGCTCTTCTCGGCTTCTGCCAGGTCGACCTTCAACGATTTGTTCTCCTCCTCTACCTCCTTTAATTGTTACTGTAGGGGACATCATCGTAGTCTCCAACCTTAAAACTTTAGTACTTGCAGACCTCCAAGTCTTAGCAGCCTTAGCAATAAAGGCGACCACCACCCCTTGAAAGCGAGAATGCAACTCCACTAGCTAAGCTCGAAGCTTGGCCTACTTTGAACTCATCTCCTTATTGGAAACCTTCAAGATAGCAACCTTCCTAACAACAACTTCCCACTTATGCCTCTAGTAACTAAGGAAAAATTGAGATATTTCAACATCACTAAGGACAAGTTGAAGCTCTCAACAACATTGACGCTCTCCAAATAACCATATCAGTAGGGGTGACATCCTTAAGCTTGAAACAATTGACAACCTCCACACTCACACTCCAAAGTGAATTCACATCCATGGAGGCCAACACATGCTCCAACTTGTCCATCTGACTCTAATCCTTCCCCCTTAAAAAGCGCCTGTACACAGTCTTCTCCTAATGAGAGAAGCCCCAATCACATCCGAAAGGAACGACATAAGAGCCAAACTGTGCATCAACGTGCTAGACGACATAAAGGTAGAGAAAGGAATGGCAGTACAGTAAAGTCTTCTCGAGCAGGCGAAGTCATTCGTAAAGGAGAGCTAGCCTCCTGGGCCACCATATGACCCTTTAAGACTACAGTAGCAACTACCTTACTTGTAGTCCCAGCAACCTCGCTCGACACCTCGTCATGCTTTCTCTTACGACCTCCCCGATGGTCACCCCAAATTTCTTCTTTGTCAAATCAAATTTAGCCTTTAAGGACTTCTAATTTTGTTTTCCCATCAGATCTGCAAAAGAAAAATCACGACATAAGTTACTAACAACCAAAAGAGCACAAAAACATCACTACAAAGAAAAAATATGCATTCTTCAACTCTTGCTCAACATCATAAGCATAACACAGACGGAGGACGATTTGAACGGTCATAAGTCATGGAAGGGATGCCAACTTGGTGATATCAACCTCCTTCTTGGTTGTGACCACTCTCCTCGTAGCCCCCTTAAACTTGCGTAGCCTCTCTTGCCAGTAAAAGGGGAATTTTGCCTTCCCTTCTGCCTCAAAGAAAATGTTATTATACTCGGAACTTTAATCTACCGACTCTACTCTTATGAACTCATTCTTAAACTTATAAGAATCTAAATACAAAGAAAACAACCACTTATTAACTCTAGTCAGAGACACCTACCCTATAGGAGTACCCAACTTCAACAAGTATAAATGGAGAAACTTATTCAAAGAAACGTCAACTCCTAAATACAAGCACAAAACTTGAAAGCCATGACAAAGGCCCAACTATTAGGGTGCAACTGTGAAGGTGCCATATTTATGTATTGGAGGAACTCACACTCAAACTCGAAAAAGGGTAGTGTCACTCTGAGGTTAAGAAACAATGTGTTATACACATAAGTAGAAGGAGCCTGCAAAGCCCCCCCCTTATAGATGAATTCGTCCATCGCACAAGATTACAACAGAAACAAGTCTTCCTTAGATGGAACAAACACAAAACCACTCTCCAACAAGGCATTGATCGCCGACTCATCAAGCCTGCTATGAAACTCAACAATATCACCATGAACCCAGGTGTAACCAGGAACGTCTAACGGAGGCAACTCTGCCTTCTTACAATTCACCCCCCTTCTTTTTGGAACCTCCAACATCACCTCCTTCTTTTTCTTCCTATTTCCCTTCCCTTTTACGACTGCAACCTTTGCCACAACAATCTTCCCCCCAACCACCCTGACCCCCGAAGAGGTCACACTGCCAAACCTTGTGGCTAACAAAGTAATTCCACCACCATTAGATGCCAAAGATGAAACATCTGACACTACTGAATAAGAAGAAGAGTCGGATGTATCCACATCCTCCCCAATACCCATCACTTCCTATGGAAGTAAGGAATTTTCCCCCCTCTTTTGCCTAAACCCATCCTCGAAGTCAGAAGACATATTTACCATAAGAAAAACAATAGAAACCAATAAAACCCTAGCACACCCAAGAAGCAAGAAAAACACAACGAAAGATGGATAGACACAAGAAGAAGAGATACACAACACATGCAAACGCATCTCACAAAACACACAAAAGACTTCAACCTTAAAAGCGCACATACACGAATCCAACCGAAGGAAGATGAAGATAAAGAAGAAGATGAAGAAGCAAAAGCGTATCACGCAAGCCAACATCCAAATCCATTTATAATCCTTCTTGCTCCCCCAACCACAATCCAACGGTCACGCTGCGAACTCCTCCTACCTATCCAACCACCACCACACCATCACGATCTGAAAGTCCCTATCGATTCTCACAGTGCCCCATCCTATGACCAAAACTCACTCCAAGTCACTTCATTTGGCAAGTGATGGGATAGGTAATCATATGGCAAGATCCCACTTGCACACCTGTACACGTTCCCACACTTTCAAGCACCACTTTAGCGACCTTCAGCTCTCCACCCATGAACTCCAACTTGGACCTTGTACTACCTTGGAATTCTACTTCACAACTCCAATAACTCGTTTGCAATCCTCAGAGCTCGAGCGGCTTATGTACTACCCGATAGTCACCTATCTGCTGACCTCTCCGCACAACCCAGTAATCTCCCGGTCACCGACCTTGTTACATCATCCCGAGACCAACATCAACAACCAAAATTAACCGACCTCCACTCTAAATCAACCTTACATAAACAACCTTCCACACTTGAACAAAAACCATCCAGGGAACTTATTACAGCCATCACAAACCAAGGATTATGAATCCATTAAACAACTGTTAATGAGTAATAATTCTCCCAATTAAAGCCATTAATGACGTTCCAACAGTGAAAACAAAGAAAGAGGTATTTGCAAAGGACTTTTGATCATAACAGAACATACTACCTTGACGAACTTGAGCGTGGAAGTCTCTATTGCAAGTACTTTCGACGCTGCGTTCTCAAGGATTCATTGGTGGACTTGTCAAAGAATCTATCAACCATTTTCCGGTAAGTACAAAAGGCAAATATAGTAGTATATTATATAAAATTAAAAGGCAAAACAAAATGTTTCAAAAATCTTGTACACCCATAACAAAAGATAAGCACGAAGTGCCTCCTTTGCTTACAAAAACCATATGAAATAGTAGGCACCCCACCCAAAACCTCTTCCTAAATAATTACTTCATATTCAAAAGACATAGTCGGGGATTACTACACCAATCAGAGAACGGACAACATCTATTGAATGTAAACCTATACAATAACCATTTTTAAGAGATAGACTAAATAGACTGAAGATATCAAAAGACTCCAGTATTCTATTATTGAAAACAATGGAGTTTCTAGATATTTATGACTTATTTAAGATTTATCTATATTACAAGTCTTTTAACATATGACAAAATCTCTTTAATATTACTAAGACAATAAAACTAGTAAAAGAAAAACAAAAAAATAAAAAAGAAGAAGAAGTAAGTGAGAGCAAACTCAATATACTATAAATAATGCTCTTCATCCTAGAAAGTCATCGGAAAATTAAATAACATTTAAAAATAATAGTTAAATAAAATTAATAGTTACAATTAAGTAATAATTACCTCTAATTGCATACATAAAAACTTATCAAATCCCTTCGTAATATTATAAAGCAATTTTTATAATAATTTTAGGAATTTCCAACATGTTTTGTTTAAAAAACCACAGGAAACTAGTATTTGGCTAATTTTTTTCATGAGAAAAAATATTTGCAGGAAATTTTTCCTATGAATTTAAAAGAATAAAACTGTAAGAAAGTCTTATTTTTTGGAAATTTAGCTATGAATTTGAAACCGTAAGAAAATTCGTAGAAAATTACTGTTACTGGTAACTTTTTTTATGTGAATAAGTATTTTTCTCTTAAAATAATTAGAAATATATTTATAATATATCTGTCAAATTAAAGTAATTTGTTTTTAATTATTTCTCATTCTCCTCACCAATTATTACAATGACCTTTTAATAAAAATATATTAAATTAAATTTGATATTAAAATTAAATTAAATTAAAGATAAATTGTGCAAATCTCTTATTCATTATCAATAAGATAAGAGAAATTCCTCAAGCTTGCATTTTTTTCAAACAGAGGTAATATCAAAAATTAAATTTATTAGTGTTATTACTAGACAAAAAATTTTAAGTTTAAATTTATCAGTATTATTATATAGGGTTTAGTTAATATAGATTGATTTTACTCAAATTTTATATTAATATTTAATCATAACTTTTAATTTATATAATTTTTAAAGAATTAATTTGTAAAGTAAAACATTTAATGACAGTGTAAAATTTTTTATACTCTAAAAATAGACTCAAAAATTAATTTTTATGAAAACTTAAATTCAAAACATTTACACTTCCCAACATCACGTCAGGTTAAAATTAATACTAATAATATTAATTGAAAACTAATTCAATGTGTGATTTTAAACTTATCATGCTTATTTTTCTCCATGGTCTAATCCATCAAGTAATATCTCTCTCTCTAAATCTCTAAAATTCAAACTAATTCAAATCAATGCTTTAATGTAGAGTTGACATAACAGTAGGCTCATAGCGATAAACTCACGCAAGGTTAAACCAAAGGGTAAACAATTTTCGGTCCACTTAGAACAAAATAATCACATTAGCGTCTATATTTCTATTACTAACTAACAAAAACTTGAACTTGAAACCCTATAATAAAAACTTGAACTTGAAACCTAAAGTGGTATGCTATAACACTGTTTTAAAAGGTGGAGTACAACTATACGTGTGTAATAAATTTAATTATAATATAACACTATTTTGAAAGGGAGTATTTAGTTATAATATGACACTGTTTTGTAAGGGGAATACAACTTTAGTACATAAAATAAGAAAATCTATGTAATTTTTTTAAAAAAATATATATAGTTACACTAAATTTCGTAATTACCTATGTTGTTTATTATCATTCATCAAATTTTTTTTTTCATTCAATTCTTTCTTTTTATTTCCAGAAAAGTAACACAATGTAAAATCTAAAATACCTTTCATTTCGATCTGTGAAAATGTTGCACGACAATGATCATTAACTCATTATAAATATGTAAGCATCGTATTGAACATAGTACAGGGATAACTATCACTTCTATGGCATTTAAAAATAAGGATATCCATCACTTCAATGTTCTAGCTAGTAAGCAATCACTCACATTAAATATAAGGATACCCGTCTCTTTGATGAGCTGCATAAAGCCAGCGCAAACTAAAGAAATATTAAAGCTAAAAAATTTCTTAAAATTAAGGGTGATAAAAGCGGATGAGTCTGACAAAACAACTCATTAATTCATCTTCATTCTAGCGGATTGGACTAATAATTTTAAATTGTCAGCCGTTTTGACTGTCTCACCTCACCTGTCAAATTAACAAGTCAAAAGTAAGGTGAGACAGAGAAGTCAATTGACCTGTCAATATTATATTTATTTTTAAAATTTTAGAATGTTTATATAAATTAATACAATAATCATAATATTTAAAATATAAAATAAATTATTAATTATTTTATAAAAATGACTTTGTTAAGAAAATAAAATAAACTTTGTCACAAATTTATTTGTTATTTATTTTTGTAAAAGCGTAATATTGTAAAAAATAAAATCAATTATGTAAGGTTTACTTTTGTGATTTTTGTAAAATAATAAATTTTATGAGAAATTAAAATTATTTGTAAATGCAATTTTATATTATTTTTTAAAAGAGAACAAAAAAAATTTTTAAAATTTTGGTAAGTTGTTCCACTGACCCGCCAACCCACTTAATGGTGGGACGAGCCATGAGGTTTGGCCCGCCATAAACATGGGAGGTCAACCCGTTTTTGGCAGGCCAAAGGTGGGACAGGCCAAAATAAGGTGGGTTATGTAATATCCCTAAATTCTAATACTATTTACATCAATTATTCGTATAATCTAATTCCTGTCTACTGTAATTTATAACTCAAATTACGATAAAATAAAATTTTCACCACAACACACTAAATCTAACATCATAAACATCCCTATTTTGTCAAAATTTAAACAAAATATAATAGAACACAAACAACAATAATTTGCTTAATGAACCTCTTCGAGTGACAAGATCGAGGGTAGTTGCAGATGACAAAACCTTTGCTGCATAATTACTCAAATCTGCTCCATGCAATAATACTCATACATAATACTCTATTTTACTTATCAAATGCCTAACGTATTAATTTTCCCAGATAGATTACATGCTCTTTCTCAGTCAAAACATAACCAATACATGATTCACACCACGCAGATTCATAATATGTCATTTCTCCATTAAACCATAACTTTTATAAAACTTACACTAACATATCTACCTTTATTATAACATACTTAAAACATAGTTTACAATCTCAATCAATTTATACTCTCCACCTTCTAAAAAAATGTTTAACTGTGTATACATATACATACATTAAACTTAAACTAATTCTATTACAAAACAAGTAACTTTTGTTGTTGCTTCTTATCCTCCACCAACCCTGTTGGTTCTAACTTCCACCATCATCACTGATATCTGCTTTCTACAAAGCAAGATCATCACAATCATATAGATTACACAAACATTACAAGGGTAAGCATAGGATAAAAAAAACATATTATTATTATATTATAATTACGCAACCTCAAAGTATAACAACCAATCAATCACACTTATGCTCCACCTGAATATAAGCACTCATAACAAATCAATCACACTTATGCATCACTTGAACATAAGCACTCACAACTAATCAATCACATTTATGCTTCACCTGAACATAAACACTCACAGCCAATCAATTAAGCATTAATTAAATATCATAATCAATCAAATCAAACACATTTATATTCCCTTGAATACAAGTTTTTTCATACAACATGCTCAGACACAATATATTCTGGAATATTTACATTGAGTTTGAACACTGAGGCGACTTAAGACCTCTTCCAATTAGCGACGAGCGTCCAAGCTGCATTGTGTTACCATCAATTTAAGTCTAAGCAATACTCATCTGACAACCACAAACTGGTGTTTAGTGCCTACCTGACACCTTGTGACACATAGTTGTTGTTTGAGTATGTCTTTTAGACACCCCCTTGCATATCTGATACCAGGACCACAATGTAAATCACTTAAATATCCCCTTGCATATCTAATACTCTGGATTACATTGACCCCAGTTGTGTACCTAACATTAATGTACCCCACCAAACATATTATTCAAGGTTAAGTTACCCGATTGTAATTGCCTGCAACTAACAACATCAATAAATATATTTTTCATCATGCATTTCAACAGTATGCATTATATCACAAATACAAATATATTGTCATCATTTCAACAAATTCAATTTAAATCACAGAGAGTCAATTCAACCAAAGCTAAGTTACCTTACTGTAACCGCCATGTCTAAACTATCCAATAAATTGTCCAATTTAAGGTCAAACATCACTTCTATAATAATCATCAACTACACAACACATCATATATCTCAATCTATTAACATTAATTTTCAAGAACCATAACTCATTTCAATCATGGTCAAGACATTACCTTTCATTCTACTCTTTTAATTAAATTCCAGCAACAACAATTTACATTGTCCCCAGTTGTATACCTAACATTAATGTACCCCACCAAACATATCATCCAAGATTAAGTTACCCAATTGTAACTGCCTGCAACTGACAACATCAATAAATATATTCTTCATCATGCATTTTAACAGTATGCATTATATCACAAATACAAATATATCCTCATCATTTCAACAAATTCAATTTAAATCACAGAGAGTCAATTCAACCAAAACTAAGTTACCCTACTGTAACCGCCACGTCTAAACTATCCAATAAATTGTCCAATTTAAGGTCAAACATCACTTCCATAATAATCATCAACTACACAACACATTATACATCTCAATCTATTAACATGAATTTTCAAGAACCATAACTCATTTCAATCACGGTCAAGGCATTACCTTTCATTCCACACCTTTAATTAAATTCCAGCAACAACAATTATTTGTTTCCAATCACATACTTATATCAAATATCATTAATAACATTTTAATCTAATATCAAACTATTTCATTTTCACACCTATAATCAATACCAGAACATCAATTTCAAAGAATGAACATTTCAAATCATTAATTTCACCAAACATCTATATCTCAAAATATTCCACATTACAGATCATTTACTTCAATAAAAACTTATTTCAAGAACAATACTATAATCCTTAATCACACAAAACACCAAATTTTGAATAACACTCAAATCATAATCAAAAGCCTAATTACTCAAAATAAAAAAACCTTACAACCATTATATCATAATTTCTCTATTTAAATCAAAGATTTAACTTCCCTTACCTATTTCTCCTTTTCAAAGCTAACTCAAAAGAAAATAAAGAAACCCACCCAAAGAAATTCCACAGGAACTTGGCAAAAATCCCAAATTAAATAGGAACCTTAGAAATCAAGATTTTCAAAGAAATTCCTTTTTAACGAGAACGACAAGATTGAAAATCATCGGAAAAAGGTTCGTTGATTCAAGATTAGACTTACCTACAATAGAGATCATCAGCAACAGGAGGTATGAAAGAGATAGCATCGAAATTCGTCAACTAGAGACTAGCCATGCAAAGAGATGAAACATTCTATCAACGAGAGAGATAGATGAAGGGACACAATAGAAGAATAAAGAAAAAGTAAAGAAGAAGAAACAAATAAATTAGGGGGTGAACTTAGTGAGTTCCAACTCATTATTTGCACCCCTCCTAAATAGATTTCCAAAAACACCTCAAAACTCAATCAAAACTCTCCAAAACCAAAGAGTAATAATCATATTTCACTTCCCACCTCCGAACTATTCTACCAAAATTAATTAACTAATATTGATATTATTAATAAACTCAGTTATTCTTCCACTACTATATTAATCTAAGAAAATTAAACATTTAATTCCCTATAATATTTATTTTTTTCCCCTGATAATCTATTAATTAAACTGATCCTAAGTTAGCCCATTTTGTCATCTACTTTAAGTTAAAGGATGACTATTTGAGGTTAATTGTCTTTATAGTTATTTAATGTTGTTGATTATTTATTATGAACATTAATTAGTATATTTATACAGTAAATTGTTCACATTTAGTATTGTTGAAATTATTATTGATAATCAATATTTTCATTGATGAGTGATTTGTATATTTATAAAATTTAATGTAATAGTAAATATAAATAAAAGTATAATAAAATAAAATTATGTCAAGGAGTCTACATCAATTAGTTAATCAGGGTGTGTGAGTTGTTGTAAACTCTTAACATTATCTTCAACTCCCATAGGAGGATCAACAAAAAAAATCAAATCAAATTATAAATATTTTCTTGAATTTCTAAATTAATTATAGTGTTAAAACAAAACTAAAATACCAAAATAATTATGATTTTAAAAGTGAAAAAGTAATAATAAATACATTAATTATTTTGATAACCGATATTAAAAGAGTTTTCAACTTTCCATGTGCATGTTTTAAATTAGGATAAATTAAGTTTGTAGTACTTAAAATTTGACGAAATATCATTTTTCGCCCCTCAAATTTAAAAATAATTATTTTACTTTCTGATTACATTTAGTCTTTGTTCTCCAAGTAACAACCTTAGGAATTTACTCGGATGAATAACAAAAGTTGATGTTTTATATTAGGAATTAAAATCTACCTCCTAAATGGAGTTCATGTGTAAACTCATGTTTTGGTCATATTAGCACAACACTAATAACACTTTTAAACGAACAATAACAAAACAAAAACTAATTAATTTTAGAGATTAAAAAATTATTTTTAAATTTCAGGGACCAAAATCAGTATTTTCTCAAATTTTAGGATAAAAAAATTAATTACACCTTTAAAATAACAAAAAAAATGTAGTGTTTTTAATGTAAGGTTAAACTATATCCTAAAATGAATTGTTATAAGAATAACAAATGAAATTTGGTTGATAAAAAGCATAAATTTTTATTTTTATTAAGAGTTTAACACATATGCACTAAGAGTGTAAAAGAGTTTTACACTTACGTTTAATTATAAATTTTTATTTACATAACTTTTAAAGTATTAATTGGTAAAATCAACCAATTTACCATATATAAAGGGTTGTAATTAAAATATCAGTGTAAAAATTTTTACACTGACAATGTGTAAGTGTTTTCTCTTTTATGAATTATTCTTATTATTTCGATTTGGAGAATAGTTGATAGTGTTGGATTTAAATATTTATTTAATTTGTATTCATCTTATATATTTTAGAGACTTTAACGATGTAGTAAAAAAGTTTAACTATGAAACTTTTGACTTTTATGTTAAATTATATGGGATGTCACTATGATAAAAAAACTATCAATGAAAATATGAGATTAATAAATGGATAAATTTTTACTTTAATATTTGAAAATTCAAGCTAATCAAATAGGTCTTATGGGTTCTTGTCATTACTTAATAGGTCATACTAAGCTTAATAAATTTAAAATCATATAGAATTGGATCTAAATGAATTGACTTAATAAACTTTATCACTCACAGGGTTAGTTTGAGATAAAAAAAATTTGATAAACATTATTTACAAATTTACTTTTTCCTTAAAATTTATAAAAATTTAGAGAAAATAAAGAAAAAGGACCAATATAGTATGTCCCAACATGTTACCAAACATGGTTAGGTTAGAATAAAAAAATAATTCTTATAGAATTTGCATTAGAATAAGGAGTGAAATACCAAAGTGAGTCTTTAAAAGATTGAAACACTAACATTTAGATCCCTAGAAGAATTTTAGAGGCATTCAGATCTTTGAATCTTTTTCATGTTTGCACATTAGTGTCTATGTTACTAACATCGTTTAGTAAGTGCCTACTTAGCTACTGTTTATGTCGCAAGGATCCAAGTCAAAGTGAAAATATAATTTTTGTCCATAAAAGATTAAAGTGGTGAGACATCTAGGTCCTTGAAAGATTTTTATAAGCATCTAGATCCTTGAAAATTTGTAGAGACATCTAGGTTCTTGAATTTTTTTTATCATTTGTACATATGTCCCTTTATTATTAACAACATTAGGTAAATGCATAGTCAACAATTAACTGTTGTACTGATAGTCTCCCTCTCACACATAACAATCTAATTGCATGACACTCATTTTTTATAATTTTAAATTAAAAATATTTGCAAAGGTTTTTAATCATCAAAAAATAAAAAAATTCCCCCAATCTATGTCACTCCATTTCATATTCCCTTTACCATTAAAAAGAGAGAAGAAAAAAAATCAATACCAAGTAAATTTGCAAGTAGTTTGTTAGCATCAAATTAAAATCTCAAATTAATATGAAGGGAAAACCTCATTGTATTATAATAACTTGATTGTTCAAAGTTCTCATGCTTCTAGTGAAATATCAAACTAATACATGAAACCTAGTTTCTAGAATCATTTAACAACTTTGCTCCCTTCCCTCACTCGAACCTCTTTGCCCCCTGGCGTAACACAACTCCAATCACTCATCCTTGCTTCCAACATAACTCGACACCTTGCAACATCCCTCACTAAAACATAGTGTGCCTTGAGGATGCAAATTTCTTAAATTGAGTCATTGTAAGATTTAAAAATTAAAAAACTTGAGTGAAGAACAAAAAAAGTGAATAAAAAAGGAAATGCATATAAGAAATGAGAAAGAAATCTGAAACATCGATGACGATGTATTTCAGAGTTGTGTGACGATTAAAGGTGATGACAGAGTGAATGTGCATGGTCATTACATGTTGTCAATTTGCTGCAAATCGAACAACCCAAACTTTTAATATTTTAAATTAAAAATCCATAACAGCTACTCGAAACAGTCCAATTATTTTCAAAATCTAAATGTTACATCAATTGGATGAATACATAACTATTTTTTACCATAATTACCTTTGTAATTGTTTTTAATCTAAAAAATTAAATAAAAGAATAAATGGGTGTCACATAAATAGTTGGACTGTCACATATAAGAGAGAATGACTGTCAGCATAATAGTTAACTACTAATTGTATATTTGTCTAGTGTCGTTAGTGACTGAGGACCTACTTACAAATGGTGAAAAATTCAAGAACCTGAATGTCTTTAAAATCTTTTAAGGACTTGTTTCTGAAAGTCTTTCAAGGACCTAAACGTCACCATTTGAATCTTTCAAGGACCGAAATTGTGTTTTCACTCTAACTTTAATCCCTGTGACATGACAATAACGTAGAAATTAAGGTGCAAAAGATAGACAGATTCAAGAACTTGATGTCTCTAAGATTCTTTCAGAAACTCATGTGTGAGATCTTTCATATTTCATGGAATTCCTTTTCACTCTTAGAATAGTAAACCCGTTTTTCATGTATTTGGGGTAGAAAATTAGATTGAAGAATACATTTTGACATTTTTACTGAAAGCGTGCAACAATATATTAGAATACTTTATTCTTTAGGATAAAAAAACAAAAGATTATAAAAAAATCATTTTTAATCTAAAATTCAAAAAATTGAGTCATGCAACAATATATTATACTTTTAAATATTAAAATAATAATAATAATAAACAATTAAGTTTAAGGATTAACCATAACTAGCAAATTTCAGAAATCTTTTTGTCATTATTTTTTGGATTAACTAATAGTACCTTGCATTTTCAAACACGAAATTGCTCATCCCACTAATTAATTCACCACAAATATCTAATTGACCAATAACCGCAAAAGACAACATTGTTACGAGGATGAAAGGGATAAGAAAGACCAAAAGGGAACTAACTTGTAAAATGGATAAAATAGAGTAACGTGGGAAGGAGTAGCAAATTAAAGTTAAACTTTTCTAAAAGCAATACTAATATTACAAAGGCAACCAGTAACAAATAGTTACTCTGAATAGGTTAGGTTCTTTTAATAAAATTTTGAATATGAATCTTGTATATATAAAAAACAACCTAAGTAAAGAAAAGATTATCAATTAGATTTTTTATAAAGATTATTTATCAACAAAATTAAAGAATACTTTACATTAATATCATAAAAAAATGACAGACAAAAAGTACGGTTTTGAATTATTTTTTTATTTGTTCCATTTTTTTTTTATAAACATATTACTATTTCTTAACCATTTTGTATTTTATTCAGTATAGAAAACTAACACAGGCAAAAAGGAGGAGGAGTTTTTGAGAGAAAATGTTAACTTCCATTGTTTGGGAAGAAGATAAAAGATTGAAAGAAAAAAACAAAATGTACTTGGATGAAAAACTTTGGTTGGCTCAAATGTGAAGAAAACAGAAAAAACTAAAACTCTCCTCTTCCAATACATGTTTGTTCCTCCAAAAATGTTTCTCATCCTCACCTTCCACCCTTGTTGTTTTCTGTGTGTTGTCATGATCGATAACCCATCATACCATTTTATTAATTATTATTTACGAAATTCACAAATATCCTCAACTGTATATGTATGTATATAGTTTGCAGGACCACCCTACCCACTAATCTAGAAGCTCCTTTTTTTCTTCTTCATTTTGCATATGGATCGTGTGGAGCTAGCTTTTTCCTTTCATGGTTACGTCGCTGAACTGCTAGCTGGTAGAATTGTGGAATCTCACCATCAACCATTCCTCACTCCCTAGTAAAGTTCTCATCTAAATAAAGGATGAATACTATATGCCTCCAAAGAGATCTTCCAATTTTAAATTCTTTTTTTCATTAATTGCTTGTAAAATCTTTTTAAGTTTAATTTTTATTCGTTTTTTCTAGGCAAAGCACAGAATAATAATCTATTAATAATCTGGTGGTAGAGGTAACAGAGATATTCATTTTCATTCGTTGTCAATATTTAAGGTAGTGTTCGGAATAGTTCTGAGTTTTTAAATATATTTTAAAAATAAAAATGTGTTTGAAAAATTTTATTTTAATTTGGTTTTTTAATTACTTAGAAACAATTTTTATTCAATTTTCAAAATTAGTTTTTAGATTTTTTTTTATTCAGATTTACTCTTTGAAGTTAGAGCCACTTATCAAAACTTATCATGATTTTTTATCAAAGTTACTTATCATCACTTCTAACCATCAATTACTTATGGTCACTTTTAAACCATCTATTATCAGTGGTTATAGTGTGTTTAAGATTTTAAAATAATTTTTAAATTTAAAAACTAAAATAATATTATTTTTAAAAACTTAAATCAAATCTAATTTTTATTTTTATAAATTTTAAAACTAAAAAAAAAATATATCCCGAACGGGACGGAAGACAAGTAGGACTTTAGAAGTAATTATTTTTAAAAGATTTACGTAATGTGTTTTCATTCGATGCATACGTTATACATATACATACTATGTTCGTAACATTGGATGACGTTTATATATTAGTTTGATTAGTTCATTAGATGGGATTTTTGTTAATTATTAATTTATTATACTTTTGTATATATATATATATATATATATATATTCTTACGACGATATAATCATCTAATTTGTCAAAAAATATTAAATAAGTAAAACTAATTTTAAAAATTTAACTTTTAATAGAAGAAATAAGATAGTTGAATTGGTTAAAAAAGAAAGAAGGGAAGAAAAGATTATAATTCGTAACAATACTAATATTTAATTATCGCATTTAAAAGTTATTTGATGGTTACAAAAACATACAAAAAAGCTACGTACATTTATCTTTTAATCTTGACCATTAGAATATAATCTAATGATCTATATTTGTCACTTTTATTTTATGGGTGTTAATTGCAATAGTGATTTATTTTTTATAATGGAATTACAAAACTTTTAACCACCTATTATAATTATAACAAATAAGAGAAAACACACATGCTAACACGCATGTGTTCGTATTTTTATTAATTTGATATATTTAAGTATGTATTTGAAATTAAAATAAAATGAATAGTTATGATATAACATGGATTATTTTTATTTAAAAATGAACAAAAAGATAATTTTTTTATTAAAATAGGTAGTTTTTATAAACTCATAAAAATGGAATATTACCTTTTATATATAGACATAGATAAACTATAAAACTTTAAATTTTTTAATAAGAAATTGAATATTATTTTATATATACAAACCTATCTTAAGATATATCTATACACGTTTCGTCTAAAAACCATCTTACATTAAGCATTTGGTAAGAAAATCGTATTGAAAAAGTTTTATTAGATTTTCCTAGTATAGAAGAAACACTTGAAAAGAGTTTCCCTTATCTTATCTCATATCTCAAAAGGAGTGAAACAATGGCAAGTGTAAAGAGACAAGACAACGCTTCAATAAAGTACCATAAAAAATAACATCTTACCTCATATATAATATTTTGTTAATTTTTGAGATTTTATTTTCAATTTATAAATTATGATATTGTATTTCAATTTTTAAAAATTATTTAATTTTTGTTCAACAGTTGTTAAGTTAGGGTGATTAAATAACAAATTTAATAGCGTGATAGGTTTTAATTTTATTTTTTAAAAGTAATTTTATTAATTATAAGTTTTTTATTATAATAATTGCATTTAAATAACAAAAATTATGTTATATCATTGAATTACGGTCACATGATTAATATTTATTATTTAATAGTCATGCTAAATTAAGAATGATTGGATATAAATTTAATAATTTTAAAAATTATAAGATAATATTATAATTTAAAATATAAAACATAATATATAAAATTAAAAAGATTAAAGAAGACAAAGTGTAATTAAACTTCTATAATACGAAAGACAAGCATCCCATAAAATAAAAACAAAAAACATAAGTATAATATTTTATTAGTTCTAAGTAATTAGTTGGTAAAAAAAATATTGAATTAAGAAAAAACGTCTCATACACTAATAGTTTACGCTAGTATTTAATCACCACATATTTCTATATATTTTATATAACTTTTAAAATATTAAAAAATAATACTAACAAACTTTATATAAAAATATTAAGAATATAACTTCACTTATCATATATATACATATATATATATATATATATAAATTGTGATTAAATATAAAATTTTTTTACATAATTATTAAATTCTTATATTAAATATACCAATGTTGAAATTTCAAGAAGAATGAAAAAGCTTTCAATAAATATTTTCTTACCTCCTATGAAAGCTAAGAAAATAAAAATGATAACATATGATAGACTATTAAGATTTATTTATAAAAAAATACTGAAAAACAAAAAAATTAATACAATTTTTTATTTATAGTAAATTTATTGACTTTATTAATTAGTATTTTAAAAATTATATAAATAAAAAATTATAATTCATCCTTAATGTAAAAATATTTTATATTAGCAATATATTAATTATATAAAAAAGAAAAGGGGACAATTTCTGATAAACTTTATTCTTATTCTTAGCATTTTATATGTATATTATCATAGTACTTGAAGTGAAATACATTATATTAGCAGCGGCGGATATTTGTAGGAGTTGAGAACGTCACGATCTCTCTAAACTTTTATTTTTTCTTTTTAATAAATATAGATTTTTTTAAATTGTGTTTTTTTTATAATGTATCGATTTTTTTTTTTTACCTTCTAAATATTAGTTAAGATTTACAACTGCACATTAGCATATATTTATTTTAAAAAATTATAATTTTTTTAAAATATATCTATTTTATTTTTTTACCTTCTCTACATTTAATCAATATCAGCCACCGTCAAACCACACATTAGTATGATAAAGTAATAACCTTGTTAATTATCTTAACTATTTCGTAGTGAAATAGAGTGAAGCTAGAAGAAATTTATAAAAAATGTAAAAAATGTAAATTTAATTATATTTTGTGTTCACGTGTTGATCAATTCACTTGACTGTTAAAATCAGATGTTAATTTTCGCATATCATTAACTGAATAATAATTTAATAACATGATAGATTCTAATTTTATGATTTTAAAAATAATTTAGATAATAATAAAATAATTACAATTAATTAAATTATCTTTAAATAACAAAATTATGATATGTTACACCATTAAATTACTATAAGTTATCATCAATATTTGTCATTTCACACTCAAGGTGAACTCATTAACAACTTAACATAAATTTAATAAAGTGTGATTTCAAAATTACATTACAAAATGTTAAAAAACGAAAATATAGGAAGTTACAAAGTGAAATTATGAAAGAAAAAAAAAACTTATATATACCTAAGTAAGCGGTGAAAGATCGATTAAAAGAATATTTGAAATATTGTGGAAAAGGTGTTCTTATAATTCTACTATGTAGTAGACATAGTCTCTAATTAAATAAAGTGAAATTTATTAATCTTTATGTGATTTATCCTTGTCCTTTATCTTTGCATGTTTGATAACTAAGTGACTTATATTGTCTTTAAGTTTTCGTTTTATAAAAACCTCTTTTGAGTGACGATTCATTTATTTATTTACTAATATGTGTTTTTAGAAAAATATTTACAAAAATTATTAAAAAACATAAAAAAATATTTTAAAAAACCAAATTCTTAAGCTATGTGTTCAAAATCATTAAGTACACTAATCATGATCTTTTTAAAAAAACAAATAATTTACGTATATTGCACATGATTATTACTAATTTAGGTATCACATAGTTATGATTTCCTCTAAAATTGTGAGGATTTTGTATTCTTTTTTCCTTAAAAAATATTTTTGAAGAAAACCTACAAACCCTGCCAAATCAAATTGTTTAAATATAATACCTTTTAACAAAGATTTAATATTTAATAAACAATATTATATATATTCTAAGGTATCCAAGTCAAGAGATAAATATTAAACCAGTAAATCATGCATATTTATTTTTTTAGAAAAAATTTAAAGGATATTTTGTCATACTAAAAACTAATTGATCTAGGTTACTTATTTAAGAAGTATGATTATGTTTTTGTCATATCAAATTATATATCATGATTGGTTAAGCTATTTTTTAATAAAATAAATATATTTTATGTATCTATTGCAACAATTCATTTTTTTTATAATTATATAAGTATTAATATTATTATTAAAAATTATTTATTTGTTTTAAGAAAAGTAAATAATTGGGGAATATGTTTTTTTTTATCTCTTTTTTGGTGTTCTGTTTTATGTTTTGGGTTTAGAAGTGAGAAAATTGGATTTCATAGAATAAAAAGATCTTAGGAGTTTGTTGTCTTTTAAATCATGTGTTGAGTTATAGGCTTTGTAAGCCAACTTATCTCTAAAAGCTAATTATTCTTTTAAATCTAGTCATTTCTTTTGTTATCTCCTTCCTCTCTTTTTTTAACAATCATGTCATTAAAGTTGTGGTGGAAAAAGAAAAATAAATTGCAAAGAATTGTTGTTGATTATATCCTTGTTATGGAATCACATTTTTCAAGGTAAGGAAGTAGTGAGATTATCTCACTTATGAGTATGACTTAGAGTCCTTAAAACAAGCCAAAACTTGTTGCTAACGCAGTTTATATAGGTTTTAACTTAAGTGAGTGGGGTTAACTTGTATTTTACTTACTCCTTACATACAAGCATAGTCCACTAGTGACTCACTTCAATCCCCATTAACTAGTCCACTCCCCCAACAAACCTAATTAACCCTGGTCAATTTGGCTCACTTCACTCTCATCTCCCTCCTAGTGGGTTGACTCGTATAACTCATAAACTCATAGTGGGCAGAGTCAATGCAAAAAAATTTACAGTTAATATAAAATGAGATTCGAGTTTAGTTGACTCATATCTTAGATGGGTCAGCATGTTCTAATATTTTGACAGTTCCAGTCCTAGAACCTAAATAAGTTGTATATGTTTAATTTTAAGTTTAATTGAATAAAAAAGTGTGTCTATTTGTGTGCATACATTAATTACAAAATGGATTTATTAGTACATGCATTCAAAATTAAGAGCATGAAATTCATTCTATTGCAAAAATGTTTGAATATGTGTAAGATAACATGTAAATGCTATGATATAAATGTGGTGTGTATTGTGTTGCTACCTGATTTTCATTTTCATACCATGTGCAACTAGTGAGATATATCTCGTCCCTTTAATTTGATGTCTTCTTTATGTATGTATTGATAATAAATTATCTTGTTTCTGAGTTAGTTAGGGGAGCAATGAAATTAAGGAGTGCATGATCATTTGTGTGATTTGCTGCTTTTTGCCAGTTATGGAAGACAAGAAACGTATACGTGTTCAATGTCATTGTGTCTCATGTTTAACAAATTATTCTCATTACTCAACTGAGCTTTTGAAAATAATGTAAGACAACACAATTAATAATACATACCTTTCCAGAGTGGATGATAAACTTGTGTTGGGTGATTGAGATACTACATTGTATATAGTTGAGTTTTTACTGTTATTTTAGGGAGGCATATATTGTGTTTATCTATTTAAGTTATAAAATTTTGTTGACTTATAAAAAAATAATGATCTCCAACAAGACTAAATGGATGATGTTAGCAATGAGACATATGAACACACTTCATTTATATCTTTAGTTTTAAATTTAATTTTTTATTTTATTCATTTTAAATTAATTATATGTTAAGAACTTTTAAGGCCAATTGCGGGTTAGTGTCTTTTATAAGTAGCTAATGTTTTTAATTCACTTTGAATTTATCATGGGTATCCACGAAATAATCCGAAATTTTGAGTCCGAGTTCTGGAAACAGAACGATATACTAGTATATAGGGAGAATTTTATCGTCTATAATGGTCTAGATAAAAAAATATTGGTTTTATTATTTAATCTTATAATAAAAATTGTACATTTTTTAAATGTTTTATTTAGTAATCAGTTAAGGGATAAAGTGGCACATTTGTTAAAATTAAAATTTCTTTTTTAATTTTTAAAAAGTAAGTTCTATCTAATTTTTAAAAAAAATAAAAGCGATTGCTTTAAATTTCTTTTTTTATCTTTAAACAAAATAGCCGCATAATATATTGATTTAAACTAATTTGAATAACTAGAAAATGACCAGTTGAACTATATATTGACAATTTTCTTACGTTATTAGTTTCCTTTTTTCTTTTTTTTGCCGTTGCAACAAAGTTTATGCTGAATCTAGGAATTAATAGATCCATTCAGCTAAAAAAATGACTATATCAAACGCCTAATCTAATAATTTTCTTATGAAATCAATCATCAAATTTTGGTACAGCTGCACGGACGTACGGTCCAATCCAATGAAACAAAAAGCAATGGAAATGGTTATAACCTTTTTTATGTATTGTAGCCTACAACTTATAAATTATATCTTACTATTTAATGCTTCCCAATACATTTTCTTTTATAGATAGAAATGTTAGTCACACGCTATTTAATATATTTTATATAATTGGTTAAAATTATTAAAAAAATAAATTATATAGATCTTATTTATTATTAAATTTCTTTTTAATTTTATAGTTTTTAATAAATTTTAATCAATAAAAAAAATATATTAAGATAATTGTGTTAAAGAGTATGTTGATAGTCTTCCTCAATATTTAATATGTTGATAATAGGTTTTTTTTTTAAGAAAAAGTTTAGGTAACTTAATAAAATATTTTTTATTTTCATTTTCTGTTTTTATTTTCATGTTTTTAACATTAAAAAATATGTATGTTTTTGTTTGATATTTTCTATTTTTAAAAAGTAATATTTTTAAATTTAATCAATTTTAGCAAAAATATTATAAATTATTTATATATAATTATAATATTGTTATTAAATTCTTATAATATTAACTTTTGAAAATACTAAAAACAATTTTTTTTTCATTTTCTATTTTCAGTTGTTTTTTAAAATATTTTTTGTAAAAAATATTTTCTAAATTATAACTAAACATATTTTTATTATTTTTTTCTATTTTTTTTAAAAATAAAAATAGAAAACGCTTCGAACAAACACTATCTTATTTTTTATCTTTTACACAACAACAAGTTGAGTATAAATTAAATAATATAGAATAAAATATTTATTTATATTTATTTAATTCACAAAACTTCTGATATAGAATAAAATATTTATTTATTTAATTCCGACTTATAATTTAACAGTAAAGAAAATTTATAGGTAAAAAACGTATAATGTGCTATATTTACAATTGTAGTTAAAATAAATTTATCGCTCTGGATATATCTCAACATGATTACTGAGCTATCCAAACAATAATTGACTGACATGATTAGGTGAAAACACATTTTCTAATTAATATTATATATATATATATATATATATATATTTATTGAGAGTATATTAAAAGTAAGGAAAATAATTATTCTAACAAGAATTGTTAATAATAATAAAATTAAAAATAACTTTTTAGATTAAAATTAAGGATGACAAAAATACTTGTACTCGTGGGTATTGTCTTAAACTTACTCCGATTTTGATAAGTATTACTATTTTGATTGGACTCACTCTTTCTTGATGTCATCCCTAATTAAAATAACTTATTTAAATATATCACGACTCCTTCCCTTTCACACCCCTATGACACCTTTTACTTCCAAACACTTTATTTTTTAATTACAAAATAACATAGAAATTTATTTATTTAAATGCTAGACTTTGCACTTAAGTAAGAAAATTCAGATTACACAATATACTATAACATAACCAACCATAAATGACCTTTACAAGATTCTCGATTAATAAAGTTCACAATGAAGTTTTAAACGGTTCATATATATAACAAATATTATTAATCCTCTTTACCCCGATGTCACACCTAATCAGAGCATCCTAATGAAAAAGATAAAGAAAAGTCGAAGCTTTTTCACCACAATATCATCAAGATCTTATTTACCTGAAAGTGGAGTTCAACCCAAACAACATGCAACAATAAGCAGCAAGGGGTGAGAATGTGTTTCACACATGTTAAGTCACATATAAAGAGAATATACAATCAACTAAAGTACAAAAAATAAGCATATAAATTCATTTCACACACATGTCAAGGATTAAACATCAATAAATATAAATGTGTTCATGATAATTACGCTCATGCGATTCAAGTTCATGCATGCTCTCTTAGGTTTACGCCAAAAGCGAGCATCCTTTACGCCATAGGTCCACCCGAAGTGAATCCTTTTCTATACGAGTAACACATAGGTACAACCGTGCAATGCAAAACAACCTAACAAAACTTGTCCAGTGTTAGTTTTGTAGTTTGATTAAGTTTTGTAGTTTGATTTTTAGTCTCATGTTGCTTAATATTGTGAGATGGTGTTCTTCACTTTGCTATATAAGCAAACTTATGTAAGGTTTACAAATGCATTAAAACAAATACTTCTTAGTGTTGTTTATTTCTCTCTTCTCTCCTTTAGTGTCTTGTTCCCAACAACTGGTATCAGAGCCGACGATTGTGATCAGCTAAGGTTGATGGTGAATTCCCTTCATTGAAAGTCCTCCTGACAAGGGTTCAGGAGGCGTGTCCCCTTGTGTTTAAGGGCGGTGTGAATAATAAGGGATCGTCATTAAATGTATGCCTCCGCTGGAGGGGGAGTTTACAATGTGGAAGGGACTCACACTTGAGAGAGATTGTTGGAGTGCAAGTGTGAGTTGAAGTCCCACATTGGTAAGAAATTGAGAAGTTGAGTAATATATAAGTGAGAAAGACCCATAACCTAATGCCTTAAGGTTTTGGGTTAAAGGTGTGTCATATTCTCTTATATATAAGCTCGTGTCCCATTGTTGTAGATCTCCCCGGTGTTTAACCTCTTATATTTTACTCATGTATCATATCATCCATGGCATAAATCACAATTCAAACATTTAATAATATAATCAAACTCCTCTTGCAATATTCCAAATTTTTAATTTTTTTTCTAAATAAATATCTAATTATAAAATAATTATGCTATTTTAAATATCAGCTAAAATATTTTTAAATAAATAAATATCTTATTTTTAAACTCTTATTATAATAGTATAATATTAAATATAAATATTTAATTTGAAATATATTTAATATATGATATAAGTAAAATAATAGAAATAAATTTATAATTTATTTTAATATATATATATATATATATATATATTAAACTCTTCAAATAAATAAATATATATATATATATATATATTATAAATTTTATATGTTATCCTTAAAGATATGTAAAGTAAAAAAAAATTACGTTAAAAAAAAAAACCCAAATTACAGTAAATTTAAAACGTGCAACGTGATTCAAAATATATATATATATATATAAAAGGATAAGATTGGATGAAATTATCATTATCTAACTAAAGATATTTTTAAGTAACTAAACATTAAAACTAAATAATGGCAACAAATAAAATAGTGAAGCACGAAACTATAAATAGCGGGTAACATGAGACGAAATAGCAGAAGGAGAGTTCAGAAGAATATTGGAAGTGATAGTTATAAAGTATTTATTCGGAGAAAAAAATTCAAACTTTTGTATTATTTCTATTTCTAAGGTAAGGGAAAGGAAACATTTATCGATTTTAATTATTATGTTTACTTACTTGTTTATTTTATGTTACTTTTAAATATAATTACTTAGTGAGGTGTCTCTAACCTCGTTCTATTTATTATTTTATGATACTATTAGTTATAATTATTTAGTGAGGTATTTCTAATCTTACTTTATTTATTATTTTATGTTACTTTTAACTATAATTATTTAGTGAGGTGTTTCTAACCTTGTTCTATTTATTATTTTATGTTACTTTTAACTATAAATATTCATTGAGGTGTCTCTAACCATGTCTTATGGGTTATTTTATGCTACTTTTTGTTATAATTATTTAATTTGTTATTTATAATCTTGTTTGATTTATTAAATTAGTTTTTTTACTAACTATTTTATTTTAAACATAATGGTTTTTTTTTATTTATTTGTATATAAAAAAGTTAATAAAAGTTTAAATCTTTAAATAAATATTTGAATTAAGTTATAGATAGAGGTTTGTTGGGGATTGAAATGAGTAAATATTCAAGGTGACATTGAGAGATGAAAGACTAAAGTCAATCCACTAGACTAAAGAGCAAAGTCTGCTTTATATTGTTGTTAATATAACTAAATTTTAGTTTTAGTTGTTAACCCTTAAATTTTAATTTCAACTTTTAATTCTTAATTTTAGTTTCAAAATCACAAATAAAATATCCAACATAAAATGAGCTACAATAGATTTAAAATCAAAATATACAAATAAAATATAAAATCTAGTTAAAAAGAAAAGATAGAAATTAAAATTTAAATTAAAAGTTAAAAATTATAAATTAAAGTAACAACTAAAACGTAAATATAAAATTAAAATTTAAAAAAAAAACTTATTCAAATAGATTTAACATAAAATCAAGCTAAGTAGTTTTTAGAATTTAAAAAAAATTCTTTATTTAAAAAATTTACAACATAAATGACCAAAAATAATAAAATAAAACAAAGGGAAAGAGACAATAAAACCAAAGTTGGCTTACTATCTAGTGGTATCGTCTTAAAACTCTCATAGGTCTTAGGTTCAAATCTTACTTTGCCCAATTTTAATATATGTTTAAAATTAATGTTGCCACATAATTAGTTTAATTAAATTTGAATCTCACTAAAAAACTAATATTGACGTTTGGTATAGTAGTATATGACTTTAGCATTTAAACTCCCAAACTTTGGTTTGATTCCAGTCTTGCCCAATTTTTCTCTATTTTTAAAATTAACATTGTTATTGATTAGTTTAAATACATTTGAATTCCAAAATAAAATAAACTTTAACCTTTGGTCTAGTGGATTGGCTCTAGTCATTTATCTCCAAGATCAAGGTCCAATTCCTACCTTGTTATAATTTTCTATATTTTTAAAATTAACATTTAACATTTCCAAATCATTAATTAAATTTTAATTAACTCTTGATTACAACATAACGATACCACGCCCCTTAATTACGCACTGTCATTCTGAAGATCACAGTTTGTGATCTTAGAACACTTTTATTAGACCTCGCACTGCCACATCATTAAATTGAATATTTATTTTCAGTTATTGTAAAATAACTTAAATAAAATAATGATATTAATTAAATTAAATAATTGTATTATTTAAATAAAAATTTATATTAAATAATTATATAAATTAAATTATATATTTTAATTATGAAAACTAAATTGCAAAGAAAAAAAAAATATTTAAAACTAAAATTTTTATGAATAAAAATACTTTAAATATGGGATAAAACATATCATTGATAAGAAAAATACAAACATGAAGATACAATAAGGAAAATTAACACAACAATACAAACATAACGATGAAACTCAAATTTCAGCATCATTATCACTAAAACGTTCCAAAATATGTTCCACCAAATCTGCTTGAAGTTGTTGATGAACGTCTCTTGTATGCATGTAAAGTCGTGTTTGCAAGTATGCAACAAAGGTTGGATGAACTTCATGAGATACTTGAATGTTTGAATTGTCTTCACCAATATGATCATAATCAATATCAACATTACTAGTATATGTATCTTGTTCATTTTCAACAATCATGTTATGTAATATGATACATGCCAACATAATGTCCTTCATAGTACCCGTTTGCCAATTACGTGATGGACCACATATTTTTTGCTGCTTCTTGATGTTGTGCAAATAATTTTATTTTTTCTCCTTGTGGCATCAGGATTGTCTTCACAAATGTAGCCCAATCAGGATAAATTCCATCAGCAAGATAATAACCCATATTATATTGGGTTCCATTAACTATAAAATGCACTGGAGGAGCTTGACCTTGCAAAACATCATTAAACACAGATGATTGATTTAACACATTAATATCATTGTTAGAACCTGGAACTCTGAAAAATGCATACCAAATCCATAAGTCTTGCGATGCGACAGCTTCAAGTATAACTGTGGATTTGCGATGATCACCTCTACGATATTGCCCTTGCCAAGCAACTGGACAATTTTTCCATTCCTAATGCATGCAAACAATAGAACCCAACATACCCGGAAATCCACGTGCCTCTCCAAGTTGTAGCAAACGATTGTCGTCCTCATTGTTAGGCTTTCTCAGGTACTCATCTCTAAATATCTCGTTGATGCCAGTAACAAAAGCTTCTAAACATTCAACAGTAGTGCTTTCGCTGATTCTAACATACTCATCAATACTATCCGTAGGTGATCTATATGCCAATATCCGTATTGCTACAGTGCACTTTTGCAGTGGAGAACGACCTTGTCTACCAGTAGCATCAGTTCTCATTTGGAAATATAGATAACGAGAACTAAGAGCATCCACTATTCGAAGGAACAATGGCTTTTTCATTTGAAACCTTCTCCGAAATTGAACTTCAGTGTATACACAATTATTAGATAAATAGTCATTTAGTAGACGTGTGTGTCCATTTTCAAGATTGTGATTTATGGGTCTTCTTCTGCATCTAGGTTGGTTGCTGGTTTGTGGTTGTTGTTGGAGTTGTTCTTCATGAAGTTGCGGCATATAATAGTATAGTTGAATATCAGCAAGTGCTTCATGAATAATTTCTCGCCATACTCTCTCAAACTTAGGGTGACGAGACATGATAATAGTAAGTAAAATGAAATGAACTGATACAATAAGATTGCAAAATAAGATGTTTGTGCATCAATAGAAGGCATGTAAATATTTATATACGAAACTCATAACAGCTAGTTGTAACGGCTAGTTTTTTAACAACTACTTCTAATAGCTAGTTTTTAAACGACTTAATTATAAATAAATAAGTTAAAACGATTTGATATTATACTACTTTTAAAGGCATTACAACATATCTGACAATTAAAAATGACAACTACAACATAATTAAAATTAGTGGCACAGACATACAACTAAATACATAATTAAAAATACTGACAGAGGCACACTACATATAGAGTCCAAGGTCGTTACAAATCTTTTCAAAACTTTTCGTGTTTTTTGCGTTTCTCAGTTGTCATATCTGATGTGTCCTTCATAATGATCTCGTACATCTTCAACATATTTTCAGTTTTAAGTGCTTTGGCAATTTCCTCGTTAACAACATTTCTTTTATGTATGTCAGTTTGAATGTCATTGAAATCCACAACTGGTGTGAATGATGTTGATGCCGCTCCTTTGCCTTTGAACTTTCTTTTGGCCGCCTTTTGTCCCATTGGACAAGAGATTGATGTCGGTGTTTCAGCTTCAGTAACCTCAATCGGTGTTTTAGGATTAGATGATTATGAGTAAGTCCCACTTGCATTCAACTTTGTTCCTTTTGAAGGATCTTCGTTGCAAGTTCCTAACCATTTTGGTTGCTCCTTCAACATTTGCCATGCATGCTCAAGTAAAAAATCTTTTTGACAATCTTGCTTCCAAATAAGATATGCACTAACCATGACATCATTCTCATTGCAACCGCTTTTCTTCAAAGCTATGGCTGGTTATAGCAACCGTTGAACTTTTGAACACTATGGTGAATCTTTTGCCATTGAGATCTCAATTGATTGTTTGACCTTTCATTGAAATTACCACAAAAGTTGTTGTAATGCTCAAGTACTCTTCTCCAAAATGCATCTTTTGATTGTCAGTCACTCATGATTGGATCAATAGATGCATTGAGCAATGAGCTGATTAGAAGTTTATCCTCTTCAATTGAAAAGAAAATACGTGCGCCCTTTTTATTTTGTGAGGCAGTCTCTCCTCTATCATCTGTTGTCAAATTTTCTAATCCAATTTGGGTAGAAAATTGAGGAAATTACATATCACGTTCCTCACTTGATAGATTATGTGCACAACTACAACTAATACGCTGTGGTAGTGGAAAGTACGGAAAATAATAAGGAGGATTTTGAGAATTGTTATTTGTTTATGGTGGTGGTCAGGGCAAGAAAGGAATTGAAGGAGAAGGATTTTGCAAATTTTCAGATGGTTATGGAAAGTATGGAAAATAATATGGAGAATTTTGAGAGTTATTATTTGTGGGCAGTGGTTGGGATTTGGTATGCTTGGAAAAAATCTTTGTAATAGGATTGCCAATTGTGTTGATTTGAATCCATTTGATAAGAAAAAAATTGAACTTGACACAGACAATAAGTATCATACGAAATAGAATAAGTGTGGAGGGAAGATGAAGGTGAAAATTTCCAATTATCATACCTTAATTTATAGGTAAAAGTAACCGAACTTTTTTAAAAAAAAAAATTACCTCCCAACGATCATCTCTCCCTCTCCTCCCCCCCCCCCTTTTTCTACCTACCCCGCGCCCCTCACCTGCCCCCCTGCCACTTTTTTCCACTTCTTCAACGAACCCTCCCTGCGGCCTGGTCTGTGCGCGTCCCCCCTTCTAAACTTTTTCCATTTCCTTCCTCCCCTTTCCTCATTTTTCATTTCAACCTTCTATCACTTTTGATTTATTTTCCATTTCAACTCTTCAACCCTAAACCCTAAAAGTAACATAAAATAAATAAGTAAATAAGTATAATATTTACAAGTGATAAATGTTTCCTCTCCTTTACCTTAATAATAAAAAAATAAAAAACTTTAGAATTTTTTTTCTTCGAATACGTATTCACTAGCAACTTCTTACTATTGTATTTCCTTCTCCCATTTTTATTTTACACAACCATCTATTTATAAACTAATTGGAATATTTTTTTTTTTATCCTAACTACTAGTTACCATACTCCATTTGTTGTAGATAGATTTTGTTTTCTGTTGATAAGATTTATGCATGTGCTAGTTGGTTGCTTAGTTTTATCTTCTTGCAATGATTACACTGCCATATATTTAATATTATAATTAGGATTTACTTACGTGATTATTATTTTTTTTTAATTTTGAATTAAATTTAGAAATGGTAACTACCTTCTTGACTTAGGAAAAATGCTCAACATTAAGCTTGCATTTGAGCAGCAGTACATTATCATCAGTCTTCATTTATTCTAAATATATTTATTATAACTCATGGTAAGAAATAAATTTCAAATTAAATTATTATTATAACTCATATGTTCTAATTATCATCAGTAATACGTATTCAATATTCTAAATAAATTTCAAAATAAGTTATAAATTTATTTCTATTATTTTACTTATGCCATATATTCTAAAATATTAAATATTTACATTTAATAATAATATAATATTATATTAAAATTATGATATTTGTTTATTTAAAAATATTGTAGCTGGAAATTTAAAATATTTTAATTATTTTATAATTAGATATTATTTACATTATATTTGATTATTAAATATATATATTAAATTTGAAAAATATAATTAAATATCTTATTATAAATCTGAAATATATTACAACCCTTGCTTGTATGTGTTTTCTGTATGGCTGTGATGATCGTGTTTTACACGGAAGCATATAACAGTGTTAGGGTCGAAGGTGAGGGACAACAGGAATGAAGATGATAGTCAGCTCTGACATGAGATTTCTTTTGGAATAGCTTAGGATATGTAAATTATGGTTTTGATTTTGTCATTAATATAACTGGTTGAGTTTAATGTTGTGGATTGTAGAAACAAGATGCATGAGGTAGAGTTATAATATACATGAGTGTGCAAGATATAGATGTGGATTATTAATGTTTAAATGTTATTGATTGGATAAAATGCTTGCTTTGGGCTTGGAAAGACAGAGGACTGTGCAACACAGGTTCTGCAGTTCTGTAAGGTCTCACTAGGCAGCATGTCTCCCCCAGCGAAAAGTTGCCTCTTTGGGGGATATCTCAACTTTGCACCTGACAAGGTGTCTCACCCAGCGCAAAGCTTTTCCTGTCATGAATTTTATGATTTTTTTGCCCAATAACATATCTCACTGAGCGAAGTTTCTTCACTAGAACCATTCAATCCAGGTTTCTTGTTGGACGATTGTCGCTGCTAGACGAGATACCCTGTTCCTCGCTAAGCAACCTGACTCATTTGGCAAACTTTTTCAGTGCATGTAACGAGTTATCGTTTAAGATTTAATATTTTGAGGATTATGTTGAATTGAAATCTTTTTATTGATGATTAGTAATGCTAAGTATATATATCATTTGAGATGTTACATTAATGATATTTGGTAGAATTTATAATGAAAAGTAATGTAGAATATATTGAATAATGTCATTTGTACTAGATGATTTTTTGGGGATGTTATAGTTTAAATGCTTTTTGTTTTAAGTTCTCAAAAAGTTTACCACGACATTATATCTACTTAATAAAATTAGTACTTACTCAAATGTCTATGAGGTGCCATTTGACTTTTTAGTTTTTTTAAAATTTGATCAACTTTTTTGTCCCAAGTTTTTTTGCATTTCATTTTTTGTCCTTGTTGAACATTTTTTTCTACTCCCATGATATAATTTTTTACAAATAGTGTCTGTTATTAACAAAAAATGTTAAGTGATAACATGACAAATTGTTTTAATACAGTAATAAATCATTGTTAACTCAAATTAACTATGAGTTTAAATGTTTTACTCCAGTTTTCTATCTCAAAAATAATAAAGTAGCACTTAAATTACTACTTTAAAAAAATTAAAAAGTCACGCACTACATATTTAAGTTAACACTAATTTGATGAGTTAACTCTAATTAGATAAAGTAATTTTGACAATGTGACAATTCATTTATTATATAATCACTTAATGATTTTTTGTTAACAATAACATAAATTATTTGTAAAAAAGTATATTAGGGGATTGAGAATAAAAAAAAAATAACAGACAAAAATAAGATAAAAAAATTAAAAATAAAAAAGTTGATTAATTTTGAAAATAGTAGTGTCTCATAAACATTTGAATTAATTTTAATTTGACAAAGTGAACATGATGATGTAAGATTTCATTTCTTATGTTATTACTTAATAATTTTTTGTCAATAGTAGAGAGTATTTATAAAAAAAATATTGGAGACTAAAATAGAATAAAAACATTTCAAATTAAAAAGTTAATTAAACCTAGATTAGATATCAAATTATTTAAATTTAAATATTTCCCACCTAGTTCTACTTTACTTCTTTTAACCTAATAAATTTTAATTCTTACTTATTTGTCTTTGTTTTTTATTCCTTACAGGTACCAACCCATAATCATATGCTGCCGACATCATTTTGCCTGAGGTTTGAGCTTCTTCTCTGTGAATTCCTTCCAACTTCCGTTGACATTTTACCTCAAACACTTATCATAAATGACGAACTAAATTTGCAAAGAAAAGGGATAAAATTTAACCTATTTAGGTTCCAAATTAATTAAGTCTCATTTACAAGAGGAACATTTTTATTTATTTCATCATATTTAAACTATCTATATATATATATATATATAGAGGATCCACTTAGTCGAAGAGTAACTATAAGACTTACTCTTTATCTCATTATTTATTATAATCATTAGACTTCAATAAAAGGAATGGATAGAATGAGAAGTAAGACTTTTATACTTATTTTTAAAATAAATAGATCTCTTCCATACATATACATACATACACATATATATATATATATATATATATGGAGAGGAATGAGATACATTTACTTTAAGAATAAGTATAAAAGATTTAGAGCTTAAATCTATTTGATTTTGACTTTTAGATTTTGAAAAAGAGTTTATAATAAAATTGTTTTATAGAAGAAGAGAAAAGAAAAATTGTTTGATAAGTATTGATTGAAAACTATTTTGAAAATTGAAAAAAAAAATGTGTTCATATTTATGAAAGTGTCATAAATGAAAAATAAAAAATAACTTGTTCTTATTGTATTTTGAGTTTAAAACAAAAATACAAAACTGAAAAATAGGATTACTCACAGACGTTTTGCTTTTTTAGTTTTTAAAAAATAAAACACCAAAATTATTTAAAACATATCCTAATCAAACTAGTTCTAAAAATCCTAATCTTTAAACTAGTGTTTAAATACTAAAAAAAATTCAATAAAATTGCATCTAAACAAGTATTTACTCTTTATTTTTATCATTTGTTTTCTTAAAATATAATAATTGATATTAGTTTTTTTATAGGTTAAATATTAATTGTTAATATGTTAGTTTTTGTTAGTAGGGATTTAAAACTTCTGTAGACAATTTTCCTAAATAATTGATATTAATTACTTATTATAATAATTCTTAAATTTAAAAAAATAAAGAATAAAAATTAGAATAATATACAGACATACAGTATCTTGTAAAAGCGAGATCTGAACTGTCATGCGGGATGAGTGAAAAAAGAAAGGTAATGAAAAAAGGAAGAGGAAGAAATTAAAGTTGAAAAGTTACAAAAACAAAGAAAGGTTTTTGGGAGAATAAAAATGAATTGAGAGAGTGGGAAGTTTGTAGTTAAGTTAAAAGGTGAGAAGTGTTTGTTGGAGGTGAAGATTGAAGAAGGAGCAGTGATATTAATGAAGAATATCTTTGAGACAATGACTATGCATAAGGTGGAAATTGGGAAGTACGGAGTCCCTTGTCTTTGTCTTACTCCTACGCTTCTTCAGGATTGAATTCAACACCATCATCATTCCATGTATATATATATATTATATAGAAAATTTGCTTCTTGCACATCTCCTTACATAAAGGGTTATAAATACTACCCATGTTAGCTTACCTTTTCAATGTTCCTAATGTTGATAATTTAACTCTTAATATGGGAAATTTCAATGCTCAAATTTAATCATTTCATAATGATCCATCTCTTCATAAATTATAATTGTCTTTTTTTTAAAATAGTATAAACAAGAACTCTACACGTCACAAAAAATAACAATAAAAAGTTATTGAGATTACAAGAAAATAAACATAAATAAGAACAAATTATAAAAACCCCCCTCAAATAGTAGTTTATATTTAATTTTTTATAATGTATTAATTTTTCTATTTTGGTATTGAAAAAGGTAGCAAGAAAATATGTTTAATAATTGATAATGTTTTTAGTCAAAATAGACATTAAAAAAATAAGAAAAATGCAAAGAAAATTTATGCTTTCAAAATTATACATATTTTTAAAAAAAAACATTAATTAGTATTTATAGACTAAATATTTGATATGATGTATCTCATCTTATTAACTATTATTGGTCATTAATATTTTAATTGATGAATGATTAGTCTTTAGCTTTATGTAAAATTCATTCCATTAATAAATATAAACAGGGTATATGCTTACAATAAATTAAATTAAAAATCAAGAATGTAGTCTTGTATATGAAAAACAACTGCTTTTTCATTTTTTTTAGTGTCATTTAAGGTTAAATGGAAGAAATCAATATAATCATTAAATTTTCTTATTTTAAGAGAATTTTACATTTAGAATTAGCATTGAAACATTTCTCAATAAAAAAATCATCTTCTACTATTATTGGTTAATAGATAACAAATATATACTATAAAAAAATTAATATTACCTTAAACTTTCAAAACTACAATTAAATAGGAATAAAAATATCTTAAAAATCTTACGCTTAAAAAGAAACATAAGGAGTATAGTTTTGAAGCAAAATTAAAAATAATATTTATTTAAGAATATTTATTCATTTTGCATAAGGAAGATTAACAAATTTAACTACAAAATATTGAAGCAAAACTAATAATATTAACAATAATAATATTTAACCTATAAATAAAAACAAAATTAAAATGTTAAAACTTTTGGAATGGAGGAGAAATGTATTTAAGAATATTTATTCATTTTGCAGAAGGAAGATTAACAAATTTAACTACAAACATTTTAAAATACATCAAAAGTGTAACTTACTAAAGCCTTTTTGAGGTGATTTCAAATTTCTAGTTTTTAATTTTGAAATGTATTATGAAAATAAAAATGTGTTTCATAAAATTGGTTTTGATTTTGTTTTTTATTTATTTTAAAATATTTTTACTCTATTTAAAAATAGTAGAATTTTCAATCAATCGCTAGTTATCAATAATTACCTTTAACTATCATTCACTAGTTGTGATAATCAGATATCAGTCATCACCTTTGATCTTTGGTCATCAGTCACCACCTCTAATCTCCATTCACTATTGATCTTCAATCTCAGATGAAGAAAAATTCTAGTGGTAAAAGATTTTACAATAATAATTTTAAATTTGAAAATTAAAATAATATTATTTTATAAATTTAAAAACTAAAAAACAAAATTAATTTTTGTTTTTAGAGATTTGAAAACCATAAATAAAAAACCATCATGAACGATACTTTACTTCGTCTAAATTTTTAAGTGGGTGTAAGTTAGAAAGTTCTTATAGAATTTGCTATCTTACATTCGTTTTTCATATTTTAAAATGAGTAAGTTACAAAGTTATAACTACAAATTAATTTATTTTAATAACTCATTTATTATTCTATAATAATCTTTTTTTAGTTTAAAAATATTATATACAATTTATTATATATATATTTCCTCAAATCTTACATTATACCTTTTACGAAGAATAAAAATAATAATTAAAAAAATAAAAATATTTATGTAATTATATAAAACAATAATTAGCTTTTTTTTTATATATGAAAAACACACATAAAAAACTTTCTTATAATCTACATATCTTTTTCAATTAGAAAGCTAGACTCTATTGATTAATCTAAATAACTAATTAATTAAGAATTAACTACTTATATATATAATTGTTTTATGAAAATTAACTTCTTTTTCACACTCTCACAAGTTACGAGATAGTATAAAAGTTTTCTTATTATGAAAATTAAAAGCTGTAAATATGGGTGATATAATTATACATTAATGATTAATAATCAATACTAGTAAATAAAGTAATCATGACCACTTAAAAAAGTAAAAGTAATGTAACAATGGCTTGAAGATTAATTAAGATATTGGCATCTTAAAATCTAAATTTTTGGAGTTTCACATACCGAAATACACTATGTATTTTAGTAGTAAAATTTTAATTGACAATCTTGTTATTATATGATTTGTAACTTTGTAACTTAGGAATGTCATAGTTTTTAAGGATGAATTTTTTTTTTTTTGAAAAAGTTTGACAATTGTCCATATAAGAGTTTTGAACGAGAATCAAAGAGCTTTGCAAGATTTCGACTATATTTTATATTAAATGGTCTTTAACCGATTTTGTATATGAAACAGTTTGGGTCAAAGAATGCTTAGAGAATCACTCATGCTCTAAGCTTAAGTTTATATAAGGAACTTCTATCTTTAGGTTGTTCTATATGATTAATGTGTTGTTTTTTCTATGTGAGAGGTTTTCAACTAGTTATTATCTATGGGAGGCTTCTTATATTTTGCTTTTAACCTTGATTATGTATGTATTTCTAACTCTTTATTGTTATTTCTTGTAACATGTGAAAGAACTGCTATTAATTAATTTTATCGATTAAAACAAATACTCTAAAATTGTATATTCAATATTTTAAGTGTTTCTTTTTTTTTAATTTTTCCATCTTAATTATTAAAGCTATTGATGAAGATTATATATGATTTTGACGCTCTTAGTGGAAACAAGAATCTTCAGCCGGTGGTGCCATGCAGAGAAATAAAGCTGAAGTTAATAAAAATAATAATAATTGCTGTGAAAACTCTAGGTTAAGTGATAATATTAATATAGTTTTTCCCTAACAGAATTCAGTTTTGAAAGTATATATAGAAATATGAAATGTTAAGAGAGTACTTAAGTTCCCTAACAAGCTGCAATTAGCATGCTTAGAATTATGGTGAAACAAAATTATTTGATTAGTGGGCCAATTTATTAAGGCATCAAATGCACTATAACCTACTACTGTCAAAATCAATCATTGCTAGTCAGAGTCAAATAATATATGAGGATCAATTAATCTTGCTTCTACATGCTATTTCGAAAAAAAGTTGTTAAGCCTAAATGTCTTTATTTGTTTCTCTTTCCTTTTCCTTTGGAAATAGCATCATAATAAATTGAACGGACCGTTAAAAAAATAAATAATATCGAATATCCTTCTTTTTTTATCACCAAAGATAAGAAAATATATAATTAAATTACTTTTATATATATATATATATATATTATTAATATATTAATAAAGAAAACTACCTTTTAATATACACGTTTTTTATTTTCAATTACCTTAGGTATAATTGCTGTTAATTTTCTCATAAAACTTCTTACTTTAAAAATAGTTTCAGAGACCTAAAATGCCTCTCTTTCTAATAGTACATATATCAAGGAAAAAGGAAATTACAAATCCTAAACCCTAAAGTAAAAAGGAAATTATACAAAATATGCTAATAATCTTCAATACAAAAGGCCTTAGTTAGATAACATTAATAAAATTCACAATTGAAAGTATAAACAGAGTATATCAAGGAGCACCAAGAGAAAAGGTAATTACAAATCCACCTAGCATGCAAAACATGTTCATAAGAAGAACCACAGGTTTGTGGAAGATACCCACATCCCTGTGATACATGCGGCTGAGCAAAGGTCTCAAGACACAGCCCTGTTAGACAACCCACAATTCTGTGGATGAATATTTTTGTGATAGTAAGTTAATAAGGTTTGGTCACGATGTTCTTATCCATGAAGAACAATACTAAAAAAACGTGATGTGAAGACTAACATTTATAAAGAAGATTCTTGGAAAATTTGAATGACCAGTGATCTCATGTGGACCGTTTAGTAGAAAAAAAAAAGTTTTCACTTTTCTAAGATTAATCTTAAATTGGAAAATGTAATTTTTCATATATTTAGTACAATATTTAAAAAATGACATTTTCATGAAAATGTGTTTCTTTTAGTTAAATTTCCCAGGAAATGATTCTTATTGAAATGAAAAACATTTCCTATAGAGATTTTTTTTATATACATATTGCAAGTACACTGGCAAGATTTAATGGAAGGAACTTGGAACTAATTTATCCTCTAAAAAAGCAAAGAATTGAATCGCAAATTTTTATTGGAAGAGACTCCTTGTGATAGTTATGTTTATAAAATTATCTTTATAAAAAAATATTTGTAAGAAACAAACATCACACACATGCAGCTTTTATAAAAGAAATTACTTTTCTCTCACAAACATATAAAAATAAATATTGTGCTGTGATTTTTTGTGCATCAAACAAGCTACACGTTGTCTAGATTCAAAACTCAATTAGCAATTATGGAAATCAAGGCCACTTGATTAGGATCGAAGTCATTTTGCTTAAATTTGAGAATGTCTTTTTATTCCTTTCCCAATGTCTCTACTTTGTAACTAAGAAAACAACCAACACTTGCAACAAATAGGATGGAACAAGCACTCATTTATAGAGACTAGGCTCAATCGATCGCCACATGCAATCAATATTCCACGGACCAATATGGGGATTAGGTATATAAGTGGGGTACCTTAAAATTAATACATGAACAATTATTTGTATGTTCCACTCGAATCAAGACAAGGACATTGGGATCTAAGATTGAAGGCGTGTGGATTATGAAACTGTTAGGTGATCCATCATACACAGTGTTTTATCTCCATCCAACTTGTCCCATTTGAGCCACCCATATCACCCTCTACCGTTTCCGCAAAACTCCATATCCAACTAGCCATAACATCATTTCACCCATTAAACTATGTTCCCTTTGTGTCATCCAAAGAAGATTTTGTTGAACAGGATCACCTTAGATCGGATTCAATTGACGGGCTCTATGGGAAACAAGAGTGGCTTTGCATGTGTTCAATGACATGATCAATTTTGTATATGCATGCATGTTCTTTACTATATTTTTCTAGGGTTTCACGTTAAGATGGTAACATTATTAGAATCCTAAGTTGTTGATAGGATCTGTGATTAGTAAGAATGTTGAAAAAGGGATAGTCCTATCATGTTTGGGCCTTCGGTTAGTTGCTAATGTCTAGTTCCATTAGGGGAATATAATATGCCACCACTTTTCCGCTCTTCTTCCCAACCCCCCCTATCATACTGTACAAAGAGCAAAAGCCATAAGAATTAGACATAGCAGAGTTAGCATGATTGATTCTGCATGCTGTATTGTAGATAAGTGAACAAATAAAAGGTGTGTTAATTACAAGTTAAAAAACATTTGAACCTATATTTTCTATTGAGAGATTAAGAGTTGAGAAAGATATGATTGTCATATATATATATATATATTTCAAGAATAAAAAAGAGATTTACTATTTATTTTTACTATTTAGTTTCTTAAAATCTAAGAGGTAATAACTAACTAATTTTAATTATTAGGTTTCAAAGATCCTCTTAAAGAAAATATTTATATAAAATAAAATAAAATGGTGTTTATTAAATTTTGTGCAATTCTTTACCATTATTAAAATGTTTTTCAGTTTATTATTTAAAAATAAAAATTAATTTAACAATAGATTTGAGTTTAACTCAAACCTAAAAACTAATTCAAAAAATAGTATCATCCTCGTTTATATATATTATTTTAGTCATATTGTTATTTAATATCAATATAATATAATCTCCTATTATATATTCTCTTTTATATTTTTTTATAGACAAATATTAATTATTATTGTATTAGTTTTATTAATAAAAAAATTTAAACTCACGGTCCTTTTCTTTTCTTATCTCTCCACTTTACCATAATATCATTTTGTAACCCCTCATTCTTCTTTAGACTTATTAAATATTAACGTCATAAAATATACCTATGTTTATGGATGGTTAGTCATAATAGGTTATCAACCATCAATATAAGTTTTATTTTTTCGAAAGACAATCAATATAAGTTATGAACTTAATTATGATACTAACATATAAAATTAAAATTTGCTCACAACTCAACCTTAACCACTAGTCCAGAAAATGAGAATTATCCTCCACTTATTAGTTATACACATTATTTTAATTATATAAATAAAATTGAACAATTAAATAGTTAATACAACATGATATTTTAACTTGGAGCGCATTTATTATTCTTTCAAATTAAGGCGTTTTTGGTCTTTTAGCTGGCACGTGACATTGTAACACATATGAAAAGCCAAAAATGCAAAGATTTTTCAAGAAAAGACGGCAGAGGTTGATAGCATAACTCAAGAAGTGCAACAAATAACATAGGAATGGTTAAATGCAGCAAAATTGACAACTCATTTATTTGCAGAATGAATTATGAATCCAATGCTATGTATTTCCTAATGAGTGTTAGGTTTTGTTTTTCTGCTTTGGACTTTTCTGTAAATTCTTATGTATACTATTAAAAAGGAATTTCTTGTGCTTTAACTTTAACATTTTTTATTGAAATAAAATTCTATGGCTTAAAAAAAAGTTAATACAACAAAATATAAATAATTAAAATCATAGCATTGAAATTGCACCTAAGGAAAATGTGGATTCCAAAAAGAATCTGCAACTAGAAATGCCTACAATATTTTTCTATATTGTTGTCAATGTTAATTGTTTGAAGGATGTTAGTAACAAATGTTCTTGAATCTTAATTGACTTGATGTTGACTCTTTCTTTTTATTAGGTAACGTTTCATATTGATCCCACTAAAAAAATATGCCCACTCTGTCAGTGGGGGTATCATGATATTTTTTGCCTGGTTATAGAAATAATACTTTAAAATATCAAATATATTGCTAATTATTGAATAGAGAATTAAAGATACTTAAATTATATAATTATTTTGACGTTAGTTTCCATTTACTTTAAAAGGGATCCTTTACTGATATGTGATATGCAAGTTCATAAAACTTAAAAAGTGGTAATTTAAGGGCCTAAAGGCTAGTGGTAAGTTAATTTTGGAGAATTTGGTATTACTTATCTTTGCTCCAAAAATTATTAACGTGACTTACATTTTTTCTTATCATTATCCCTCCTCATACTAAATCATATGTCTCTCTTAAGTTATTTCTTTGTGCAAGAAAGCAGGTGTTGTTGTTAGGATCAACTTTATAATCAATTAAGAGAAAAAAAAAGAAAAAGAAAAAAGAAATCCGCATAAGTTTTGAGACTGTTGTTGACAAAGGAATTAAACTGTCATTGATTTTGAGGAAGTCATCATCACGTGGAGTCTTAAAACCATTAAATATATGAAAACGATTGGAAAATTGAACGTATTCTTTATAATGCTTTCCAAGTTAAAATACTTTCAATTTTGGGGATGAGACTTGAAGAAAGAGCAAGTATTGTAGCTCTTAAATTATGTAATCGTATTTGATTAATAACTGCGTTAATAATTAATTACGTGTGTCCATAACATGACTTGATTTTTCTGACAATTTCCGTCCATATGACATTTATAAAAATAACGACTTAATTTTTCTAATAACATCTCGTTCACAATACCTTTACATGCAAGAAATTTCCAAAAACACAAAACGGAGTCAAATTGATAGAGAAAAGGAGGATTGATCCAAAAGAATATTGTACCAAAAGAGTGGAAGAGCAAATAATGTACAAGTAGCAATAATTATGTTGTAGAAGGAGAGTAATACGCATGCAACGGGTCATTCTCATTCACTAACTCAATTCGGCCTATGCTAATTATCATAAAGCCATTACTTGAGTAGACTAACGCCACATGCATTAATATTACCAAACAATTTGGACGCACACACATGGTTGTAGGGGCCCTTTTTTTTCCAACCATTTTTTGCTATTCACACCACCAAAATCCTAATTTTCTAAAACACTCTCGTCTCGTCCCTCCTTGTGCTGCCATCCACCTATGCACCCACTGCCATCCACCTATGCACCCGCAGCTCCCAGCTCCCAACCTTCTGCAGAAAAGTGAAATATGCATAAAAAATACATTGGGAATTATGTAATCTGCAATATATCATATTATATTGCAGGTATAATGATCCACAATATACGAAAAAATTATGATATATTACAAATTACATGATTAACAATTATGTGATAATTGTAAATTTTGTAATTCACAATGTGTCATATCATATGATTTCCAATATATTTTTTTATGTATTTTTTTATTATTTCATATCTAGACACCTGAAGTTCAAAATTAATGTTGCAAATTACATAATTTATAATTATATAATTCCATAATTATGGATTATGATCCTCCATATATTTTTTTAATGTAATTCTTCACTCGGATTATCCACACTTTAAAATGAGGAATGCGGACCTTGATGTCTGCAACTCATCTATAACATGCTTCAATTAATCTACCTTTACGTGGGAATAGAGGGCAGGCTAATAATGTGAATGTATGTGGGTGCAGGGTGCAACGTGCATGGAGAATTTTAATAAATAAAAGTGGAAAAAGAAATTTTCGTTGTAAAAAAAGCCTAAACATCAGAAAGAGAAAAAACTCCACGGAAGACAGATCTATTGTTATATATGTAGAAGCCCAAATATGACAATGGGCCAACTTCAGTTATTCAAGGGAATTTCAACTTTTATCTACTTTAATTTCAATTTCGTCTATCAGTAAAAAAAAATATTAATATATTTTCAATGTTTTACTTTCTAATAATGATTTGTTAAAAAATAACAAATTTTTTTACTCTTCAACAAATTATTGCTGAAAAATGTTTTTACTCTCCCACAGGTGGAGAGAAAAAGAAAAAATTGCAATTTGGATGCCTGGAGACCAGAATTTTGGCACGGTAAAATAACAGAGAAGCAAATGCCAACCTCAAGATTCTTGATCAGGGTATCAAAATCTATAGAATCAACATCATTCCCTTCATCAACTCCTTCACGATAATCCTCCATTGATATAACAGTACAACCAATAACAGATGCCACCTTTTCTGCTAAGCTTCAGGAACCATGAAATTGAAAAGAACAAATAAGGGAGAACTAAGGCAGCAGAATACACCTTACTTCAGCCAAACACATGCAAAATAATACATCCGCAACACTATCAGTACCTTACTTGTTTTACCAGATCCACTTGACAAGGCCATCCTTTTTCTCTCGGAGTTCTTGGATAGATTTTACTAACAAATAATATCCGTGATCAAAACACTGCACCATTTCGTCCACATATCAGCAACACTCACCACAAATTTCATAAATCATATTAAAAATTAAGCACGCAAAACGTTCAATGAATAACATACCATTCAAACTGCAAACTTGCAATAAAACACAAAAGAAAAACAAATAAGTAAACAAATACAAAATTATAAGATAACAGTGAACAGATTATCACAATGAAAACCAATTTTACTACTCAGCAATCAGATGAACTCATCAATAAGTAAAAGTTCAACATACATTACAGCAATACCATTTAAATAGCAAAATATAAATATTGTCATAATAATAATAAACTATCTCTCTTAAAACTGATTATATAGAAAGATAAATTTACGTTTCAGCTATTAGGTATGTTTCGGCTACAAAAAATGATCAATTATTATTCAAAAAACAGAAAGACAGTCAATAAAATTAAGCTTCGAACCCTAAAAACGAGGAAGGAGCGAAAAGCATAAATTCCAAGCGATACATACACACACCAAACTCAGTTCATCCAAATTGCAAGCAAAGACTATAACATCAACAAGAATAAGAAAAAACGGTCATGAAATTGATGCATGCTATATATACCACTTGGAGAGGGAGAGATTGAAGGATGGAAGAATAAGACCAGGAAGTTGAAGGTTGTTGATGGAAATAATCATGTCCTCCTTCATGGAACACTCGCTGAACAACTCCATCATCCATTTTCGTTTTCGCGATCAATCAACCATTCAACAACACTACGTCGACGTTTACGAATTTGTTTATTCTCCAACAAATTGCTATATTTCTAATCTCTTAGTTGTGGGAGAATAAAAAAAAAAAGTTATACTAATCATATAATTTATTAAGAAAATTAATATAATAAATATGTAATTATTATAATAAAAAAATAAATTAAATAATTATACTAAAAATTAATTTAATTACTATAAAAAAATAAAAAATTAAATAATTATATTACATGTAATTAACTAAACTAACTAAATATTTAATTAATAACTATAATTCATTATGTAAATTAATATAATAAATATGTATTTATTATAAAAAAATTAAATAACTGTACTAAAAATAATAAATTAAGTATACTAAAAATTAATTTAATTACTATACTAAAAAAACAAGAAATTAAATAATTATATTACATGTAATTAACTACACTAACTAAATATTTAATTAAATGACTATAATTCATCAAGTATATTAATATAATAAACATGTATTTATCATAATATAAAAATAATAAATTAAATAACTATACTAAAAATAATAAATTAAGTACACTAAAAATTAATTAGATTACTATATTAAAAAAATAAGAAATTAAATTACTATATTAAAAAAAAAATTATACTGCATGTGTACACTAACCATGAGGTAAAGAGAGAGGGAGGAGGGAAAATTAAGTAAGGAGAGAGAGTGAGCGTAGAGAAAATTATGCAAGGGAAATATGAGAGAAAAAAAATAGGGATAAAATGAGAATTTAGAAAAAAAAATTTAAAAAATAAGTGTTAATTCAAAGCATGAGAGATGTTAATTCAAATTCTCGTTATATAAAAATGAATATAGGCTCAAATTATTTATACTTTATATAATGATTAATATACCTTTATTATATTTATTTTAGATATATTTAAAATATTTTTATAATTACATTTTTTAATATAATCATTTTACAAGTAATCTATGTACCCACCTTTATTCTTAAATAACATTTTTTAAACTAAATAAACCCTAATTATTTTACAAACCAAAACTAGTTATCTCCCATTCTTTTTCATAATCAGCATAGAAATGACGCAAAAAACTTTTGCAGCACTCCCCTTGATCTTTCTCCTTGAGGTTCCAAGCACCATGAAAAGGATGATGGAGGGGAAAGAAAATGGAGGTGGGGCGCCACTCTCAAAGAGAGATAAGCCAAAGTGTTTAGGTTTACCACAAGAGAAGGAACCCTTGATAAAAACCAACTAGGAAGAGATTCCTCAAGAGAGAGGATCATCAAGACCTTTTACTAAGAATGTGCTCACAAAGATACTATTTTCCTTCAACTTCAAAGGTGAAATTTATAATGAAGGAGAATGAGTATATACAGTCTCAAGGGAGAGCTTGGACACACTTTTCTAGGTAATGTGGGACTTAAGTGAGGCACCTAAGTTCACCCCTATGCGTGCAATTAGCATCTCCTAAATTGAATGGGCTAGCCCAAAATCATGTCTTGACTTATGCACCCATTCTAAGCTTACTCCTCCTTTTTAACTAAAGACATTTATACCTTCTAAACTAAAAAGAATATGGCCGAATATACATGGCCTTAAAGGAATTAAAAATATGCTCTTGTTTAGCTAATTAAAATAAAATATTTACAAGCTAAAAATGAAGACTATGGCTAATGAGTTTTCATCCATGTCATGCCTTCTTTGAATCCTCCTAGCCATGATGCATGCTAGGTGGGATTGCATAATCTCCTTCCCTTTGGAGAGGATTTGACCTCAAATCCTAAGGCATTTCTTCCTCTTGTTCAAAGTCTGCAAGAAAATAAGAAAAACAGTAAGTATATGCAGACAAGTGATTTTGGGGGGAGTGAGAGGTCTATAAGGAGGACTCTTAGGAATAGGGTAATGGATTTTGGCACTAAGGTGTGAAAAGATTTTAGTGTGCATGTGCCTCCACACAGCAGCTCCTCATCCTCCTCCTATTGCACTAGATACTAGCCTCAAAGGTTTTGAAATAGTAGGCGAGACTAGTCTAAGTGGAATGGAGCACTCATCAAGTTGGACTTGAAGGTGTGGATCAAGGTGCTCAAAAGATATAGCCACATCCTCAAATTCAACTTGTTCCTTTGGTAAGGGTTGACAGGAAAATTTTTCTATGTAGAGAACCTCCTTTGAAGGCAAAGGCGGATCTTCCTTAGACTCGGTCTTCTTACCAACAACCTTATTTTCATTTTTATCCCTCTCTCTCTTAAGCTTGATGATCCTTCTATCCTCCATAACCTCGGTAGGGGTAAGAAAGTAAGGTAATCTTTTTCTCTTTTATGAGAGAGAGTGATTTTATTAGTGAGGTCATTGTGCAAAGTTTCCTTATCATATTGTCATGGCCTTCCCAACAACATGTGACTAGCTTCCATAGGGACTACATCACATAACACTTTGTCGCGATACTTCCCTATGGAGAAGCTAATCTCCACTTGTTCTTTTACTACTACACCATCTTCATAATTAAGTCCATGCAAAGAATAAGGTGAAGGATGAGGAGCAGTAGCAAGTGATAGCTTTTCCACCACCCTCGTGCTACAACAATTACAACATGATCTATCATCCACAATGAGAGAATAAGTTTTGCCCAAAATTTTGCATCATTTGGTATCAAAAGCCAACTCCATGAGGTTCTTTTCTAGTCTTAATTTTCTTTAATTTTTTCCAGCTTTTCTTCTTAGTGTTCTTGCTATTTTCTTTGTTTTTTCAGCCTTTAATTCTTGCCACTTCTAAGAAATGTGATAGGCCACTGAACGCTAATGATAGGGGGTGGGACGTAAACAGACAAAGTCTCCAATCTCAAGGCAATGTCTGCTCTTTTTTTATTTGTTGGTGCAACCATGCTTTCATAGGTGATGCAAAAGTTCTTTTTCAACCCTTTTAAAAGTTTTCTTCTTTGTTGTAATGTAAGTTCTACGATGCTGGAAGATGTGGTGCCAGGAATATAATCAAGCATGATTGAAGGAAAAGGCCCATATAATGTCTGGAATAGAGCCATCCGTATGGTAGTATGGTATGAGGAATTGAACCAGAACTCGAATAAGTGAAGGAAGCGAAACCATTGACGAGGATTTTCACTGCAGAAACAACGAACATAGGCCTCAAGACTACGGTTGACACTTCGGATTGGCCATCTATTTTTGGATGGTAAGCGGTACTATATTGTAGTTTCGTTCCCTGAAGCTTGAATATTTCTTTCCAAAAACTGCTTAAAAACAATAAGTCTCTATCTAATTTGATACTTTTTGGCATGCCATGGAGCCTGCAGATCCCAATTGAGAACCATGCTGCTAACTGAGAAGCGATGAAGTGCTTTGAAAGACCAATAAAGTGAACAAATTTAGTAAGGTTGTCACAAACGACCTATACGATACTATGGCCAAAAAAAATCGGTAAGTTTGTTATGAAATCCATAATGATCTCTTCCCACAATCTCTTTGGTACTGGCAAGGGTGCAATAGACCCTGTTTCTTAGTAGGGATTGTCTTGTGTTGTTGACAAATCGATTAGTTTTTAACAAAAATATTTAAGTCCTTGGATAAGCCTAGCCACCATAATGAAGCTACTAAGCAGGACAATGTTTGTTTGAGGCCAGAGTGACCAACAAAGGGAGTGTTGTGAAATTCCTATAAAGAAGAGAGCATCATTTTTCAACTGTTGGAAGAAAGATGTGCCTTTTAAAGAGCAGGGGAGCATCTTAAATGCTAAATACAGATGTTGAATCATGATCCATGTAACATGATATGATGGATTTCCCAACTAAACTAGCTAAGTATCTGCGAATGGACTGAAGCGAAGAGGGAACTGAAAGTGAGGGAGAATAAAATGTTTTCGACTGAGGCTTAGCGCGACAGAGCATCAGCCACAACATTATTCTTTCCAGATTTGTAAATTATCTCAAAAGTATATCCTGCAATTTATATATCCATTTTTGTTGTTCTAGTATTTGAACTGTTTGATTTACTAAACTTCTGAGACTTTGTTGATCTATGTATATGCTGAATTTTCTTCTAATCTAATATTAACACCATTTGTTTATGACTTATATGATAGCAAAAAGTTCCCTAATATATATGTTGAGGAAGCTTGCATGTGAGGCCATATTCTTTTACTGAAAAACGCAAGCAGGTGACTCTCTTGAAGGAGGATAGCACCAATGGAGGTCGCCGAAGCATCTGTCTCGATGGAGAATGGTTTGGTAAAACCAAGCAGTGCCAGAATTGGGGGGCAGTTACTTTTTGCTTTAGTTCTGTAAATTCTTGGGTTGCTTCTTGGTTCCATATAAACTTATTTGACCACAACAAATTGATTAGGGAGTGGTGAGAGTTACGTACTAGTTAATAAATTTACAATGGAATCTGATGAGCACAGTAACGGCCATTGTAGTATAGCTTTAGTTTTCTTTACATCTAGTGAATCAGTCCCCATAGAAATAATATGTCCAAGATAATGAATTGAGGGAACAACAAATGTACATTTATATAACTTAGCAAAATAAGTGTTAGATTTAAGCAGATCTAAAATAAGGCGTAAGTGAACTAAATGGCTTGCATGTGATGTATTGTAAATGAGAATGTCATCAAAGAAAACTAAAACAAATCGTCTAAGGTAAGGGAAAAGTAGATCATTCATAGCGGCTTGAGAGGTAGAAGGGTATTTGTTAGACCGAATGACATTACGAAGAAACCATAATGGCCATCACAAGTTCTTAAAGCTGTCTTTTGAGTGTCCCCCGGGATACCCCTTATTTGGTGATATCCTAAACGGAGGTCTAATTTATAAAATATGGAGGTTGAGCCCAATTCATCCAATAGTTCATCAATTGTTGGCATAGGAAATTTATCCTTCACAGTCACCAAATTGAAGGCCCTACAATCCATACAAAATCTCTAAGTCTCGTCTTTATTTTGCACTAACAAAACTAGAGAGCAAAAAGGGTTATGGCTAGGTAGAATGATATCTTCTTGTAACATCTCATTAATAATTGTAGTAATTACTTCCTTTTGAGAGTAGGGATGACGGTAAAGTTTAACATTTATGGGGTAGTGATTAAGCTATTTGGTGATCATGGGGTCTGGTGGGAGGAAAGCCATAAGGTTTAGAAAAAATGGATTGGTAAGATAACAACATGTCTTTGATGTCTGAAGTTAGGGAGGTGAATTTAGGATGGGCAGTGAAAGAGGGTCAGATGGATGAGTGAGGGGTGGTCAGGCGTGGTGATTAAGAGAAGGAAAAAATATGCAATTGAATTGGTATGGATAGTGTGGCATATTTGGTTGTAAGTGGATGGTGTAGATTGTAGTGTATGGGATCCGGTGAAGGTGATCCATTCATTTTGATGGTGAAATGAGAGATTGGGAATAGAGAAATCAGCAGAGACTTTCCCTAAGGTAGCAAGCCACTCAAGTCCCAAAATTAGGTCAGTTCCCTCAATAAAAAATAGGTAAGTAGGGATGGGAAAATTATGCCCTTGAATTGAAAGGGGAACCTCTACACAAAAATCAACACAAGATAGATGGTCAACATTTCAAACCATAACTGTGAAACCTGGGATTTGTTGCACCATGAGTTTTAAATGGGAAGCAAGTCGGTGTTGCATAATATTATGGGTACTTCCAATGTCTAGCAGCACCATAACTTCCTAACCAACTAATTTTCCTTTAAATATAAGGGCCTTAGGTGACAGGTAGCCTAATATAGTTTATGGTGATAAGTGAAAAATGTATAGTATCCAAATCAAGAGTATACTCAAAGGGATTGGGTGGGTCATCATCCCTTGGATTATCATCCATTAACAACAGAAATTTTCCACTTCTACATTGTGCCCTACAATGAACTTTTCATCACAGTAGTAGCATAAACCTTGGGCCATGCGATCTTGCATATAAGCTAATGACATTTTTCTGATTGGAAGTGAAGTGTTGGGGTTGGAAGTGGGAGTGGGACCTTTAGGGGCAGAAGGTGTGATATATGGTTTGAATGGTTTAGGTTTGGTGTCTTTAAGCTTTTCCTTAACAAGTTTGGCTAAACCGATTGCTTGAGAGATGGTGTATGGGTTAAGGATAGTGAGTTCACGTTTAATATCAAGATGTAGGCCAAAAAGAAAGAAATTTAAGATAGACTCATTGGTGAGACCCACAACACGGGTACTTAGTTTTTCAAAAGTGGTTTGGTAGTCATTGACGAAGCCATTTTGGCACAGCTTAAAAAGTTATGCTTCATGATTTATATATGAAGGGATCCAAATCTTAACTCTAGGCAACGAGTAAAAGAACCCCAATCCGTTAGTTAATGTGTGTGTTCCATCCATTTATACCAGCTGAGAGCATCGCCTCTCATGTAAAAGGATGCTATAGAGAGCGCTCACCCAAGGGAACATTGTAAAAGTTGAAAAAGTGATCCACCCAGAATAATCAATCTAACAGTTTAGATTCGTCAAAAGGGTTTAGCTGCAGGTTCGGGGAAGGGTTTGGTGTGTAAGTAGAAGTGTTGGCCAGATGGTTGTGTAGGAAAGGGTTTGGCAGTGAACGAGGAATGGTATTAAAAACAGGGGGTTGGTGTTGGGTGAGATATTGATGGTGTGAAGATAATTGGAGAAGACAACGGTGTGTGTAGATATTAAGGGTAGGGAATGGGAGTAACAACAAGGGATGGTAACTGGGTTAAAGTGGACAATTTTACCTGGTTCTGAAGCTGTTCGTGAATGCTAGCAATGGCTTATTATAAGGCATCCTACCTAAAGTCCATGGTTTGTTGAAGGAGTTGATAGTGAGATTCCTGAATATGTTGTTGGGTTTCCAATTGGGTTTGAAGAACCCTTAATTTTTCAGTGAGGACCAGTAAAACATCTGCAATGTCTTTAGAATCGTTCTTTGGGGACATGAGGTGGAAATGATGAAAGCACCAGATGATAGAACCAATTAACGGGTAGGTCTACAATAGTAAAGGAGCTAATTTTTTAATACAATTATCTTTCTTACTTTCATTCATTACTAATGTTGCCCTTAAAAAGGCAAAAACACCCAAATTGGATCAATTAACATAGAAAGGTTGAGCCCAAAGCTAGAATAAGAAAAAAAAAACAAGAAAACATAAAATAAAGTACTAATTGGGCCTAACAAAGTCATTTAACCAAGCAGAGTACGAATAGTAAGGAATTTGAATTAACACTACCCTAATTTAAAGTAACACCTACTTTTTTAAAAGTTTTTTCTAAATTCTTTATCCCTAATTTCATCTCTCTACTCTCTCCTTTACATCATCTCCAGCTTCACTCTCTCTCCTCACCTTATTTTTTGCTTCATTCTCTCTTCCCTCTCTTCACCTCTTGGTTAGTGTATTTATGTAGTATAGTTATTTAATCTTTTATTTTTTTAGTATAGTAATTTAATTTTTTATTTTTTTGTATAGCAATTTAATTAATTTTTAGTGTACTTAATTTATTATTTTTAGTATAGTTGTTTAATTTATTATTTTTTCATTATAATAAATATATTTTTATTATATTAATTTACTTAATAAATTACGTATTTTGTATAGTTATTTCATTAAATATTTGGTTAGTGTAGTTAATTACATGCAATATAGTTATTTTTAGTATAGTAATTTAATTAATTTTTAGTGTACTTAATTTATTATTTTGAATATATTTATTTATTTTTTTTTATTAATTACATGATTATTATCTTAATTTACTTAATGAATTAGGTATTTAGTATAGTTATTTAATTAAATATTTGGTTAGTGTAATGTAGTATAATTATTTAATTTCTTATTTTTTTTAGTATAATGATTTAATTTCTTAATGAATTACGTTTTTAGTATAGTTATTATTTTTTTATCTTTCTGGCCACCGTTTGTCAAAGAGTAAAAAAAATTGCAAATTCTTTTACACCCTTACAAACTATTGCTAAGAATAAAAAAAATTGCAAAATAATAAATTAAACAAAAAGTCAATATGATTATTAAATAATTAATTACCTATAATCATATTTAAATTGGAAATTTTCAAATACAATACAAAATAAAGTCAATATTAAAAAAAACAAAAAAAATAAAAATATCATAAATAAATATTTTAAACAAGTTTATTTAAACTGAGGAAAAAAACTCAAACAAATGAACTTATTTTTGTATTTATTTTTCCTAGTTTAGTTCCGCCTTCCATTTTTTAAAAAAAGTTTAGGACATATCTCAATTTATTTTGAAAATTATAAATTAAAATAATTAAAAAATTAAAAAACTCGTTTAGGTCGTTTTTTCTTAAAATAGTTTTTGAAAACAATTTTGTTTTTTTAGTTTTTAAAAACTAAAAAACAAGAACAAGTAGAAGTAGTTTTGTTTCTCAGTTTTCTTTTTTTTTTCAAAATTCAAAATGCAATTATAATATGTTATTTTTTGCTTTTCATTAATAATTTTAATAAATATAAACAAGTTTTTCTATTTTTATATCTTCAAAACAGTTTTCAAATAACATTTACCAAACAAGTTTTTTTTTTCTTCCTAAAAATATTTTTTAAAAACTATTATTAGAAACTCTTTTCAAAAACTTAAAAAAAAAAAAAACAAACCAATCAAATCCTAAATTTCATACTGCATGGTGTTGGACAATAGCTTTTACATGGATAACAAAAGTTATTGGGATAAAATATGTTTTTATTTGTTACAGTCAAATTTAATTTTCGTTGTATTTTTAAGTTAATAATTCCAATCCTCTAGCATATATTCTCTACATATTTTCTGCCACGTCCATTCTAAAAGTGCATTTTTTTTCTCTTGATTGAAATTTTCAGAAGTGTGTAATATGAAGATGCAAATAATGAAAGAAAAGGTATATGGTGCAGGGAGAAATTCCCATGCATTTTTATTTGTTATCAATAGTCTTTAAAGTAAAAAATAAATATGCATTGACAATTAACTGTATTATTTGTCATGGTTTTTAAACTTGTTAATTAATTTGTAAAATTATACGATTTTAGGAATTTAGGTAAGTAAAACAACCAACTTCCAGCTAAATTCATTTTGTGCTCACCAACCAATTTACGAGTTTGATTTTTTTTAAAAAAAAAAAAAAAAAGCAAAAAGGTCACATGCGATGTATTTTTAACGGGTATATTTCTAAAAGCCTAAAACAAAACCCTCAAATTTTCTTTTAAAATCAAAAGATTAGATGATGAAGATCATAGGATGAGAGGGAGGAGAAATGATGTAATCCTATCAACCAAAGGCCCTCTCACTAGGGTAATGGCTAGGAGAATTGAAGAGGACTTGGTCCAGAAAGACTCATCAAGACCCCAGCTCATGATGGAGATAGACATTTTAGGTCATAGTTCTTAGTTTTCCTCTTGTAAATATTAATTAGTTTTTAATTCCCTTTTAGACCATGTATTTTGGCCATTTATGCTAGTTTCTAAAGTTTAGGGTGTAAATAGCTTAGGAAAGAAGGTGGGGGGAATAGAGGGCTTAATAACTCAAAGGAGTGTGGATTTCTTTCCACACCCCCTTGATTAGGCCGTAACACTCCTTAGCTTAAGGTTAGGGACCCTTTTACTGGGTGTAAGAGGGACTAGTGCTCCTAATCCTAATTAGGTCAAGTCCCACATTGCCTACTTTTGAGTGTTTTGCTTTCTCTTTTAGGCTATAAATACACCTAGTCTCTCTTATACAAATTACACTTAATTGAATGAAGTAATACGTTTTTTTAGAAATTTATTCTTGAGTGTCATTGAAAATTTTGAGGAATCTCTCCCTTAAAGCTTTTATCAAGGGACATCTCCCTTATGGCAAGCAACATAACATTTTTTACTCATCTTTCTCCTAGAAAGTGGCATCAACCTTCCCCATTTCTAGCCTCTCCATCCTCCATTTTCTTAGAGGAAAGAACCTTGGTTGAAGAGATCAAGGGAGTGCATCAAGAAGGATGATAATGATGAAGACATTTCAGGCTTCAAATTGTGAAAATTCTCAATTTCCTAGAATAAAAACCTTTTACTTCCCAAATATTTTAGTTAAGAACTTTTATCTTCATGATTTTATCATGTATGAAATATAAATATTTTCACATTAATACTTTGTTAATATGTTAGTGACTTTATGGACTATGCAGGTATATTGGTGAGTTATGTGCTAATGTTTTGTTGTTTTAATCATCTATGTTCTATGCATAATTTTTATTTTTAAGCATTATGATATTTTGTATGGCTTTATGGATTTTGGTGTGGATTTAATTAGTTTTTTAACTTCATTTAAAATTGATCATTTATAAATTTTAATAAAAAATAATATTTTTTTATTTATGTTTTGTGATATGAACAAAATTATTTTTTTAATGCTATTTTAACACATGCTAAACTTTTATGAGATGAGTTTATAAGTTGAGGGGTTTTTCAGAAATTTACCTAAACTCTTAAATTTAAAAACTAAGTGTGTTTAGTAAAGTTATTTAAATGCTAAGAAACTAACTCAGATAAAAAATTAACTAAAAGTTGATGAAAAATTTAACAAAACTGGTTGAAAGTTGTAAATAAACATTGTTAATTATTAAATCAATAATGAGATATCTTAATAATGTAAACTTTTTTAATATAAATTTACTACATATTTAAATTATAAATTTCTATAATTACTAATTTAAATTATAAATTTTTATAATCACATTTAAATTATAAATTTCTATAATAATATATTTAAATTATTAATATAAAACATATTTAAATAATAATTTTCTATATTTAAATTACTATAATTACATATTTAAATTATAAATTATTATAATTAAATATTTAAATTTTAAATTACTATAATTAGATATTTAAATTATAAATTTCTATAATTTTATATTTTATTAATCATAATATTATATATTAAATATTTAAATTGTAAAAATTATATCATAAAATTATGATGTGTAAGAAAAGGAAAACATTGAGAGGTAATTTATTGATGAACAATAAAGTTATCAAAAAATTAATTAGCAGTCAAAAGTATGAGATTTAAAAAAAAAAAAGGGGAATAGTTTTTAAAAAAAAAACTATTAGCTATAAAAGTAGATAGTTAAATATATATATATATATATATATATATATATATATATATATATGAAAGTAAGGAACCGCCAGGGATCATCTCTATCACCTAAATTAACATAATTTTAAAAAAAAAAAAATCTTAGTCATAATTATCCACAATAAGAAAATTCCCACGTAAACAATCAACCGTTGAACTATGAAGCTCTCTTCAGATGAATATTGTGTATGAATTATATTTATTTATTCCCATGGAACAATAATAAGCGGATATAATTCACAGTAATCAATAATTTATATTTATTTATTTTACTGTATCGTGAATATTGTGTATGAATTATATTTGCATAAATTATATATAAAATTAAATTTTACGATAAATAAATATTTTTAAATATTTAAATCATATTATAAATGCTAATTTATTTGAATGTATTCTTTAAATATTTAAACTATATTATAAATGTTAATTTATTTAATTGTGTTATTACTAATTAAATAAGTTATACTTATCTAAGTCAAGAAACATATTCTATTATTTTAAATAAATCATTATACCACAACAATTGATATAATCATATTTGTTTACCACATTAAATTACTATTTAAAGAAATTATAAATAAGAACTTAAAATAATAAGTTTATACTTTAGAGGGATTATACTAACACAATTTTGGAGGAGACAAATACTTTTCATATTTTATAATGATTTAAAATATAATTTACCCAAAATAAAATATAAAAAATTAAGAAATAAAATAAAACTCAAAAACTTTTAAACCATGGACTAAAATCATGAAAAATCAAAATCAAAATTGTGAATAAAAAAATATTAATGGAACAAAATTATATTTTAATTTAAATTTTAATTACAAAAGTAAATATTTATTATAAGTAACTTAAATATTATATTATATCTAAACTTATAATTTTTTTAATCTAGTTGATCTATCCATTCGTTAAATCCAACAATTGAAATTTCGGGCTAGAGAGAGAGCAGGAGACATTTTTCTGCCAGAATCCAAACTACGCTGTACCATCACTGTTTGCCTCCTTATTATTTGGATTACTATTAAATGTCAATCTGATTAACACTCCTAACCGGTGTTGTTTTAGGGTTTTTTCTCATTCTCTCCAAACAAGATTATCCAAAGCAAAATCATTCTCCAAACAAGATTATCCAAAGCAAAATCATTTTGGTTTGGTAGGTGCCATTAATCCTTCTTTTTAATTTTTTTTCAAAAAAAAATATCTCTTTTAAATTTCACTCATTCATAATCTTTTTGTTAGGAAAAGCAATAATTTTACTAGAAAAAAACAAAACTAAATCTAAAAAACAAGTGCGTGATATTTTGAACTAAAACAAAACACAAAGGAGATCCAAAATTGTTATCAACTTAGATAGATATTTTAACACAAGTCAAGCACCCAAGTCCAGTATGTTGAGAATTTCTGGGTTCTCAAATAATGCGTAGGTGTTACAAAATAAGCAGAACCCCTTCCGGCACGGTCCTTTACAGTGCCAGTGTTGGAAATTAATAAGACTAGGTGCATATTGTGGGCGGTTGAGCTTTCAACATAAAAAATAAATAAATAAATAAATAAAACATGTGTAGGATGAACCTAATTGAAGAAACAATTGGACATTTACCCGAAAGTCAAATATATCAGGATAGGTGAATACCAACAGTTTAGCACACAGCACTCCTTCACTACTGTTATAAGTCCCATTCTATTATCACACTGGAAAGGTCCAACACAATAGTACACAAATATGCCCTACACACACCAATGAAGGACAAAATCAGGGTCAAAAGCTCTTGCTGAGTCTCAAACAACAAATTCAAGAAATGTCAGATTCTTTTTTCCAGGAATATCACATTGTCTTGTCCCCCATTTAATTCGACAAGAACCACTACGCCATTCAAGGGCTACGCAAACATCATCAACATTAATAAACGAAAATGAAGACAAATTAAACATCTCAAGTAATCTAAATTGAAATAAGATTTCAGATATTAAGTAGTAATATTAGGCCATGTTAAACATTCAAAAAAGGGATTTGCATAAACACAACATGATTAAAATGAAAGCAAGTTTGAAATCCATGGATAGGAGTAATAAAAAGGGACTGTGAGAAGGCGGCATATAATAAGAGTTAGGAGTGATTTGAAAAGAAGGTAAAATTAGGCGAAAAGACACGATTTGGTTACAGAAAAGGATTAAAAATGTACATGGAAGAAGTAAAAAGAGGGAAATGTAAAAAAAGGCGATCAGGAACTGGTGAACTTAGTGACGGCCTTAGTTCCTTCAGAGACAGCGTGCTTGGCGAGCTCCCCAGGGAGAACAAGACGAACAGCAGTTTGAATCTCACGAGAGGTTATGGTAGGCTTCTTGTTGTAACGAGCAAGCCTTGAGGATTCCTGAGCAAGCTTCTCGAAGATATCGTTGATGAAGCTGTTCATGATCCCCATGGCCTTGCTTGAGATCCCAATGTCGGGGTGCACCTGCTTCAGCACCTTGAATATGTAGATCTTGTATGTCTCTACATTCTTCGCCTTCTTCTTCTTCCTCTTGTCGCCGGAACCACCCTCCTTCGGGATCTTCTTCTCCGCCTTCGTCTTTTCCGCCGGAGCCTTCTCTGCCGGCTTCTTCTCCGCTGGTTTCTTCTCGCCCTTGGCCATGGATTGCTGAAAAGATAGAAAAGTGAAAGTGATGGTGCCAAGTCTCAGGAGTTGTTTATATAGGAATGCTTGGTCCAAGCTGATTGGTTCCGCTCACCGTCCACGGATTCATGGCGTGTTTTGGAGGCACATTTTCGAATCTAGGGTTTCGTGTTTTGTTTTCCCGCGCGGGGTGGCCTCATTCTTTTTACTTTCCTGCCAGGCCGCCCAAATCAACAATACCAACTTCATTTTCAGATTTTCTTTTATCACATGTTAAATTGTTGAATATAATTATAGCTTAATATTAATTAATTATTTTTATCATTATATTGTAATTTAATATATACATATAATTACTATCATATTTTATTATATTTTTATCATTATTTGAATGTGATTATTATTTACCATGTTTTAGAATTTTATTTATTTATTTTTCGTGTTGCCAAGAATTCTCAAAAATATATTCTTTTAGAGTTTATTCATTTTTAAAAGGAGAAAGGGAGGTCTTGGCTTTCGGAAGATTAGATAATCCAATTTTGCTCTCCTCAATAAATCAAGATGGAAGCTTCTCAATAAATAAAATTATACATAGGTCTAATTTATTTGCAAACTATACATATCTACTAAATGTATGATACAAGGATCAGAAAATTTGTAATTTATGTGTAGTTTGACGGGACGAGTAATAAATGTGGTGGAACCGTCAAACTACACATAGACCCAACTTGTAAAGTACAAATGTTTTTAGAATAATTAATGGTTCTTAGACCAATGTCACTAAGAATATCATATGTCAAGTAGGTAATCACAGGGAGATTGAGTTATGGGAAGATAATTGGATGTCTAGGTAAGGTCCTTTAACAAACTGGTATACAAGAAATAACTTTGTTCAATTAATAGTAAAACATGTTTTTTTTTTTTACTCAAGATGGGTACTAAGATACTCAAAAGTTAACAACATTATTGTCAATTGAAGTGTTGACGGATATATGCACAATGAGGCCTCCTAAAGGTGAAAAGGTGTTAATTCTCCGTGATGGGTAAGGAAAGTGGATTGTATGTTCTCCACTAAAACAACTTATGAAAGTTTACTGCCACTGAATAATACACAATGAAACCCTATTTTTTAGACATTATGAAAGTGGAAAGGTTCAAAACGCATTTCCATTTTTGTTTGGAAGTTAGTCTGACATGTCCTTCCTGTGAATGACTTGATATATATATATATATATATATATATATATATATATAATAATAATAATAATAATAATAATAAGCATATGATTAATAATCTATCATGTCCTCTTTGTGGTAACTCAAGGGGAACCCTTATGCATGTTTTATGCTACTATGGCCATACTGTTGAAGTTGAAGTTTGGAGGAAGGTTGATGCACTTGGTGTCCTAATTTTTTTTACACAACAGGATCTTGGTTTATGGTTGTTATCAAAATTAATCACCGTTTATTGTATACTTCAACTTATTTACATTTGAGTAATATATTTTTATATGTTGAATATTTTTGGCAGAATATAGTAATGTTTTGTAAATTTTTCAAAAGATTATGTGTAAGATTTGTAATAAACCTAATATTTCTAAAAAACCATACTCTTAAAAATATAACTTAAGTATGTTTTGTGATTACAGTCTAAGTGATATTTCACATCAAAACAGATGTCTTTAGTGTTAATAATAATAAATAAGTTTTGTACTTATAGTACTATTACAATTACTATGAATCATTATTCCTGGACTAGAAATTTTGAGTCGAGAAAATAATTTATATATCCATTGTGATCTCTACTTCTTTATTATAAATAATTTTGTGTGTGATAACTGATGTATGAAAATACTATGTGCTTGTTAAAATCCAATGATTTTTAGAGATTGTGTTGAAGTGAATCTAGCAAAGTCCTTGGTTCCTTTGTAAAGGATAGTTGGTGTATGAGTAACCTTGTTTTGGGAATTTATAACTTTATATAATGCAAGATGAAATGCAAGTCTGAGTTGAACCCTAAGATGATTTTAAACATATGAATGTTGAGAATTATCCCATGATTGTACTCGGGCTAAGGATATCATCAAATGGGTGAATATTTAGGATAGTCCATATGAGCACTTAGGTTGAGGATATTCATCAAGTAGGCGAATATTCAGGATAATCCATGTTGGCAATTGGGTTGAGGATATTCATCAGGTAGTTGAATTCAGGATACTCCATGTTGGCTCTCGAGATGGAAGGTTCATAGATTTAAAACTATTCATAAAATTCATTATGATTGAGGTGAATCATTAATGGTTATGGATGCATGTATAGATTCAAGTGAGATTGAATTATAGGCTAAACTTTAGGTCCTGTTGTTTGTTAATTTTATTAAGATTAACATTGATGGTTTGTAAAAATGTTACTTCTTTCGTGTGTTTTCTTTCATATAATTTTATTCTTATATATACGAATAAAAAATGCATTTGATCAGCAGGAGATTATGCAAAATTCAGATAATTTACTTTGAATATGTTGTACTTTTAAGCAAAATTACTCTTTTGATGCTCAAATAATGTTAAAATTATAAGAAGTCCACTGCTTTGAAGTTAGGGCTTTCAAAAGGGCAACTATAACAATTAATGTATTATGCTTTGTTGTAAAGAATTACATTTTTGCTTGAAATGTTATAAGAAGATTATTGTTCTTTATACAAGATTGTATTATGAAAAATTTTATGCATTTTCATGATTACTTTTATTAAGTTTGGATGTTACACCAAGCATGTTAAAGATGAATTGCAATGTAACGATGCTCAATACTCGCAGGCAAAGGGTTGTTGGAGGCATTGTCTATGATGAAAGAGGGCATTTTATCCATGGTTTCTTTTAGAGGATATCTTACTGTCATGTTAACAAGGTAGAGTTGTTGGCTATCTTCCAAACCTTGACAGTGGCCTATGAGTATGGATTTCGCTCATTAAATATTGATATGACATGCTAAACAATATTAAGTTATTGGATGAAGGATCGCAATTGATATGTGTATTTCTTGTTAATTGATAATGTGTATGTTCACCAACCAATAGACTTTCCCCTTTACCTCTATTCCTAAATCTTTCTCTCGTGTCTATTATAAAGATTTTAGTTGTATAATCTTCTCTCATTATAAACAAATTTTTCTATTGAGCTATGCACATACTTTTCACAAAATTAAATAAAAAATTTTGTGACCTTAATTTATTATTTGTTTTCTCTTTCTTGACTTTTGAGTTGTCAACTAACCTGCTATTATGAGTAATAACAATCTATAATTCTTAAAGAATAATTATTTATTCCTACATAAATAACTTAAGGTTTATCTCCCTCTATATATTTTTTTTTTATAAAATATTAATTCATGATTCAAATTTAATATGAGATCAAATATTTATTTATCTCACTTTTATTTCAAAAATAATATTATTTAAATCTTAATATATTTTTTATTTTAAATTCTGACAATTTAATCTTTTAATTTTTTTAGCTAAATTACTATCTGTGCCACCCTATTTTGACACTTTAGTACTTTTTGCTTTCTTATTGCCCCTAAACTTTATAAAAAGTGTAACTTTTTCCTTTCCGTAAAATTAAGACATTTGTCTGTTAAAAAGACAACGTTGACATATTGATAGGCTCAATACCTTACCACTTAACAGATACTTTTACCATTATACTTTGAAATTAAAGTCTACTTAAACTATAATTAATGTTAATTTCAAAAACACCAAAACTAAAAATAAAAAATATGCACCAATTGCACAAACCAAAAGTCGAACTCAATACCATGCAATTCTAAAACAAACAATCATGCCACTAGACCAAGTGCTCACACTAATTTTAACATGTCTTTCAACTTTTTTTTTTTTCATTCTCTAGTATATTTTTTTTTTGTAAATTAAAAAGTGAGTAGAGAGACATGGTGGTGTGTAGGGTGACATGCTTGAATTTTTTATATCATATATATTTTTAAATTTTAGATTTTAGTTTTAATTTTTAGTTTTTAATTTTTTATTTTTCAGAATTTAAAAAATATCTCCATTTAAATAATTCAAGCATGTCATCCCACACACCACCATCTCTCTCCATTCACTTTTTTATTTACAACAAAATTATACTAGAGAACGAAAACAAAAGAAGTTGAAGTTGAAAGGCAAGTTAAAATTAGTGTGAGTGCTTGGTCTAGTGGCATGATTGATTGTTTTGAAATTGCATGGTGCTAAGTTTGATTCTTGGTTTGTACAATTGGTGCATATTTTTATTTGTGCTTTTGGTATTTTTGAAATTAACATTAATAATAGTTTAAGTAGATTTCAAATTTAAAAGTATAACCAGTAAAAACATATGTGTATTTGTAAGGTATTCAGCCTATAAACATGAGTCTTGGGTTCAAACCTTGCTAAGACCTACTTAGGGCAAAAGTTTCACTTTTTATAAACTTTAGGGACAATAAGTGAGAAAAAAAATAAGAGGACAAAAAGTACTAAAGTAACAAAATAAGAGGCACCATAGTAATTTAGTCTAATTTTTTTAACAAGTTAATATTCATAATTATAAATATTTGCATTTAAATTTTAAGATGTTACGTTTAATATGTATATAGAGAGAGGACATATCATGTTAGCGTTGGGTGACACATTTGTAGATTGATTTGTTTCATCGAACTTGTGTCTTACAAAGGTCATGTATCTAACACATCATGTTAGCATTAGCATGAGGTTACACATCAATAAGTTTACTTAATTAACAACTCAATATGATGTTAATTGAAACTTGTCCCAACAAAAAAGATAAGGCTATAAGGCTCATCTCATCTCTAGAGATTAAAGACAATGAAATAGAATCCATATACTCTGAACAAAGCTCTGCAGATGAATAAACAGTTTTCGCTTTAAAAGAATCCACAGATAAAGAAAGTTCTTCAGAATCTATCCCCATCTATTCTATACAGGAGATAAACAGCAGCAGTCTCGCTTCACCATTACCTAATTTTGAGGTACACATATTGCCTTCCAAATTTGATAAACCTATAAAGGCAATTGCATTTTTAGACACTCGAGCGCGAAAGACTATGGTGAACCCAGATATTCTGCCAAGGAGATATTGGAAGGAAGAAACTTGTCATTTTCTGGCAGCTGATGAAATGATGTTCAAAACAGACTTGGTTACCAGAACATCCATTGGAATAAAATTCTTTCCAGACTGTATTATCTGGACAAAGGTAATTGGCAGCAAATTACCTAACAAGGATATCCTTATTGGAATGGATGTCTTTTCTGCTTCACAAAGACTATCTATTCACTCACATGGTCTGAGATTCAAGAAATAACATAAGCCTTTTGTTAATATTCAAAGGCTATTCTCAATAACCGAATCTCGAGTAGAACTTGAAGACATAAAAAAGAAAATGTTCTCTCTGTATGCTGACAGTCATGAGAGTTTTCTACATGCCAATCCTCTATGGAAGAACAAATATTTTTTCATCCAGTTATCTTTCAAGCTAAATGAGGATGTCAATCCTACCAAAGCAACTCATCCAGGAATGACTCCTTCAGATCTACTACTAGCAAGACAAGAATGCCAACAATTGCTGAAGCAAGGCCTCATTGAGCCTACCCAATCAAATTGGGCTTGTCAAGCATTTTATGTGGAAAAAAGATCTGAAAAACTTCGGGGAAAAAAGAGACTGGTAATAGATTATAAGCCTCTTAATCATTTCCTCAAGGATGATACGTTTCATATTCCTAAGGTTTCTACATTGTCTATCCTGCTGAAAGGATCCAATATCTTTTCCAAGTTTGACCTTAAATCGGGGTTTTGGCGGCTCGGAATTCATCCAGCTGATAGAGAAAAGACAGCTTTCTGCATTCCTAATGCACAATATCAGTGGACAGTTCTCCCATTCGGACTCAAGGTCGCCCCATCTCTTTTTCAAAAAGCTATGACCAGGATATTTGAACCTCTCTTAGAGAATGTGAGGATTTTCTTCTGTCTCGCCTGAGGAGGAGGAGGTTTACAGTATCCTCCGTTATCACCATCATCCTCATCATCACTGGAATCACTGGAAGAGTATTCAGGATTTTCTTCCTCACTGCTAGGATCTGAAGATCTGTCCCAGCAGTCACATCCAGGGTCGCACATGGATGGATCCACATCCCATATGAAGTGACCATCTATTTTATTCGTATAGATGATCGTCCCATCTGCACACAAGGAAGATATGGGAATTTTCTTTTCCTTGTAAAATGGTGTCATCATCATAGATTGAAAAATAGAGGTTAACCCACTCGGGGGGTTGTCTTCAAACCTTCTGAAGATGGTTCTGACAGATCCATCAACAGATCTTCTAAAGACAGCCTCTATAGACTGAATAGACTTCTGATTCTCATGCAATTTTTCATAATCAGTCACCCATTGCAAAGGGATGAGTTCTTTCAATTATTCCCTAGAAATATTTCTAGGAACCTGGACGATGGATGGAGTTTCTTCTTGAGGATTGGCAAACACAAATAGTGCCCCATCGTTACTGGAAGGTAATGATAGATTTACTGCATGGCTTTGCAGTCTGTAGATGATTTGGTGATGCAAGGTGGCAACCAGAGTTTCAGGTACTTGGTCCGCTCCAGTGATCTGGACTTGTACTTTCAACTGATGAGGAAGAGTATGATCCCTTAAGCTGAGGTTGTAGTTGGGAAATATAGTAAGTACTACACTTCCAGCATGTAAGGTAGTTAGCACAGTGCCTATGACAGAATTCTCATAATGAAGATAACTAGAGTCAAGCAAGGTAACTCTAGCAGAGACAGGAAGTCCTTTTCTCCCATGAAGAGAGAGGATCAGGCGCACAGCTCCATAGTGAAGATGGGTGAAACTTTATGATGTCCAATGCGTGATGAGATCATTTGGAATTTCGATAGTCACATACTGCTCCTTAGATGTGGCTACCAAAGAACAATGTTCCAGCTTAGAAGCTTGGACATAATTTTTTTCTCCAGGTCTTCTGGTGGTGATAAGTTAGGTGATAGACCTAAGAGTTGATCTTTGGTGGCGAAAGATGTTGTATGGATTAAGTAGAGGTATAGTGGCTTCTGTGATTTGAGCATCTTCAAAAACATAAGAATACTCAATAAGATTTTATATTTTGGAATAAAGAGTTTTGGTAATATTTCTGGGAAGACAAAAAGTAGAATTTAGAAAAACGGGTCCTGATTGATTAGGGTTAGTGTTTGAGGTTGAGGTTGAGGTTTCCATGTATGTAAAGGTTCTCTCCCCACTCACTCTTATCATATCATCATATGGCTCCTGCTTTAGAGAAGGCAAAGGAACAAGGTGGGTGCATATTAGGCTCTGATACCAGTTAGTGCGGGAGCCTTGAATATTCAAACTATTACCATGATACACTGGCTCACTGTACTTTAAGTAACCCATAGCTTTTCTTCTAGCCCTGCAGTGTATCCATAACAACAATTTGAATAACAAAGACCGACAACTATGGATCTTCTTCAGAGTTTTCTGATGTACAAGATCCTCACTAGGAGGCGAGTACAGAGCATACTTGCATCTAAGAATACCCTTTCTTATTCCTTCACCTTATCTTTCACAGTAGGATAGTGATGACATGTATCAGAGTTTTCAGGAGAGAAGAGAGACTTTTAGAAACTCATGATTATAGAAAACAGGTTTTTCTATTGATTTCTCAATGATCTCCTTCTTCATAAAAAAACCTATATATAGTAATCCAAGACTCAGAAGATAAGCATCTCCTTTACACGTGTCTGGATACTATAAGATACAAAAAGTACAATAATGGCACTCTGACTAAGGGATAAGATTCCCTGACAACCTATTCTTTACAGACTGGCTAAGGGATAAGATTCCCTGACAACACACAAAAGACGGACTATGTGATACATTAAAGTAACAGAAAATTACATTACTGCCTTAAAGAGGTAATATTATTGCTTTGCGACATAAGCCCCTATGTCATACTTGATTCTCCTGTTTGAGGGGAGTGATTCGTCATTATCCTTTGAAGATAGGCTCATGAATCGGAGAGAGTTTAGGATCAGAGGAGTCTGAGTCAGCATTTATCATTGTAGAATCCATCCATTGGTCTTCCTCAACACTGGCTAAATCCTTGGCTGTCTGGAACCGATCTGGTGGAACATAGAACTCAGTTACATGCTTACAAAACTTTATTCCGGGATAACTAGAAGAGCTGGGGATAATCCTGTTGGGTACATTGTTCTCAGGACCATTAGTAGTGTTAATCTCTTCTAGGTGACGGGACAGCTAGTATTGATAGCTTTGATTTAATGAATATTCTTCAAAATTTCCCCAGAAGTAAGCTGTGTTTCTTGACCATAGTTGTCCTGTCTGGTTTTGAAAATAAGGACGATGGATGATGATAACAGAGGTTAGGCAATGACTCTTTCCTCTAAGATCTTGAAGCCAAAATTTTTTTTCTAATTTTGTTCTCCACCAGGTTAAGGGGGAATACCATTCTAATAATGTTCAGAATAAGAAATCTTGTTTGTTAGGATTAATTAAAATATTATAAGCTTCCTTGGTCCGGATTGCAATAGGAATGACATTTTGGACGGGCTTGCACCAAATGGCTCATATGGTAGGTTCACAAAAAACTCATCCTATGTCGCAGAATATCTCAAAGAGACTTCCATAAGGATTATGAGGATCAAAGGATGAAGGAATGTGGATCAGGAGATCTGGAATCACATTCTGCTGGCCCTTAATATGCTTCACAGTGAAATCATATCTAGAGAACCAGTCTTTAACACGAAGGATCTGTGGATCAGGAGACATTTTATTTTTTAACTCAAAGATCCTTGGGAAGGATGAGTTGTCCATTTGTACCTCAAACTGGTATCCTCTTAGATGAAAGTCGAACTTTTTTATTCCATTTTTTACTGCCAGAGCTTCCTTAAAGAAGGTGTGATAATGCTTTTCAGCTTCTTTAAATTGTCCATTGGCATGTCCGCAGTAAAACTTTTTGTTACCGACTTCTTCTATCAATATTGCTCCCCAGTAATGATCATTGGCATCAGTTTGGATAATTCTTTTTCCATTTCTAGGGGTTTTTAGTGCTGGAGGATTCTGGGCAATCTTCTTTATTTTTTGGACTGCTTTAGTCTGTTCAGGTCCCCAAGAAAGGGGGTTTTTTTTCAATAGTTTGGACAGAGGACTAGTATACTTGGCTGCATGGGGTATGAAATCCCTAATGTAATTTAAGATCCCCAAGAACTGTTGAATCTGTTTAATGGTCATAAGCTCATCTGGAAAATTTATGAGCTCTTTTGCAATATGAGCCTGTGGCTGATAGGCTCCTTGGAAGAACTGCATCCCCAAAAAATAAATCTTTGTTTGACCCAGTTGCATCTTCTTTTCAGAGAGCATTATCCCATAGTGATCGGCTAATTTGAAGAATCGGTTGAGCAGATTCTTATGAGTATCTATGTCTTTAGAGAATAACAAGATATCATTTATGTAGATGATCACATTCTCTAGGAGAGGTTCAAATATCCTGGTCATAGCTTTTTGAAAAAAAGATGGGGCAACCTTGAGTTCGAATGGGAGAACTATCCACTGATATTGGACATTAGGAATGCAGAAAACTGTCTTTTCTCTATCAGCTGGATGAATTCTGAGCTGCCAAAATCCCAATTTAAGGTCAAACTGGGAAAAGATATTGGATCCTTTCAGCAGGATAGGCAATGTAGAAGCCTTAGGAATGGGAAACTTATTATTCTTGAGGAAATGATTAAGAGACTTATAATCTATTACCAGTCTCTTTTTTTCCCGAAGTTTTTCAGATCTTTTTTCCATATAAAATGCTTGACAAGCCCAGTTTGATTGGGTAGGCTCAATGAGGCCTTGCTTCAGCAATTATTGGCATTCTTGTCTTGCTAGTAGTAAATCTGAATGAGTCATTCCTGGATGAGTTGCGTTGGTAGGATTGACATTCTCATTTAGCTTCAAAGGTAACTGGATGAAAAATTCTTTGTTCTTCCATAGAGGATTAGCATGTAGAAAACTCTCATGACTGTCAGCACACAGAGGGAGCATTTTCTTTTTTATGTCTTCAAGTTCTACTGGAGATTCGGTTATTGAGAATAACCTTTGAATATTAACAAAAGGCTTATGTTATTTCTTGAATCTCATACCATGTAGGTGAACGAATAGTCTCTGTGAAGCAGAAAAGACATCCATTCCAATAAGGATATCCTTGTTAGGTAATTTGCTGCCAATTACCTTTGTCCAAATAATACAGTCTGGAAAGAATTTTATTCCAATGGGTGTTCTGGTAACCAAGTCTGTTTTGAACATCCTTCCATCAGTTGCCATAAAATGACAAGTTTCTTCCTTCCAATATCTCCTTGGCAGAATATCTGGGTTCACTATAGTCTTTTGCGCTTCAGTGTCTAAAAACGCAATTGCCTTTATAGGTTTGTCAAATTTGGAAGGCAATATGTGTACCTCAAAATTAGGTAATGGTGGAGCGAGGCTGCTGCTGTTTATCTCCTGTATAGAATAGATGGGGATAGATTCTGAAGAACTTTCTTCATCTGTGGATTCTTTTAAAGCGAAAACTGTTTCTTCATCTGCAGAGCTTTGTTCAGAGTATATGGATTCCACTTCATTGTCTTTAATCTCTAGAGATTTAATCTCTACAGATGAGATGAAACTTATAGCCTTATCTTTTTTGTTGGGACAAGTTCTAGAGAAGTGTCCCTTCTTTCCATAGATAAAATATCTCGAGCCTGGAGATCTTCCTCCCGTTTTCTTTTTTCGGAAGAATCTAAAAGACTTATGTTTCTTTTTCTTGGGAGATTTAAATGACTCTTTTTTTTCCTTCTTTTTTGAGCGGCTACATTTGTCTTTACACTTGATTTCCAAATAAGACTTTTTACAAGCTTTGTTGAATTTGCCCTTTTGATTCATAACATCAGAGAAGAATTGATGTTGCCTACAAAGCTTGTCTACTGCTTCTTTAGTCATTTGGTGGATCTGACCCATGGTCATAGCTGAAAAATCTTTCTGAGCCGCCATAGCCATTATGTTGAGTTCTGGATGAACCTCTGCAGGAAGAGAGACAACATATGTATTTTTTAGGCTGGCATCATTGAGACCATTTAGAAGATAGAATCTCTTCATCATTTTTTGGAAGTGTATGTCTAAATCTCTCATATTTAAAGAACAACACTTCATTTCAAAGAATTCTTGTCTTATCTTCCTATCTATAATAAATCCATCTCCAAGAAATTCTCCATGTAAAGCTCCTAAGACTGCAGCTGTTGAATCCAACTTATGGAATTGGTCTTGGTGAACAACACCTAGATTATGGTACCATTCTTTTAAGATGTCTGTCATTCTATAGCAAAATTCTTCAATGACTTTGTAAGAATCAGGGTCCTTCATTAATTTGATATCTAGCCATGCACCAAATTCTATGAACCTTCGTCTCTATTGATCTGAAGGATAATCATCTATATCAAACCAAGGTCCAATGGTGGGCCTTGTTGTCCCATTTCTTTGGGGTCTATCAGCATCTTCATCAGGAGATTCATAGATAGGTTGTTGTCTTATGGATGAGCCTGCAGGAGTAGCCATTAAGATCCTGGATAGATCAGTATGGCCTGGTTCATTGTCTGTGCTTTCATCAGTATCACTCTGTTCTACATCTGCATTTTCAGCTAAGCTGGTACCTGGTGAAGAATCTAGAGTGTCAGAGTCATCCTAAGAGTCTTTATTTTGAGAATCTTCAATTTCTATGGTAAACTGAGAATAAGGATTTGGGAATCCTTAAATAGATCCGTCTTGGGAAAAGACGGTCTGTCTGGTGAGGACAGTGGAGAAGATAATGTAGAATCCTGAATTTTCTTCTCTATTTTCTCTTCAGTCTTAACTTTAGTGGATCGTGAACTAGATCCTGGTCTAGTTCTAGTTCGGTATGCTGAGGCTATAGGCAAAGTCCAAGAAGACTGTTTGTTAAGGAATGGTAGGTGGTACAAAGGCATATGGGTCAGAGGGCAGAATCTGCTTCTCTCTTATTTTTTGTTCAATCTGATCATCCAGCTCTTTGATTTGAGTCTTTAAATGCCTTATCTCTCTTTCTTTGGCATGAGAGGCTTGTCTAAAAGTTGTCTCTTTCCATTCCTTTTCTAGTCGGGAGATCTCAGAGGTTAGTTGTTGGTAATACCTTTTCATCCTTGTAGAAAGATGATATAATCTCTCATCATAATTTTCTAAATGAGCAGACATCCTGTGTATTTTTTGGTCAAGTCTCTTAAGGATTGTGTTCTGAGCTTTGGCGTTTTCAGTTTGCCAATTCAGTACCTCTTCAGCTTGAGTGAGAAGTTTAGACTTGCCATCTGGTCCCATCTTAGTAGATGAGATGTTAGGCTTTGTAGTCACCTTAGTGACAGGATCTGTTTTCCTTTCTAGAGGAGGAAAATCTTGCTCATATGGAGTTTTGGTAAACATCATACAGGGAATCGGTTGACTGCATGGAGTTGGCGGAATGACTGGAGAGCGAACTCCCCTATTTTCCTGAGTAGATGGAAGTCTTTCTTCTTTTAGTATCTCTTCCATCCTTTTGAAGATCCAAGAAAGATCTGGTTTCTCTTGATGATGTAACCCTACCCATGGCTTTTTGGCAAGGTCAAATGTTCTCCTTTGAGGAGAATAGCCAGGTCTCTTTTGAACAAAGGGAGGAGGTCTGCGTCTCGGTTGAGGAGGAGGAGGAGGTCTATAGTATCCTCCGTCATCACCATCATCCTCATCATCACTGGAATCACTGAAAGAGTATCCAGGATTTTTTTCCTCACTGCTAGCATCTGAAGATCTGTCCCAGCAGTCACATCCAGGGTCGCACATGGATGGATCCACATCCCATATGAAGTGACCATCTATTTTAACCGTTTTTAACCGTATAGATGATCGTCCCATCTGCACACAAGGAAGATATAGGAATTTTCTTTTCCTTGTAAAATGGTGTCATCATCATAGATTGAAAAATAGAGGTTTACCCACTCGGGGGTTGTCTTCAAACCTTCTGAAGATGGTTCTGACAGATCCATCAACAGATATTCTAAAGACAGCCTCTGTAGACTGAATAGGCTTCCGATTCTCATGCAATTTTTCATAATCAGTCACCCATTGCAAAGGGATGAGTTCTTTTAACTGTTCCCTATAAATATTTCTAGGAACCTGGATGATGGATGAAGTTTCTTCTTGAGGATTGGCAAACACAAATAATGCCCCATCATTACTGGAAGGTAATGATAGATTTACTGCATGGCTTTGCAGTCTGTAGATGATTTAGTGATGCAAGGTGGCAACCAGAGCTTCAGGTACTTGGTTTGCTCCAGCGATCTGGACTTGTACTTTCAACCGATGAGGAAGAGTAGGATCCCTTAAGCTGAGGTTGTAGTTGCGAAATGTAGTAAGTACTACACTTCCAGCATGTAAGGTAGTTAACACAGTGCCTATCACAACATTCTCATAATAAAGATAACTAGAGTCAAGCAAGGTAACTCTAGCAGAGACAGGAAGTCCTTTTCTCCCATGAAGAGAGAGGATTAGGCGCACAACTCCATAGTGAAGATGGGTGAAACTTTCTGATGTCCAATGCCTGATGAGATCATCTGGAATTTCGATAGTCACATACTGCTCCTTAGATGTGGCTACCAAAGAACAATGTTCCAGCTTAGAAGCTTGGACATAATTTTTTTCTCCAGGTCTTCTGGTGGTGATAAGTTGGGTAATAGACTTGAGAGTTGATCTTTGGCGGCGAAAGATGTTGTATGGATTAAGTAGAGGTGTAGTGGCTTCTGCGATTTGAGCATCTTCAGGAACATAAGAATACTCAATAAGATTTTCTATTTTGGAAGAAAAAGTTTTGGTAATATTTCTGGGAAGAGAAAAAGTAGAATTTAGAAAAACGGGTCCTAATTGATCAGGGTTAGTGTTTGAGGTTGAGGTTGAGGTTTCCATATATGTAAAGGTTCTCTCCCTACTCACTCTTATCATATCATCATATGACTCCTGCTTTAGAGAAGGCAAAGGAACAAGGTGGGTGCATATTAGGCTCTGATACCACCTAGTGCGGGAGCCTTGAATATTCAAACTATTACCATGACTTGAATATTCAAACTATTACCATGATACACAGACTCACTGTACTTTAAAATATTCAAAACATGATTTTTTTATAGAAAAAGTAACTAATCAATTACCATTTTAATATTAATTAGTATTTGTAGATTAGTTTTTCACTAAACAATAATTAATTCAACATTTCATTTTATTGATTTCCAAAAAAACTATTCATGAAGGTTATTTTGTTTACTTTTTGTTTGATTACATCACGCTTAAATTAAAATAATCCTACAAGTTGATCACATGCTTTTTAATAAATGTTAATTTATTTTAAATTTTAAAAATAATTATTTAAAATAATAAATTAATCAATTACTATTTTAAGAAGAATAATAAAAATTTAAAATTAATTTTGGACTAAAATTGTATATTAGGTATTCAACATTTTAATCTATTGTTTTATTTCTTAATAGTTTTCATATTTCTCTATTTAATCTAATCATGGGAATGGTAAAATATTATTTTTTAGATAGAGAATGTTAGCACTCTACGTTAACGATTTTTAATTTAGAAAAATCATTTTTTTTGTTAAAATAAATTAGTTTAGAAATATTTCAGTAAATAATAATTTTTTGTCACATTCACTCATTATCTACACTAGCATTTATTAATTTTTTTTGTTTCCTTTCTCACTAACATTAATTTTTCAAATATTCTCTTCTCTCTCATTAATGTAAAATGTTAATATAATTAATGATAATAATATCTTATAATTTGTAATTTATTTTCATATAATTTATATATTATATAATTTATATTTTACAAAATCAATATAAATTTATATTTAGTTAAAAATTATCCTTAATTGAAAATAAAATAATATTTTAATTTCACATAAATTATTATATAAAAGTTATGTTTAAAATTATTATTATACATTCATAATATTATTATTTATAACTATATTGATACTCTATATTGATGAGAGATGAGAAAGAAAAAAGTCTAAAAAATTAATGTTATAAGAGAGAAAAAAAGTGATGATAATAAATTATAATAAATATTATTATTTATAACTATATTGATACTCTATATTGACAAGAGATGAGAAAGAAGTATAAAAAATTAATGTTATAAGAGAGGAAAAAAAATTGATGATAAAAAATTATAAAAATAGAATGAGTGGATGAGTAAAAAATGGTTATCTATGAGAATATCCATAAATTAATTTATTTTAATAAATGAGGTGATTGATTATTTTGTTTAAAATTATTGGTGTAAATGCTAACATATTCAACTAAAAAATAGGTGAAAATAATAAATTTAAGGCCCCGTTCGGGGTGATTTTTGGTTTATAGTTTTAAAATTTCTAAGAACAAAAACTAGTTTTAGTTTTAAGTTTTCAAGATTTTAAAAACAACATTATTTTAAAAAAATTGGTTTTAAATCTTAACCAAAACACTAGTTGAAGGTAGTGATTGAGACAGTCGTGAAGGTGATAATCGGTCATTGGCGATCGCCAATCGGAGGTGTGGTTGGTGACCACCGATCGAAGGTAGTGACCGGTGACCGTTGGTTGGATGTGACCGCCGGTCGGAGGTGGTGGCCGGTGATTGCCGGTCGGAGTTGGCGGCGGTGACCGCCAGTCAGAGGTGGCAGCCGGTGACCGTTGGTCGGAGGTGGCAGCTGGTGACTACCAGTCGGAGGTGGCAGCCAGTGACTGCCGGTCGGAGATGGCGACCGGTGATCGTCGGTCGGAGGTGACGGGCGGTGACCGTTGGTCGGAGGTGGCGGCTGGTGACCACCGACCGAAGGTGGCGGCCAGTGATCGCTGGTCATAGATCGGAGGTGGTGGTTGGTGACCGCCAATTGGAGGTGACTATCGGTGACAGCCGGTTGGAGGTGGCGATCGGTTACTGCTGGTCTGAGGTGGGGGCTGATGACCGCCGATCGGAGGTGATGACCGATGACTGTCGGAGTGGCCGTCAGTAACTTTTGGTCAGAGGTGATGGTCAAGATGACAAGTAATGAAATTAAATAAAAACAGAAACAGAAATCTAAAAACCAAATTTTATTATTTTTAAAATTGAGTGAAAACTGTTTCGAAAATAAGTAAAAAACTAAAATAGAACCATTTTTGCCGAACAGATTTCTATTTTCAAAATACATTTCAAAACAAAAAACCAGAAACTCAAAACCACCCTGAACAAGGCCTAAAAGAGTTACTTTCCATTGTTTTCTTTCAAAATAATGGCAAAAATAAATTAAATAATAAATTTTTTAAAAAATAAATGGATTAAAAAATAGTAAGTCTTTTGTATTTACAATTCACATTCTCCGTCCTCCATCCTCGCTCATGTGTATAAAATGGTTAAGAAAAAAAATAAAATATATATATATATATATATATATATATATATATATATATATATATATAAATAAAAGTTTGTGCATCATTGTTATGTGTTAATGTCTTTACCATATTGCATTAATTAATTAATTTTTTTGTTATATGTTTGCGTAATATTGTATTAATTAGTGTTTTCTATAATATTATTATTTCTTTTGCTTTTTTTATTTTAAAATTTTGTTCGTATCTGGTATCTATCTATATAAGAAAAGTTTAGGAAAAAAATCACAATTTTAATTTTTTTTTCACTTAACACATGTCTCTTTTATGGATATTTTGTTTTTTTTTTAAACCAAAAGTATTATTGAAAAATAAATAATAAGAGAGAGAAAGCATAAGAAGTGTCTATCTCATACAAAAGATACAAGTTAAGTAAAAAAATCATAGGAAAAATCTAAATACATACTCTGGGGTTCATTACCCCTTCTATACATGTTGAAAAGGAAATACAACCAAAATTTAAATAAATAATCTTGGTTCATTACAGGATAATTTTTTTTTTCTTTTTCTTACATTAACACTCATCCACAAACCTTATATGCAAAAATAACGGTTGAAAAAAATTGAAGATCCATTTGTTGAAAAGTATTCTATAATTTGTTTTAAAAATTATTATTTAAAATTATAATTTAATTAATATGCATTGTCAATATAGAAAATTTTACACATCATTCAATAATAATCATTCATCTATGGTAAACTTGTTAATTTTACTTATTAATACTTTAAAAATTATATAAAGGAAAAGTTATGATTGAACATAAGTATAAACTGTCGGTCGGTGTATATTAGTTAAACTCTTAAAACTATTTTGAATTTAAGTACATTTAATTTTAATAAGACAGTCTCTCACATAATATTTTTAATAAAAATATTTAAACATTAGTTATTATTTTAAAATATTTTTAACTTCAAATATGTGTAATTTTTTAACAAAATATTTTCAATAAAATATTTGTAATTTTTTTTCTATTAAATAATATTTATATCATATTGATGTTTTCATATTAAAAAATACTTTAAATCCAATTAGGAAATATATTTTATATAAAATAATATTTAATAACTTCTTCTAGTATTTTTTTGTTGATTATTTTTTATATAATAAACATATGTTATTTAATAAAATATATAAATTAAATTAACTATTTTAATGAAAATATAATTAAATTAATTAGTCAATATATAATAATTAAATTAATTCCAAGTCAACACTATTATAGGCTAAATTGTATAACAAAGTTTTTCTTCAAGTTAAAAAAGAAATATACATCACACTAAAATCCATGTTATCTTATTTCTTTCATTTTTTCTGGTTGTCTCAATGAAAATATTTAGTTTTTCAATACTTAATGAAAATATTTAGTTTTATAAACATGCATTAAATAACATGTTTTCTCTTTCTCAAAAGCTCTAGTTTGAAAAAAATGGCCTTCCTTATAAAACCATTGCTAATTGTTGACACATACTAATACTATTCATTCTTTTTATTTTCCTTTCTTTGAATATTTTAAATAATAATAAATTCTACATATAAAAATCAATTTACTTCTAATTATTATATTTCATTAATTTTTTATGAGAGGCAAGTAGAAAAGTGAAGCTATAGAGATACTAACATCATTTTTTCAACTTAGTAGTTGAATTTCTTGTGAGTGGTGTAATGCACCAAAAATCATGACATATTCTTTTGTTAAGTTTCATTTCTTTCGTTATTGTGATAAAAATTAAAAATAATATTAAAGAGTTTATCTAATTTACACACACTTTACTCAATTAAGTGAGTTATATTTAAGTTTTATTTATACTCATTATGTTTTGCATCTTGTATTTATGTTTCTTTATTTAAGACACATCATATGTCTATTTAAGTTGTTTTTTAATAAAATTTATAGGCTAATAAAAAAATTACTTCTAATTATTTAATATATTAAAAAATAATTTATTTAAAATATAAACTACAGTATCTTTTACGATAAACAAACTTATTAAAAATTTTATGGATGATCAACTCTTTATAATAAAATTAGTTTAAATAAAGTTCGTTAGCAGAAAAAGACATGTTTGTTTCCTCATGTTCAAAATTTCCTTGAACTAGCAGTAGACACACATTAAGAGCCAAATTTGTCTTAATCGAGGACAAATCAATATAAATATGTAATCAATATATTAAAATCAGTTTAAAAACAATTTTATGACAAAATAATATTAAATTAATTACTAAAAATATTATAAATTAACTTAAATTTATTTTATAAAAATATCACAAAATCATTTATGAGACAAAACCATTATAATCTAAATAATATATATATATATATATATATATATATATGTATATATATATGTATATGTAAAAATCAATTTGACTTTTTTAGGTAAAAATCAATTAGACTTAGAAAGCGTATAAGATGAATATATAAATATATTCTGCAAATAATATTAATTATGTAAAGTATACTAAAATTATAAAATAATTTAAATTATTGACTTAATATATCATATAGAAGATGAACACTATTTTAAAAGTGTGATAAAACTATTTTAATATATCAATATTTTTACTATTTTAGAGAGTTTGATTAAATATTTGTCTTAATAAATAATTTAATTTATAAGTACATATATTTTAAACATGTAGAAATAGGAATAACAATATTTGATGAGAAAATAATTAATAATTGCTAAAATATTAAAAATGAAAAAATTGATTTGGTCTGAAGTGATTTAATATTTTAACCAAATCGTACGATTGAAAATTAAAAAAATCAAACTATCTCAAATTAAATTGATATTTTTTTGTTAGTTTTATCAATAAATCTAAAAGTTGCATTCATGGTTAATCTCTTTATTTAATATGTTTCTAAATGTTTAATTATTAATTTCCGATTAAAATGTTTAATATTTAAATTTAAAAAAATTGTAGTCAAATAACTGAAAAAAGCAATTTTGGAAAATAATTAATTTGATGAATAATTTGTCAAACTTACCTTAAAAGATGAATAATTAATAATTAAAAATTATAGCTACAGTAATGTCATAGACAGCAAGATAAGGCTGTAACAGGGTGGGGTGTGAGGAAATAATATTTCGCTTTTGGCAATCGCGGTGAGTGTTGAATAAATATACAAGGAAGAGAAACAAGAGAGGGATACACCGACTCACACACCTCGCAACACGTACGCACATTGACACATCACACACAAACACAACAACGAGAGAGAGAGAGAGAGAGAAAGGTCACGTTGGATATGTAGCAGAACTGCTACACCTTCTCTTCTCTCCGCTTCCACCCACTCACTCTTCCGTTTTCACTCCCTCACAATTCTAAATTCTCACGTTGCGTCATTCACATGAAACTCTCGCGCTCCGTATTCTCCTTCTGTTTCTGAATCTTTCATCATAATCATTTCTCTCTCTCTTTCTCTCTCCAAGGAAGGAGAAAGAGGTTTTCCTTGTTGTTCTTGTAGAAGAAGCTGAAGCCGAGAGGAGAAACAATGGAGTCGACCGAATCTTCTTACGTGTCTTCTCCCGAGGGACCGAGGAAGCACGCTGCATCGCCTCCTCCAAAATCGCCTTCGCTAGGTATCTGATCCGATCTGATCTGTTTTCTCTCTCTATCGCTTTTGTCCTTTCGTTTCGCTTATCCTTGCTCTCTGCTGCGCATAGTAATGTAGGGTAGGGACTGAACGTCGGTTACGCTATCTTCGGTCAACGCCTTCATTCCCAACCCTAATTCTTCACAATACATATTCAGTGCTGTTTGTCGCTAGATTTAGATTCCTTTTTTCTTTTTCTGAATTGAAAATAATGAAGTACAAGTGTTATTGTGTACCGTCTCGCCTGTGGATGTGATTTTGAGTGGTTTTCGTTTTTTTTTTAACTTGTGTTTTGATAATTGAATGATTGACATTATGATTTCGGAGTGAAGTAGCTGTTCTGACTTTATTCTTTTCTTCTGTTTTTAATTTTGTAGATACCAAACAACGTAGAGGGAATACTTTTTTTTGTTGTTGTCCCTTTGATGTCATTGAAGCTAACGGAACCTTTTCGAAAGCAATTTAAATTTGAGATGGGTTGTATTATTTCAGTTCCAATAAATTTGGGGCATATTCTGCCCGCAATTACGTACTCTGAAATTTCGCTTTTGCCGTTAGCTTTGACACAAAAGTTCCGAAGATTCAATTTGTATCGAGGGAGAAAATTTCAGAGTCGACTCTGCGTATGATTTTTTAAAATAAATCTCATTGAAGAATTTTTCTCCCGTTTTTATGTGGATACCACACTAAATTCGAACAGAGCAATTTGGGTTTAACGTAAAATTAAAATGAGTAAGCTTATTGTGTTGTCAGATTAGCTTCGTATAATGAAAGATGTTCTGCTTCTCAACGGATTTTTTGGTTTCTGAGTTTATGGTTTTATGCGTGAAGGCTTGATTTCTTCCCTTTTTAATCAGCTTGCTTTTATTATTTTCACTTGCTGATCGGAAGTATCATTGTTTCATAGTGGTTTTAAGGAAGAATGAAGCATCCTTTCATTTGCTAAGATTGTTTTTTTAATATAGAATTTGGAGAAGAAAATTATGTTATAGAAATGCTTATTTAAATTGTGACTTTACAAAATTTAAATTATTAGCAACTCTTATTTTACCGAGAGAGTGAGAGACAAAGGAACTTTCACACCATTGTATGAGCAACTTTGGATTGTTACCTTCCAGCCTGCTAAAATAAGTATGAAAGTATGTATTCTTCATTTGTTTTATTTTGTGGGTAAGAAAGTATATTCACGGAAAAAATATAGTGGTGTGATTTTTAAAATGCTTATGTGAAATTTGTAATTAAATTTGTTCCAACAAGTGAAACTTCAATGCCAGACTTGTTCGTGTTTTATTTGTTTTATTTTTACTCTCATTTTCAAATATTTAAATTCTAAAATTTTTCCTAACTGCCTCAGTTATACTTTAATTTTAAGTATGTAAAAGTTTAAATTAATTCTTTGTTATTGATTTTTGTTTACTTCTTTCAGATTCTGAGGAGAAGCCAACATATATTAGGTTTCTTGTATCAAACTCTGCAGCTGGTTCGGTTATTGGAAAGGGTGGTTCAACTATCACTGATTTTCAGTCACAATCTGGAGCACGAATCCAGTTGTCACGTAATCATGAATTCTTTCCTGGAACTACTGATCGGATTATCATGGTGTCTGGTGCAATTAATGAAATCCAGAGAGCTGTAGAGCTTATTCTTTCTAAGTTACTCAGTGAGGTTAATCTCTATGATGTTGATTAAATTAGTTAATTCGAAGAACATGAGTTACATGCTTCTGAAATTAATTTTGTGTTTGTGATTAGCTTCATAGCGAGGATGACAATGATGCTGAACCCAAAACAAAAGTGAGACTTGTTGTTCCTAATGGTTCATGTGGTGGAATAATTGGCAAGGGAGGTGCTACCATTAGGTATCATTACTTTTCTTTGCCAAGCTGTAGGGCCTATTTGTTTGCAGTATTTATGAAATATGTACTGATATAACTAGTCATTGATGCTCGTCTTTCTCAATTTCTGTTCTCGTATGTCTTGACATCAATGGGTTATATTTCCTTTATTGATGTTGGTTCTTTGGTGTCTGACTTTTTATTTCCACATTAATGCTTGTCTTTTTCACTCTGTTCTTGTATGTCTTGACATCAATGGGTTATATTTCCTTTATAGATTTTGGTTCTTTGGTGCCTGAGCTTTTATTTCCCACTTCTACCATCTCCTGCTTAGGAAAGAATGTTACTGATAGTTCAACTATTATTTTAATTGCAGGGTCCTAGGTCTATGTTTTAATGTTATTCATAATCATAGATGCAGATGAAGAAACTTAGCTTATACATTTTTTGCTTTTAATTAGGTCATTTATTGAAGATTCTCAGGCAGGCATTAAGATATCTCCTCAAGATAATAATTACTATGGACAGAATGATAGGCTAGTGACGCTCACAGGAACTTTTGACGAACAGATGCGTGCAATTGAATTAATTATTTCTAAGTTAGCTGAAGATCCTCATTATGCACAGTCCATGAATTCTCCATTTTCCTATCCTGGTTAGTGTCATTTGTTCATAAAATTGAATATCTGCTATCCAATTGTGGATTTTTCCAGAATGTTATCTATATATATATTTTGGAGCACCTAATATGGAACGTGGAAGTAATTGCTGATGTTAAAATTATGCATATATCCTCTATCATCTCTGTTTTTTTTATATATGGATCTCTACAATTATGGTTTTGTTTGTTTGTATATCATCTTCACTTGTCGTTGGTTTAGATTGTTTATGTTTATGGGCACTTTACCTTTTTAATTTCTTTTCAATGAGATGCCTCCATCTGTTATTATACTCTGTTGTTTAGTTAGAGAATAGTTATGGTGGGAAAATCTTTCCTCCACAATTTTTAATAGCACATTATTTTAAAATATAACATTCAAAGCTTTTAAAGTAATGCATTTGTAATACCTTTAAATCTGAGTAAGACTTATAAGAAAAATTGTAAAAGATTAAGTATATATTGGTGAAACTGGATTATATTGGTGTAACCGATCACCTACCCTTCTTGGTGATCTTGTCAGGATATATAATTATATACCTTTTTATCTTGATTTGAACTTTTGAAAAAGCAGAGTTAGTTGTGAACTGAATGAGCTGTTAGAGCTATTTGCAACTCAAACAGTTAGGATGGTGAGCAGTAACCACTCCGCAAGTCTCCACCTCCTTATTCTGCTGCCCAGCTCATGCCACTGTTCCCATCTCAATCACTGTTCTCTTTATCTGTGGCTTGTTAAGCTATGTTCTCCTCATCAACCCTGTTATTAGTCTGTTCTGCTCCATGGCTGTATCATTAGTTAGCCATTGGAAGCTCTCACAGTTGCTGCAGCTGCGGCTTCGAAGTGAAAAACTATTAGAAAGAGAAGAAAAGTTATGAGGATGAGATAAACTGGGTTGCTAAATGTGTAAAAGTATCTACTGGATAGAAAGTAATCTGAAGGAAACCTAATAAGCTTTGCTAACTTTGGTTCTATTAGTTATCACTCTAACAGTGGTGATCTGACCATTGTCTCTTTAATGCCTCCAACTATATTCATTCCAAAAATTTGGAGACATCCAGTAATATTGACTAAATTGATTCATATTAAAGCATGCATGAAGTTATTGCTTAGTGATTAACATATCAGTCAATGTGTATATGTGGGTTAGAAATTTAATTAGTCGTGGTGAGTCTATATCTTCTAGTAAATAGGCATTTATTTTACCCTTCCAAACTTGTATGGAGCCATAGGTTTGGTTTTCTAATAATAAATATGTTAAATTAGTCTTCAAATGTCAAATTTTGGCATCAGATTGTTCCTTTTGGAGGAAAAATTTGATTAGAAATGATATTAAAAAATCTGTTGTGAACAGTTGACATTGCTTCACTTAATGCACACACTTTGCTCTTTTGCGGCTTGGATCTGTGCTTCCATGGTTTGGAAGCCATCATTTTCGAATTTAGTCGTAGATTTTCTTGGTATCATCATTATTCGTTCATATTCATTACAATACTTGTATCAAACTCATTTTTGCATAAATGTTTTGGCAATAAAAAGAATTTGTTTTTTATCCAATGTTGTTATATAACTATTATGATGCTGCCATAAAGCCATATTGTGGCATTTATTGATCCTTCTGCTGTTATCTATCTGTTATCTATCATTGTATATGATATAAATCTGCTATAAATCTATACAATATTGAGTTGTATGCAATTAAAAATAAAATACACAAAAAATTGGTATAAATATTAACTTAAAAAGTTCAGTTAGTTGGAGATTTGCTAGAGATGACAAGAGATGCAGGATGCATGCTGCAAGCACATTGGAGATTTGTAAGAGATGACAAGGCATCTAGGATGCATTCTGCAAGCACAGCACTGGTAGCAGCAGCAATAGCGGACAGAGTCACAATGGCGGATCTAAGAAATTCCACTATGCAATAACGCTATAGTGCCATTATTGCGGATATTTAACAACAATTTCCATAGAGGAATTCCCCCTTTTCTTTTGTTTCATTAAAAAAAAACCATTTTAAGGGTTACTTCATCATACTGAATAACTGAACATATTGGCCCATAGTTTTTCTTTTTTCCTATTATTACTTCCTTTTTTTCTCTGCTTATTCTTCAGATGTTCCTCATTTCTTTTTTGTCTCTTCTTATTCTCAGAATGACTGTCCTTTTCTTCATGTGTTTAATGCTTTTGTCCTTTGTTTATTCAAAATTTCAGAATTTAGTTGTGTTTTTGATTTTCAGAATTTAATTCTTTTTTCTTTAGAATTCCAGAATCATATTGTTGTATGCTTTTTTTAGTAAACCTATGATGTTCTCAAGATAATTAAGCACCAAAATCGACCTTTTTTGAGACTTGTGATATTTTCTTTGATTTCAGTCTATGATTCTGTTGTTTTTAAATATACATACACATATATGTCTGTTTGTGTGCAGGCTTTAATTTTTTTTCTGATTTTTTAGTTTTTACACATACACACACACACACACATTTGTCCACTGTGGCTTCTGCCATGCCATATGTATATGTTTGGTCTATGTGTATGGTGGTATTTTGGCTGTCCACCATAGGCTGCCATCTTCTATTGATAACCTTGTTCTTATCACATTTTTTATTTTTACTTAAAGCTGTGTCCTGATACATGAGTTGGATTCCTATTGGTTAGAACAGCTTGAAAAGAAATGATATTTTCCTGTACTTTTTGAACATTGCTTACATATTGAGACAAGTTCTGAGTTTGTGTTGTTTTCCCCATATTTTCTTCTAGTGAGTTGGGCTTGTAAAATTAGTAACTTTATTAGTGTCTCAATCATTAGTCATCTTATTTTGTAGATCTTCATATATTGGAGTGTGGTCAATGCTAGGTACACTTAGTTTTGAAATTTAATTATAAAATATTGAGAGTTTCAAGGATATTTTGGTAACTTTAACCTGGTCAGACTCTTTGATATCGCGTAAAATCAATTCCCCAATTCAACTTAGTGCTTAATCTGTTGGATTGAAGCTCAATTCTGGTTTTTACCTGCAACAATTGTATTTATTAAAATAAAGCAGAAATTTGCTAAACTATGGACATCCCTATTAAAACAACAGTAATTAAAATATTTTGTGCTTTGTATAGTTAGTTATGTTTTGTGATGGATAAGTATTTGTGAGTTTGATGCTAATTAAAATTTAACATACACTTCAGGTGTTTACTTCTCAGGTTATCATGGTGTTCCATACACATATGTACTTCCATCTGTTGCACCACCAACATACAATACTGTGAATTACAGACCAAATGGTGCTGCTGGAGGAAAGTTCCAGAACAGCAAGGTTCTTCTTATTCCATTGATTTAATCTTGTTTGAAGTTTTCACGTTGTAAGTTGCCAAGTATTCAGACAGACACATGCACAAACGAAATATTTTAAATTGTTTTCTTTTTTGTTTGTAAATCTTGCAAAAGTTACTTTTTCTTTTTTATTCCCTACTGACATGACCCTTAAAGCTGACATGACATTTTTGGATGATGTGATGCTTGATGAAATCATCATTTGATGATGTCATCAAATATGGAAGTCTATGAGCCACAGCAGCTTTTTCATATTTGATTTCAGAGAGAATTTCTGAAACTGTATTGTTAATCTAACTTGGTTGCAACTGACTGCATGAGGTTTACAGTTTGGAGGTTTCAACCTCCGAGACCTAATTAACTATCTCTAGGTTGGAGAGGATTGCTGTTAGTACAAAGCTGACAGAGAACATCCTATTTTATCACTGTTGTACAAGTACAAAAATTGTTATGCAGAGTAAAACTATATTCCACTACCCTCATGCTCTTGAGGGGTGAGAGGAACACAGTTGTAGCACTTTGAGCTTGGATCGAAGAGCACAAAACTGAAAGGGAGACAAATTCTTGGTCAGAATATCTGCATATTGATCAATGGCTGGCACGTGACCTACATGAAGATGTTTGCTGACAACTTTCTCCTGTACAAAGAAAAGATCAAGCTCCACAAGTTTTGTTCTTGCATGGAGGACTGGGTTGTGAGCAAGAGCTACAGTGCTCATATTATTTTCTTATCACAATATGTAGTGGGAGTGGTGTGAGAGATGTAATTCAGAAAGAAGGGCCTGAAACTCTGAATCCAAGTGACTTTGCTGCAGCATGAGCCAAACTCTTGTACTCAGCTTCAGTGCTAGAATGAGAAACAGCACTTTACTTTTTGAACCACCAGGAAACTAGATTTGGTCCAAGTAAAACAGAAGCACCAGAGGTAAAATGCTGGTCATCTGGATCAAACTCCCCATCCTCATAACATTAGGCATCTAAAGAAAATGGAGAATTGGAAGGAGTAGATTGGAGATGCAATCCCTAGGAAATATTGCCTTTGAGATGCCATAAAATCTGCTTCACCATGCATTGACACACTTGATTGATTGAATATCTAATTTCAGGTCTCGTGATTAGATATTGCAAGTTGCCAACAACAGATTTGTATAATTTGCCATTCAGGAACATATCCAAACCTGTTTTAGATAGTTTGCAGCCACCAATAACGGGAGAAGAGATGGAATTATAATATTCCATGTTACTTTGGGTTAAGAGATCCCTAATATACTTGATATAAGATAAGTGACCCATATCAGGTTGGGGTTTGGCTTCAATGCCAAGAAGTAGCAAGCTCCCAGATGTCTGAGAGAAAAGACAGAATTTAGCTGAGATATGAATTAGATCCAGTAATTATAATGACATCCACATAAACTAGGATGTAGATAACAGCTCCATTAGAGTAGATAAATAAGGAGGGATCACATTTACTTCCCTGAAACTTGAATTTCAACAATGTAGCCTTGTGCTTGTTAAATCAAGCTAGAGGTGCTTGCTTGAGGTCATAAATGACTTTGTGCAATTTGAAAGCAGGGGACTTATCTGTGACTTCAAAGCCTTGGGGCTGAGTCATGTAGATTTCTTCCTCAAGTGTGCATTAGAGGAAGACATTGGTGATGTCTAATTGGGGATTTCTTTCCTATTCTTTCTAGTGAAGATGCTAGTTTCTATTAGTGTCCGTTTGTGTAAAATCTTAAATTTATGGAAAATATTAATTTATATGAGTCTTGAAAGTGAGAACACGAAAACAATATTAGAATCCTAAAAGAACATAAAATGTTGTCAAACAGGAAATATGATTTTCAATGCTTGAGGGATCTGTTACTGTATTTATTTGGCTCACTTTCTGTGCATATCTTTCTTATTTTTCCCCTTAATCATGATAAGCTCAACATACTATTGTGAGATTTTGTCTATAATCAATAGTGAATGGAAAAACTACTCGTCTTTTTTTCTGTTTGAATCCTTGCATCGTCTTGTGGTGATTTGCTTTTATCAGTTTGAACTTATGTACATTCTGTCTGCCAGGAGGAGCGGAGTAACTCGTTGACCATGGGTGTTGCAGATGAACATATAGGATTGGTTGTTGGTCGTGGTGGAAGGAATATTATGGAAATTAGTCAGGTTGGCTATACCTAAAGATAGTCCTATATATTGTGATTAGACATACAAATACAATAAGCTAACTTGAATGACGTTTGCCTTTTCAGGTTAGCGGGGCAAGGATAAAGATATCAGATAGAGGTGATTATATATCTGGAACAACTGATAGGTAGGAACTGTTCACTCAATTTTGTTTGCTTCACATCCCCTGTATAACAAAAATAGTTAAGTGAATGCCTTGGCATAATATCTTTAACTGTAAATGTTTTATATGTGTTTCTATTTTCTTATTATAGGAAAGTTACAATAACAGGATCTCAGAGAGCAATACGTACAGCTGAATCTATGATACTGCAGAAGGTTGCTTATGCTACTGAGAGGGTGATGGAGTAGTCTGCAAGTGCGCTTGTCTGCTGTTAGATGCTTAGTGAATCTGCTTGCTAATTGCTTATACATTTGCTGAATTTTGGGATTTGTTTACATAAATTATCATTACATGATATACCTTTGGAGATGTTTATTGTAGCGAGAGAGGGCAGGAATTTTTTTTTTCTTTTGAATTGAGAGCGGTATTATAGAATTTCTTCTCAAACCCCGTCAACAGACAAGTTCGATTGGAAAGTGCGTTTGCGCATTTCCAAAATGTAGTATTTAGAACTATATTCTTTCTTTGTAAGTCAACAGGTGCTAATGTCGTATATGATCTGTATCCCCAATCACTAGCCTGAGATAGGATTTGAAAATTATTTTGTGATAGCAATTAAGAATCTAGAATCCACTTGTGAGTTGTTAGAACCTCACGCCGGAGTTCTTTCTAGTTTTTCGTATATTAATATCATGACGACTTACAAGCCACTATGCATTAGGGTCTCTCATGGCAGCTTTCTGCTTTTATATGCACTTTTTAGCAAAATAATTTGTTCATTTCAAACGGCGTTTATCATTGTTAACTGTTAAGGCATCCACAACAGGGTGTGTTGACTGCTTTATCTGCGTGGCTGCATCCACGGTTTTCTTAGTATGTTTATTACGAAAAACATAAAATCATACTTTTCCCCTCCTCAAATAAAACTTTTAACATGGCATACAAAGTAGTTGACGAAACTAAGGGAGCGCTTGCTTGTTCAAGTGAGTTTTACTATTTTAAGTCGAAAAATTATAATTTCTACGTTTGGTAACCGGTGGATTTGAAGTGGTAAGTTTGGAGTATCTCCATCGGAAAACAGATATAGCCTTAGTGTTGCAAAACAATGATAACAGGCCTATTTGTTGAGTCTGTGTTGTAAAAACTGAAATAAAATAGGGTGTAGGTATTTTGGTTTTTTTAACTATGTTTTGTCTTTTTGAAAGCAATGTTCTGGTCACAAATAGCACCAACCAATGTGGCGTTATAATCTTTGTTTAGAATAGGGAGCCAATGTAATGTACCAGTTCCATGGAATCTGTGTTGAGGAGGTAAATGTGTTACTGTAATGAGGCACATAAGACAAACTGCATACGGGTGGAGATGGACATGGCAGTATAAGCATTACTTTTGAAAGGTGCCAAAGCGGTTCTCAACTTGCTCGACTCAGTTGGCACTTGGCAAGTAAGCGTATCCAAATCTCCTGTAGACATATGCACCACTGTCATTGCTGCTGTCCATCTTTTTGCAAGCTTCAACACAGACATATATCCTGAAGCTTTCTGCAAGTTACTTCAGCTTCAATATTTTTGTGAGGTACTAAAAGCTCTATTACATTACTCAAAGTCTAGCTACCATAACAAAACTATAAAGATAATAAAAATATAAACTTTAACATTTTTCATGCCTAAAGAGAAATATATTTATATGTATTTTAAATAATTAAGATAAATTAATAATAATAGAAAAATACAATAATATTTTAACACCTTTTAAAGTACTATGGAAAAATAATAACTAAATGACATATTAAAAATAATTGATGATTTAATGAGATAAAAATAAAACTAGGAAAAGTAATCTAAACATCTTGCCTATTACGATAGCCAAACAGTGTTTTATAATTAAGATAATTTCATAGTGTTTAGTCCCATATATTTAATTATTTATACTAGTTGTGCATGCTTTGATGATATAACTATATATTGAAACTTCATTTATAGATATCAGAATTGAGAGCATCGACTATAAAAAAAGAGGGTTAGGGCGGGGGAGTCCAGATATGAATTTTAATTGACTATCATGTACATTTTGGCCATCAACCGTGTACCACTTTCACTATATAAGATATTATTTATATTTTAACTAATTTTAATATTAAGGCAAAGTTAAGAAGAAATTAAAAATAAAATTCAAATGGTCACAATTCACAATCTCTTTTTTTTTTTGGTAGTTGTAGCGGTTTTGTTTAACAGAATATATATATATATATATATATATATATATATATATATATATATATATATATATATATATATATATATATTAAGAAAATGATTTGTAGACACCTAAAACTTGTAATCACTCATTAGAAAAAGAGAGAAAAGAGAGGGTTTAGGGTATATGTACAATAGGTGATACAAAAAATTCTAATTTAGAGGTATATAAAATGTACGCTCAATATTTTATTTGAGGTGATTTTTAAGGAGAAAATTGTAAAGAAGCCACGAATTTGATAATACTTCGGTTCGGACCCAACTCTAATAATATCTTAGAATCCACAATAGTAACAATTTTAATATAACCATCAGTATAGCCAATTTAAGTTCAAGTTTAGTTGTCCCTCACCTAATTCACTTTGTCCCATTATCATTAGTGATTACAATACACTGACAACGTGTGTTTTTTTATGAGGGTCCTAACAGGACCTGTAATAATTTTCGTATACATGCCTATATTTGATGGCTTTGAGATCAATATTTGTCAAATAAAGTAATAAATGTACGGATCATTAATTTGGAAGACATAGCTAACGTTATAAATGTTTTTCGCGTTATTCACGTAAAGATATTAATTTTATTTAGGGGAATGGGCAATTTCCTCCTAAATTACTTACTAAAATAATTTAAAAGCATACAATCCAAGTTATTGTGGTACACATTTAGTAACATTTTTGCCATATGACTAAATATAGAACATTTATAAGTAGGTGTTAATTCCTTCTTTGCAAATCCAATAGCCAATCAGTTAGCTTTACGAGGAACATAAGAAAATTGACACTGTAAAGCTTTATCAATAGATACTCTTTACTAAGGCGAACAGGTCATTGTTGATCCTACAACCCTCATCCAATAACTTGATAACATTCAACGAATCTGACTTAATAGCTAACTCACAGAATCTCTGCTGATACGTCGCTCTTAATGTGTGGTAAATAACCAACACTTCAGCCTTATCGACATGACAAAGAGGAATTTGTTGGGTAATCCCTAAAAGAAAGCTTTCTATGTGATCGTATACTACACCTCCAATCGTTGCCCTAACAGGCACATCACAATTACTCTTAACCATTCTTCAGATGGGAGCCCTCTACACCTGATTAAACTGCATATAACACATTGAGCACCATTGTCTCTCGACATGAGTCGTGTTGTGCGGATATCCTTCATCTCTTTTACAAATGCCTGAATAGAAAACACCACATGTTTCACTGTTTTACAGATATGTTTAAATATATATTCATTTCTTCTCTACCACAACCTATCTACGGTTACAATAAACGTGTGCCTCCACTTGTGGCTAGCTTTCAAATTTGACATAAGCCATGCTCCCAATTCCTGCTGCATGAGGAATTTGTGACTATATGAAGGTCTAAGTTTCCACCAAACTCTAGCAATGTGGATACAGTCACGTAGGGCATACATCATAGTCTCTGCTTGTTGACCACAAAGAGCACATACCTGATTATGTGTCATATGCCTCTTGAATCTGAACTCATTTGTAGGTAGGATTGCACAAGCTACCTTCCACAGAAGAGTATGAAATTGTTTCAGGTTCTCCCACTTCCAAATCACCTAAAAAATATGATTCCTCTAGATTCTATCTGTCCTCAGATGCTCTCGTATACCGCTTTAGTAGAGAAACTCCCATATGCTTCCCTTGCCCATACTAGAACATCATCCTCTCGATCCCTTCTGGGTGTCTCTATGGCATAGATATCCTGGACCACCACATATGGAAACAAGCTCTCAAACTTTTGGGTAGCCCATGAACCATCTAAACTCACAAAAAAACATGTTTTATTGATAGTATGCAATTGAACATTTTCAATGGCCCAATTTTGATAAGGGCCACACCCTAGTACCCAATTATCTCTCAAAAAATCTATCTCCTTTTCATTCCCAACTTGCCAAATAATATTGTTCTCAACATTACTCCAAGCTTTGATAATGCCATGCCAGAAATTTGTGTTGACGGTCTATATTAATATGAAGCCTCACACTCCCACCATATGAATACTTAGATTGCACTATTCATACCCACACATCATTCGGTCTGCTGATTATCTTCCATCCTACCTCTGTAAGAAGCACAATGCTGGCTTGTCGTGTCATCCTTAGGCCCAGACCTCCCTCCTTTCTGGGTTTGCAGAAGGACTTCCCACCTAACCAATGAATTTTCCTTGTATCATCAGAATCACCCCAAACAAAATCCTTGCATTTTTTATCAATAGTATTACAAACAGACATAGGCAATAAGTTAGTCTGCATCACATAAGTAGGTAATGCCTGCATCACTAGCGTAGCCAGAGTAAGTCTTCCTGCAAAGATAAAGTGTCACACTTCCAATTACTCAATTTCTGCTCAATTTTATCCTTACTAACTTGCTGCCCGAAACTTTTGCAAAACACCTGTATCATTAGGTTTATCACTTAGGGAGATATAGGATCACCCTAACATACTCCTTTTGATGGATGAAAAGATTATAGTGCCTTTCTATTCCACAATAAACGTATAGAGGTAGCAGATATACAATGCCATATCAAATTAATCAGAAAGTCAAGAATTCCAATGTCATTTAATGTGTCTTTAATAAAATTACAACAGAGCCTATCACAAGACTTCTCCAAATCCACTTTTATAACCATGCACCCTTTACAACCTATCTTACACTTCATTGAATGAATTACCTATTGAGTAATGATAATATTGTCATGACTATTTTGATTGAGAATGAAACTATCTTGACAAGGGCCTATTAGTTTTTTCATTACAGTCTTTAACCTCATAGAAATGATTTTTGTAATTGTTTTATAAGACATATTACATAGACTAGTAGGTCTTAGGTGCTTCATAGAAATCACATGATCAACTTTTGGAATAAGAGTCATAAGAGTGGAATTTAGATCACTAGCTTCCAAGGATCCTCAAATACTTCCTCTATCATTTTAGAAAATGACCCCTCTAAAATATGCTAGTTGCTCTTGTAAAAAACAACTTGTAATCCATCCTTTCCTGGTGCTTTAAAATTGCCCATGTTGAAAAGTGCTTTCCTAATCTCCATCCGTGACACTGGCTGAAGGAGCAAATCATACTCTTCACCCGACGGGTGTGGAAAGTCCCCATGGATGCTGGCTGGTTACATTCCATATCTTCCGAGAGAAATTTTTTATAGAAAAAACTAACAAACCTTTCAAGCTCCACAAGGTCAGCGATCTAGTTACCATCTGAATCTTGAATCATGTCGATCTTATTCTTCCTTCTACACACAATTGTGACACCATAGAAGTATCTTGTGTTCTTATCTCTATACGTAAACCACTTTGCATGCGATTTTTACAACCACGTCAATTCTTCCTCCTAAATGGCTTGCTAGTACTTCTGCCATATGTCTGCTTGTTTCTTTTACCAGTAGGCAGACTTTTGAACTGCCAATCTATAATTTATTCTTTCCAATCGATGAAGAAGATGACACTTGCATATGTAGATATTTCCAAAAACTTCATGATTCCACTTCCTTAATGCTTCATGTAGATTGACTATCCTACTTTTCCACTCTTCACTTTCTCTCCAAAATTCATTGAGAAAGCGTTAAAAATAAGGGTGTGTCATCCACATCGCAACAAAGCAAAATGATCTATAGAACCCAGATTGGTGAGAACTGAACATGGTCAGATTTATAAAAAGGAAGATGATACGGGATAACATTCTAGAATTTGAGCCACCATGGTAGATTTACTAACAACCTATCAAGCTTCTCCATTAGATTCCCCTTTCTCCATGTAAATGTTGGTCCCTAAAACCCTGCATCTAATAAGTGAGTATTTTGCATGAACTCCATGAAATCATTCATTCTATGCCTAGTCACGGAGAAGAAAAACCACTATCTCTTTCATGGGCCTGTAAAATAGCATTGAAGTCACCCACCAAAGCCCACTGTTATTGGACTGACTCAGCTAGCTCCGATAACTTTTCTCATAGAACTTTTCTATTTTGTAGATAAGGGGCATCCATAAACAACCGTCAATAGCCAACTACTACTACTTCTTTTTCGTTGGACCCAGAAATGAATAAAATGCTTATTTGTCTCTAGGATCTCCACATGCCAACACTCTGATTGCCAAACAGACCAAATTCCACATGCCATTGTTATTTTGCAAAATGTCAAAACATGATCCAAATTTGGTTGGACAATTATTTTTCACATCCTCTTGCTGATGTGGCGATACTTTTCTATTATTTTGCCTTGATACATGCGATTTATCTCCCCATTTATTATTCTAAGCAATTAACCACGAACCATAAATTTCATTTGAAACCTTTGTAACCCATTTTTATTAGTCGTTTCAATAAATTTATTATCGCTAATAATTGTCCATTATTGTCATTGAAAACACCCACGAAAGGTGTTGCATGTTCCGATGTTGCCGGACAACCAACATCCATCTCTTGCTCATTCCGCCTATCCTCCGCAATCCTTTCTACGCATTGAACATCCTTCTGTCCATACCTCCCATACCAAAAGCAAATTTTATTTAGCCCTTCATATTGCAATTGCAACAAGTGTCCCCTTGCAATCACCTTGGATTGTAGCGGTTCCTTAATATTGATTTCAACACATATTCGTGTATACCAGCCTCTTGCCTGAATTGTCGCTATCGGATCGAATTTTAGTGTAGTTCCTAATGTCGAGCCAACCTTGCCCAGAAAATCATCATTATATAGATGATAGGAAGATTAGGGATATGTACCCACATAACCGACTTCTTCGCGTGCCCTACATTCTCCATGATAAAAAAGTCTCTAGCGTTGCACCAATATGTAATGTCCTGCCACCATCCAAGGTCCAACAATAATACCTCGATTGTAATTCTCATGAGAGAAAAATAGGATTTGATAATATTTATATGGTACATCAATAATCTTTATAGAATCCTTCATCGCCCAATGATGTTGCACCTTAGCTTGATGACACGGAAACTCACTTTCCTTCCCAAGACAGTTAACATCAAAGATCCCTTCCAAGGTTTGCACCACTCACTGAATTCCTCATTAGATACAGGAATCTCTTTGTATCTAACAATGTCATCCTTTCGTTGTTGGAAATAATAGTGGATTGGTATTAATCAATTATATTTTATCATTATCTGGCAATTTAAGATTTGGTGATAATCATATCTTATAATATCTTTATGATTATTTGAATGAGATTATAGTAAGATTGACTCTGTGATGGGTTGAGTTAATCATAAAAAAAGTCCATTTGAGGGGTCTCTGCCTACCCTGGGGGATTATAAATTTGCCATCCCATTAAGCAAATTATAACAACAACAACAGTACACATTCTCTAGAATAATCCCCTAGAAAGTAGGTAGTAAAACCCTCAAGAGTTCTTATTGAACTCATATCTCTACAATAATCATTCCTAGGGTTTTTTTGTTCTTGAAGATCAAGAACTTCAATTCAATATATTTGAGGTACACAAATTCTCTTTCCTCTATCCTTTTATATTTAATTCTCTATACATACTATAATATTGTATCTATTGATTTAAGGTTTTCTTTTATTTCCATCAATTGGTATCAGAGCCAAATTAGATACATATTATAGTTGTTTTCTATTAGAGAATTATGGTTGTTTTCTATTAGAAAATTAAATTTGAGTTGAAGATTTTTTGTGTTATTAGTGAAATTTTATAATATAGTTCACTATTATCTTTTTCACAAAAAAAAAAATGAGGGTTTACGCTACTTGTTATTGTTAAAATAACATGTTAAAGTTTCATTCCCTTACTCTTACATGGGTAAATTAATATTGAAACTTTTTTTTTAAGTGCTACCTCTTTTAAAACCTAGTTTTCTTTTTAAAATAATTATGGGGTAAATTGTTTTCAAAATTACTTAATAGTTTTCCTTTTTTTTATGTTTGACCAATATGAGTCATTTGTGTGGGCAACATAATATATTTGTGTTAACTTTTACTTTGGAAAGTATTAATGGGGTTGCATGGACTCATTTTTATACCCATATTTTTGTGATTTGGTCAAGGGAGAACTTTGTGGTTTTGATACGATCATGTATGATGATTCGTGTGTTAAATTCATTCTCAAAAGCATTGAATGTTGTTGCTAATTTTTTATATTCTTATTTTTTCAAAAATACCATATTTATTTAATATTTTTATATTATTGGTATTTTTTAGTATAATTTTTTTTTATTAATTCAAGATTAAATTAATTTTTTTTTTACTATTATAATCTTGAATTTTTTACCTATTTTCATTGTGATAATTCTTTACAGTATTTGTATTCTCCAATTATACTGTACTCTCTTTAATATTGAATTATCATTTATAAATTCATTTTAGGTTATTTTATTAATTATGCACAATCTTAATTGTCCTTCTCTTATGAGCATAATTTTCTTTATTAATTTGCATTATTATTACTTGTCTATCATGGGTATAATAATGTGAATTTTGTATGTTGGTCATATAATATATATGATTAAAATTATGCAAATTTATTGGACAATATGCATAATTTCCTTTTTCATTTACATAATTATAATTTCACTATTTTGGATGCATTTATGTGAATTTTATGATATAATTATTTTTTTTATTGCATTGATGATAACTATACTCTATCGGTGTATTGTTATTAATGTAATTTGGTGTTATACAATGTATTTTTCTTGGCTTATGTTAATGATTTTTTAATACCCTATCGGTATTAGGATTTTATTGATATAAGTTATAGTCATTGTAATTTCCTTAGGGATTCTCTTTTAACTGAACTTTTAGAATTACATAATGTTTCCCTATTTTTGTAATGTTCAGTTTATTTCCCTCATTTGATCATGTTTAGTTATATTTATATGGAACCAAAATTTACACTCTCATTTCCTTTTGTTCCATATTGACTTATAACCTTTAATTGGACATTTTTTCCTTTAAAACAAAAAAAAATATTGCATTTTTTGTGGTGCAAATTTTCTATATATATATATATTGATAAAGAAATAGTTGAATTTTATTTAGTCCTCTGGGTATTTTTTTGTTATGTCAACTTATTTTTTCTTTGTCAAGTGGAAGGATTTTGTATATTAGAATTTTAACTAATATCTTATAAAATAAATTGTCGTGATATAAGATTTTTACCTTAAATGTCCAATTAATCATACATGTGAAAAAACAAATGTTCTTGATAAAATTATTTTTTCTTATCACATTATTTGTGATCACATTGTTGGGATCTATATTAAGGATTTTATATTGGTCTCTTGTAAAATATTTTCTTGTATAACAAACTCTCTATTGATTTGCAATATTAGTATGAAATTCTTGTAAGGACAATATAGGAATCCCAAATTTTAAGAGATTAATTTCTCTATACCATATTTTATAATATTGTTAATGGTATTCTTGTAAAAGCTAGAGGCTTTATTTTGGGATATATAAATAAACCTATGTCCATTATAAATTGTGATGAGAGTTAGAGACTATTTATTATTATATCCTTAATATATGCAAGAATATGTCTCATTCTTCTGCTGCATGTAATCATGTTTTATTCTCAAGTGTGTGTAAATATTGTTTATTGTAGCACTTGATTTTTGTTTCATAAATACTTGAGAACTTGCTTATGATCTCATATTCTACGTAAAATTATCAAGTGATCAATTTTCTCACTCATGTAATTATTTTTTCAAGATCTTCATAGGGGTCAATATTTTTGTAAAGATTGATTAATATGTGGTTAATTATGAAACCATTTGTGAGAATTATTTATTCTTATGGATGAATTTGTAGGTTTCATATTCTTGTTATTTTAACCACTTCTCTCATTAATCATTTGTTATTCTACTACTTTCTAATTCCTTAAGTAGAATAATAGTGAATTTTAATTCACTTTTATTATTATCTTATAAAGTCATCATCCCACTATCACTACTAGTGTACCCTAATGATAATCCTAATATTTTTTTGGTATATTAAGGATTAGTGAGAGTATATATAATCTTCTATTATCTCTCGAAACTTATATATTTTTTATTATCATATAATCGTGTGCACATTTAATTATGATATGACATATTCTATAGGGCTTCTCTATTTATTTTTGTCCTATTTTTATTGAGATACATAAAATCCATTGTATCTTTGTAGACATCTTTAACTGATGCTAAGGTCATTCTGTTGGGTACTGCACATTAATCCTTTTGGCATAAAATTATGCATTGTGCATCTCTTTTACCCAAATTTAATATTGATCAAAATTTTAGAAGTATATAATTTTGTATCATGTCTCGAGACTTATCTATCTGTATTGTCATATATTCTTGTGCACATTTAATTGTGATATGACATACTTTATAGGACTTGACTATTTATTTTTGTCCTATTTTAATTAAGATACATAATTCATTGTATCTTAATAGACATCTTTAATGGATGTTAAGAGCATTTTGTTGGGCATTGCACATTAATTCTTTTGGTATGCAATTAAGTATTGTGCATTTCTTTACCCAAAATTTCACATTTTGTTTGGTCAAAATTCTATAAGTATATTGTAGATGCAATACTCCTATCGAGTATGATTTTCTACTTTGTAAAAAAGTGCTTATTATGATAGTACTCCTATTGAGTACAATTTTGCACTATTGAAGTACTTATGAATTTTTTTGTTTGGACCAATTATCTAAGTATTTGCTCAATTGACATTTTGTTGCCACAATAATATGAGTATCATTTTATATAAACTAGGTGTCTATGTGGTTTTAGTAGGGAATTTATGGATTTCCTACTTATCTTTGGATTCTTACATAGTCACTCTTTTTTGAAACTCAGATTAGTTAAATGTCAAATATTATAGAGCATTTATGTAGCCTATATGTAATTACATATGTTATTGGGCTATGATGAATAATTAGATACATGTAAATTATGTTTTCTCACCTATATAATTTTTCGGACTCAAGTATAAAAAAATTATATTAATTAAACATTTTTTTATTCACTGATCAAATACTTAACTTTGGAGTTTTATAACTCATATGGTTTGGTTAAGTTTTGATGTCTTAGATCAGTGGGAGTCTGAAAACTTTCTTATGAGATATGTGTGAAGTAATATCATTTTAGTAACATATCTCTTAGTATTTTTGGATGCTTGAGACCATGTAGTATTATTTTATTGAACTACATTATTCTATATACTTTATGAGAAATATTTATGATATATATCCCTATCGGATATTATTTTGTAGCTCAAATTTCTCATTGTCTAATATAAGATTTGTCTATAATTGTCATTCTAGCTTAATGATTTATCTTTGTATTATTGATTAATACCATCCAAGTGGGAGAATGTTGGAAATAATAGTGGATTGGTATTAATCAATTATATTTTATCATTATCTGACAATTTAATATTTGGTGATAATCATATCTTATAATATCTTTATGATTATTTGAATGGGATTATAGTAAGATTGACTCTGTGATGGGTTGAGTTAATCATAAAAAAAGCCCATTTGAGGGGTCTCTGCCTACCCTGGGGGATTATAAATTTGCCATCCCATTAAGTAAATTATAACAACAACAACAGTACACATTCTCTAGAATAATCCCCTAGAAAGTAGGTAGTAAAACCCTCAAGAGTTCTTATTGAACTCATATCTCTACAATAATCATTCCTAGGGTTTTTTTGTTCTTGAAGATCAAGAACTTCAATTCAATATATTTGAGGTACACAAATTCTCTTTCCTCTATCCTTTTATATTTAATTCTCTATACATACTATAATCTTGTATCTACTGATTTAAGGTTTCCTTTTATTTTCATCATTCGTAGCATAGGAGGCGGTAACTCAAGTTCCGACATCCCAAAACATCTATCATCAAATTCAGAAAAAGAAACAGATCCTTCCTGGTTTAGCAATTCAGATTTATACGGCTCCTCCATTCCCTTCTCCAATGAGTTACTTGGCCTCTCCCCTTGATCTTCCGCCTTATACTTGACTTTGCGATTGCTTCAGGCAATCAAATCCTCCTCTTCTTCATCTCGTAAGAATATTAATTTATACCACTTAAAAAATATTAATTGGTTAAATGTGGTTAATTAATTTTGACGTGTTAATGAATCCTTCTTTGTTAAGATCATGATTATATTATATGATATATATATATATATATATATATATATATATATATATATATATTAATTTTTTCAATTTTATAATTTTATAGTTGAATTTAATTTAGCTGTGCACTAAATTATTATGATCTATAATGAGATTAAATTTGTCAATATATAACTTTTGCACCACTCCTAGTTGATCTGAAGATGAACAATGTACGAATTTTCATAAGAAGAGTAAGAGATGATACATATTATATGCAATAATAATAGAAAGGAAAAAGGTTTTTAATTATTACTAATTGTGATGCTTTTTATAACATCATCTACAATGACGGAGTAATATTTATAAAGCTACAGCAGCCCACTAATTAACCATGTGTAACATCCCCCATGCATGCATGAAGCAGCACGACCACACGAAAGTCTCACTGCAATTTATTTTCGAAAGTAACATACATGCCAACAACAACATTAAAAGCTAGCTATTATATTATTTAGTATATGCAATGCGTAAAACAAAATCCATCTTAGTTTTTAATTAGGGGGACTGAGAATCATATATAGTTTAATTTCTTCCCCCACCCCAACCTGATCCATATCCTTCACCATACCCTGACCCACTCCCAAAGCCAGAACCTCCGATACCACCGCCACCGCCACCACCACCTCCTCCCCCTCCGCCTCCACCACGTCCTCCATTTCCACCTCCTTCACCATAGCCAGAACCAGACCCATAACCTGAACCATTAGTACCTCCACCTCCGCCACCTCCTCCACCTTTGCCACCTCCACCACCACCTCCGCCATTTGCACCGCCACCAGACCCGTATCCGGATCCATATCCTGATCCGTATCCGGACCCATATCCGGAACCACCCAAGTCACCACCGCCGCCTCCGCCACCTCCTCTGCCACCGCCGCCACCACTTCCTCCTAGTGATCCTCCACCATACCCTTCACCGCCACCTGATCCATACCCGGAACCGTACCCAGAACCAGCCAAGCCACCACCACCGCCCCCGCCACCTCCTCTGCCACCGCCGCCCCCACCACCTCTTCCAGCAAGCAACCTATCACTGACCCTAGCAGCGAATGCAAGGTCCACAATGAGCAAAACAATGAAAGCAGTCCCCAAGAGCTTGGACTTGGAGGTTGCCATGCCACAGACTCAACAGAGAAGGTTGAAAATGAAAATGTGGTAATAATATTAATGGTTGAGAATTCTATATTTCTATTGCAATGCAGTGCTACTTGTTAGTTATTTGGTGCAAAAGTGATGGCTATATATAGAGATTGTAAAGTGTAGGAGGTGATTTCTAGTAGGTTCCTTAAAGCAGTTAGTATTATTTTCAATTCCTTTGGTATATAAGTGATGATTAATTTGAAGGAACGTGTTGAGGAGGACTCGTTAGTGGTGCTGTCATTGCACATTGCACATTGCACTTTGCACTTTGCACTTTGCACTTGCACGTAGTGCGTCATACAAATAAATATATATACTATATTTTAGGGAATGCCCGAATCTCTGCCCTTTTCTCCTTCTTACACAATAACCTCAAAACTCTTATCTTATTTTTTTAATCTTTTACTAATAAAATATTGTTTATATGGTATAAAAGTCTGAAAGAAAATAGTGAGTGTAGTGAGTAAATAGAGATCGATAGCTATTTCTTTTTAATATTGTAGTTGTTGGCTTGTTGCTTTGGTTCATAAGAGATGTTGAGTCTGCTGTTTGGTTATACACCAAAATTTCAAAATGACATGATAGTTATTAAGCTTTCAAGATAACTCTTAAATAATTAGGGTTTTACAAATTAATTCTAAGTATATAAAATGAGTTAACACTATAGGTTTTTTTTTTACAAACTCGGATAAATTCTTGAGTTAAAAAATAAGTTTACTAGTTTAAAATTAAATGTTATTTTTGTTCATTAATCCCACAATCATGACAATGTTTTGTCAGGATTAAAATTGTTTAAATAAATTAACTTCTTTTATAAAATATATTTTACTTTAATAAATTGTATTTTTAATAATTTATACATAACTAGATATTGTTATTGTTTTAGTTCGATCCTAATAATATTATACTTTATTATTATGATTTTTATTTTAATTTATTATTGAGTTAAAATGATTTACGTTAAAAGCATATTTTTGTTAAGTGTATATGTTAATTGTGATAGATTTTTAGTATTATTTTTTTCTTAAGAGTTTACAAGTTAATTTTGTTTTACAATTAAAGTTTACGATGAATCTACGAATTTATATAAATTCTTGGATTTGATAATCTTGATAACATGAATATAATTTTTATTCAAATTTAATTTTTATAAGATAGTAAATTCATTTATTAGAGTAGTGCAATTTTTTTATAGTATAGCGTAATGAATATAGTCACAAATTAATGTATCATAAGTTTTATTAAATTTTATAATTAATTATTATCATATAAGAGGGTGTGTTTGAAAAAATTGTAAAAAAAATTATTTTAATAATTGATTATAATAAAATATATTTTTAAGTTTGTTGAAAAGTGATTTGAAAATAATTAATATTATTTGGATGTAATTAATAAAAAATAATTAATATTAATTTGGTTCAATATTTTAAAGAGTTTAAATAGTACATATTGACAGTTTAATAATGTTTTACATTGATAGTGAATAACAATCCTTCATCTTTCGTATAGGGTAAGTTTATTGACTACTTTAAAGTTATACAAATAAAGAGTTATGACTTGTCACTGAATGTTAATCTAAAAATCTTTTTATATTGTCAGGACATATTAATTAAACTCTATATTAAAATATATCACTTTTGATTGTTGAATTGCTATCTAATGTTTTTTTTTATCTCTCTAAAAGTGTGATCTAAAACCCTTGGAAGATAAAAAATAATGTATTTTAAAATTAGAGGTATCAAATAACTATGAAAAATTTTTGGAATAAAGAAACTAAAATATATTATGTCCTAAAATAGATTATAATTTTTTTCAAACACATTAAAGATTATGGATTGATATATAATTTTTTTTACATAAACAATACTTTTTTTTTTCATTATTAAGCGCTTTTTCTTCACACAAATCTCCACTAGAAATTCATCTTATTGTTGCATGATCTTATTTTATAAAATGACATGGTAATAAGATAAATTTTCAGTAATACTCTATATATTATTTATTATTGGATCCTTTTTAAAATGTCTATCAATATCCCCTTTAATACTCTATATATTTTTATAGGACTGAAATCCACACTTAATTCAACAACAAAAATTAAAAATCTACTATGTCCTTAGCATGGTTTATTGCATGCATCCAGTTAATTAATTGTTTGTCAATGTGTCATATTTTCTTATATGGATGACACATTAAATACTTCCTTCTCATCTATTACAATCTACAAGAATTAATTACCATTATTTACTGACTCAGCTGCGAAAATAGAAAGAAAAGAAAGAGATTGGAAAGAGGTAGATAGTGGTTGAGAAAATGAAATAATTAAAGTAGAGAATGAGATGAAAGATAAGTGAAATATATGGGCATAAGAATATCGTGCATGGCTGTATATCATGATTAATATAATTGTTACACATGTTAATGCTTACTTCCATTGTTGAGTTAGGCTTTCTTCGTTTTTTATAGGAGTTGACAAAGTCAATCACGGGCGTGTCCAATAGTCAATCTGTTCACACATGAAGCCCACTGATGTGTGAATGAATATGATATGCATCACCATTCACCACCTCCACATATAGGATTCACTTTGCATCAAGATCATCATTTGTTTGACTCAAATGGTTTCTATCACTTTAGCCATTTTTTTAACCTATCAGCTGTAGTTTTTTTAAAAATACGAAAATGAATAAATCATTTTTCAAAATACAACATCATAAGAAAATTATATTTTAAAACAAGACTTCACTTTTTTTTTATCTTTTTTAATTAATTTATTTTATTGAAGTCGTGTTTTATTCTAATTTATTTTTTATAAAATTACATATCATTAAAAAAGTGTATTTATAAAGAAGACTTCTATTTTGTTTTTTAAATCCACAACTTTTATGAAGATAACAAAAAATAAATTAACACATGTTAGAAGTAGTTTATTTATAAGGGAAAAGTTATAATTTTTTATCGTACTTGAAAATTTTAATTATTATAATTGGTAGAAAATTGTAATAATATAAATATTAAATTGCTAATTGATGAATTTTAAATTTAATTATATCAGCAAAATATAGATAGCGCGCCACGTACGCCGCGAAAGTAACAGAGAGAAAATATTAAAATAGTGCCTCGCATTAATTATAAATATAATTTATGATAATGGTAGGGACTGGTAAATTATGAATTCGACATTATTTAATTTAGAGTTCATATCGTATTCTAAAGAATTATATATATATATATATATATATATATATATATATATATAATTATAAATTTATAGTTATAATAATCGATAATAAGATTTAGTTAGTGGAGTGTTTCTGTAAAGCCTGCATTTTCAATAATTCAATGAACCTGCGTCTTTAACGTAATCTTGCTGTTGTTCTGTATCAGATTTCAATCAACCCTAAGAAATGTTTTTTTAGTTTTTATAGTGCGTTTGAAAAAATGATTTTCTTTCGGTAACTGCGTAGTATGGTTTGAGAGTTAATATATAATTACTAGAGATCTTCGGTAGAATCGGTAGAAGTTACCTTCAAAACTATTATTTTAATATAGAAGTTACCTATATATCAGTAGTACAGACTAACGGGGATCCTAGTCATAACAAGGGAAGAGGACAAGCAGGAGGGACAGAATATGCGAATACGAAACTGGTGTACACTGCATCGGTGGAAAAGGTGGCTCGGCTTCAGAAGGCTTATGTGGGAGAAGTCCATAACAGAGGGATGACTTTCAGGACGCAGATTTTCCTAATGAATCATGGAATCTACAATGTGAGCGCGACCCCTATGGGGGTAAACAAGGTTCTGCTGGAGGTGGAAGGACGCGAGACGTTCGAAGAAACACTGAAAACAAAACAACAATGGTTCGATCAATGGTTTGTGGGGATACAGAAGTGGGAGCCGGGATTGGTCGATACCGATCGGAGGATCAAGGTCAACTGCTACGGGGTCCCATTACACGTCTGGGATGAAAACTTCTTTTCCACACTACTCGCGCCATTCGGAGAGCTTCTGTATGTGGAAGAAAGTACTAAAAAAAATGAACAGTACGACGTAGCACGGATGGTGATGTCAAGGAAGGATATGAGGAAGCTTGATGAGGTAGTTAGAACGAGTATTGATGGGTGGGAGTTTGATATCAGGGTGAAGGAGGTGGAAGAGGTAAATGAGGGGAAGAATAGCCGAGTGACCACGAGCTACGGATCGGAGAACGGTTATTGTCAGGAGGACGACGACTTTGATGAATTTGCTGAAGCGGAAAGGCGGCTGGCTGAGTTGAAAAGGAAGATGTTTCGGGATGGAGAATGGAAGGAAGGGGATGTAGAGGAGGGTGGAAGCGCCGAGTGGGGTGGGGTCCCTTTCCGATGGCGACGGGACACGGTCGTGGAGGACACACACCGGCCCAGATCGGAAACCACGAACTCGGAGGCGGGAAGGATGCGGCCCAAACCGGCGACCACGAAATCGGACGCGGGGAGGACGACGCTAGAGGCACACGGAGGTCCGACCACCGCAAGTTCCGGCCTCAACGGAGAACGGAGGAAGGCGCTGGTGAATACCGGAAAGGAGATAAGAGCACAGTCAGTGTGTACAGGGTCAACGCCCAAATATGGGTATAATCAGAACACAGGCGGCACTAGCAGGAGCAGAGGTAGCGAGAGAAAGGAAAATGTACAGTTTTTTTCACAAAACAGAAGAGGAAGAAGACGCACGCGGGGGTCGAGCAAGGAAGGAGAAAACGGAAATATGGACAGTCCGGCTAGTGGGGCACGCAAAACGAGGTTTGTCAGCGGGTCACATCGAGCGGGACAGCGCGTCAGGCGGCTGTCAGTCAGGTGCGCAGCTCGAGACCGCCTCGACTGCCACGCGCAGCAGGCGTGTACGACACGCGACATCATGACCGTTGACCGGTCCAGTCCGCGCCAGCTGGGCTCGCGCGACGAGGCCCAGCCCGTGTTCCAAGAAGTAGACAGAATTGCTGCACACACCGCCTATTTTGCTAATTGGGCCGGCCCGGAAAATGGAAACAGTTTCGAAACAGCAACAGCTGCAGGAATTGCTATTGGACACCAACGAAAAGTTACGGAAAATGCTAGGGTGCATGGATAGAATAGGGTCATTTCGGAAACCAGTGATTTCGGAAAAAATGAATCTATATCTACAATGCCTTATGATTGCAAGAAATGGGTATTAGTGGATGGAGAAGGGGAGTCCGATGGCGGGAATGGGGAAAAGAGAGTGGTATCCATATGGAAGCAACTCAGGAGAAATAGTTTCGATGGGAGTGAATTAATGATGCGAGGGCAATTGGATAATCGGAACGAAGATGACCAACGAAGTGGCCACCAGGAGGAGGATGCGGAGAAAATATGGAACGCACTGAAGGAACTTGGAATATCCGCCAAACAATCAGATATTAACTACATACGGGAACTACGGAAGATGGAAGTCAGAGATATTGGGGAGAAGGAACGGAGGGAGGCGGGGACTGATCGGAATAATTAGATGAAGATCTTCTCTTTAAATGTGAGGGGGTTCCGGAATCGGACCAAACGTCGAAGAATAAGGAGAATGTTGAAAAAGAACGACATTGATATCTGTCTATTACAGGAGACAAAGTGCAGGATGGTAAATGATTGGGAGGTTCACGAGATAATTGGTTGTCTTGGTTATTCAAGGGCAGGGCTTTCTTGGAATTGGCTTCAAGAGGAATAGTGCCCAGGAAGTTAATTGTGTGGTAAATGTCTATGCCCCATGTTCGGTACAGGGTAAAAGGAAGGTATGGGAGGATTTGATGATGACTAAACAAGGTTTTCCGGAGGCCAAGTGGGTACTTGGAGGAGATTTTAATGCTGTGCTAGATACGACGGAGGTCAAAGGGAGATCAGGATATCACTCTACAATTAAGATGTCTAACTTTAGATTTTTTATCCAGACAATGGGAGTGTTGGATATTCCAGTCATCAGGAAATGGCCAACGTGAATAGCCCCGAATGGAGAGTCATCTAGTAGGCTGGACCGATTTTTGTTTTCACCAGATCTGATGGAGGACTGGGGCGTTACAGCACAGAGAGTCGGTACTAGAGAGTTCTCAGATCACACCTGGATCATAACAGAAGTGAATAAACAGAATTGGGGCCCGAAACCGTTTAAGTTTTTTGACCATTGGTTGGTGGAGCCTGGTTTCATGGACCTAGTCAAAGAATTTTGGTCATCGGAGCAAGGCCAAGGATGGAAGATATACCAGTTGGCACGTAAGTTGAAAGGCCTGAAGTTGAAGATTAAACAATGGAAACAAGATTACTAGTGTCGGGATGAGAATTTCCTGGAGGAAAAGGTCCTGCAGCTGGAGACAGTGGATCAGCAGTTAGGTCAGGGGGTCATCGACAGTGGTCTTCACAGACAAGAGATTTTGTCCGATTATTGGGAAAAGGCAAGGAGAATGGAACGGTCCTTGTTACAGAAATCTCGGGTAAGATGGGCTCTGTATGGTGATAGCAATACAAAGTTCTTTCATAAATGCTTCAAAGGAAGATGCTATACAAACTCATTATTGGCAGTTAAATCAGAGTCCGGATGGGTGGAGGGAGTTCAAAGTATCCGGGACCATGTGTTTCGTCACTTCAAAACGTGCTTTAATGACGCAAATCCAACGAGACCACAGATGGATGGGGTGAATTTCAATCAGTTGACTGAACAGCAGAGAGTCACCTTAGAGGAACCCTTTTCGGCGGAAGAAATAAAGGAGGCGGTCTGGGCGTGTGACGGAGGAAAGAGCCCGGGCCCTGATGGATTTGGTTTTCAGTTTTACAAATCATGCTGGGAAATAATAGGGGGTGATGTTATATGTGCAGTTCAAGAATTCCATCAATCAGGGGAATTACCAAGAGGAGTGACTCCAGCCTTTCTTACCCTGATTCCCAAGGTGGCAACACCGGAAAGGTTAGCTCAATTTAGGCCAATCTCTTTAATCTCTAGCATTCAAAAGATTCTATCTAAATTGCTGTCACTGCGAATGAAGAAAGTAATGGGCCATTTAATCTCCAAGTGTCAGTCAACATTCTTGACAGGTAGATCAATTCTGGATGGGGTATTGGTAGCAAATGAAGTAGTTGACTGGGCGAAGAGGAAAAGGAGACCTTGTTTCTTGTTTAAGGTGGATTTCCAGAAAGCATATGATTCAGTCAATTGGGATTTTCTGGATTATATGTTAGCTAGGATGGGGTTTGGGAACTTATGGCGAAAGTGGATAAATTGCATTGTCAGGAACAGCTACGTGTCAGTTCTAGTTAATGGAAGTCCGACGGCGGAGTTTCGGCCGGGAAGAGGTTTGAAGCAGGGGGATCCACTCTCTCCCTTTCTGTTTCTAGTGGTAGCCGAAGCCTTAGCGGGTTTGTTCAGGTCAGCTGTAGGAAAAGGGGTGTTTAAAGAGCTCAATATTGGTGTAGGGGCACAGTTTTCAGTACTGCAATATGCAGATGATGTTATTATGATGGGGGAAGCAGATTGGACATCGATATGGTACTTGAAAGTTATTCTGCGTGGATTTGAGCTGACACCCGGATTAAAAGTCAATTACAGCAAAAGCCAGTTTTTTGGTTTTAATGTAGAAAACTCGTTCAAAAGTGCGGTCAGCAACCTTTTGAACTGTGCAATCTCTTCACCGCCCTTTAAATTCTTGGGGATTCCGGTGGGTGTAAATCCGAGAAAGGTAGAAATGTGGAATCCAATCGTAGAAGAATTTCAAAGGAAGTTGGCAGGGTGGAGGGCCCAACATATGTCATTCGCAGGAAGGTTAGTTATGTTAAACTCAGTATTGTCTAGCCTCCCATTGTATATGTTCTCATTCTACAAGGTTCCTAAGCAAGTCCTACAAGTCATTACTGGTCTACAATGATCTTTTCTGTGGGGAGGGAACGGCCAGGACCACAAAATAGCCTGGGTAAGTTGGGAAAATGTGTGTAGGCCGAAGGAAGAAGGGGGCCTGGGGGTAAAGTGCTTACGGACCTTTAATCTGAGTTTGCTTGCGAAGTGGAGGTGGAGGATATTAACAGAGCAAAACACAGTATGGGCGACCTTAATGGAGTGTAAATATGGGAAGACATACAAGTTCAACCAAGGACAGCTGAATTTATCTAAGGCCTCTCAGTGGTGGAGGGATCTATGGGCCATTGATGGACCGGGAGCGACCAAACCAAATTGGTTTCGGGACAATGTCATAAAAAAGGTAGGGGACGGAAAGGATACTCTCTTCTGGGAACAACAGTGGATAGGAGGGACATCCCTTAGTTTGCAGTTCCCCAAGTTATATGGGTTAGCAGCAGATAAGGGTACTACTGTTTACGACAAAAGGGAGGCATCAGGGGGGTGGGTCTGGGTCTGGAGGAGGCAGTTATTTGCATGGGAAGAAGAGCAGTATCGTCTTCTGCAAAGTAGGCTGCAGCAAGTGTCGCTTGTGGACTTCACCTCCGGTACATGGAGTTGGAGGACTGGTACGGATGGAGTATTCTCAGTTGCTGACGCTTATTTGGTTTTACGCCCACAACAGCCGACGTCTAGACCAATCGAGATGGAACCCAGGGATTGGCGACGAATGTGGAAAGATAGACTACCATCCAAGGTAATTGCTTTCTCATGGAGACTACTATTAGATAGATTGCCAACCATGGCTAATCTATTGAAGAGAGGAGTTCCTATACCAGGGGAGGAGACGCTTTGTGTCTTCTGTCATAATGTTATTAAAGATACCAATCATCTGTTCCTAACGTGTGCCAAGGCTCAATATGTATGGAATAACGTTATCAGCTGGCTGGGTATTCAAGGACCTATTCCAGGGGACGTGTCTAATCTTTTTCTCTCATCGGCAGCTTGGGTGGTTGGCAAAAGAAAGAAGCAGTGCAGGCATGTGTTCTGGCTGACTGGGGTTTGGAGTATCTGGATTACTAGAAACCAGATAATTTTTGATAAATTACCAGGGAACTCAGTCCATATAATTATGTCTATAAATGTATTATCGTGGCAATGACTATCGTATTCCTTTGGTTTCAATAGCAGGTGTAGGTTTTCGGATTGGTATGCCAATCTCAAATTATGTTTATTAAATATGACATAGGGGAATAGTTTATGATATGCTACAATACAATATGGACAGTAAACAATCTATGTTGTATCATAAGAAACAATTTGTTTCTTCAATAAATAAATGGTTTAGCTTTTCAAAAAAAAAAAAATAGAATATGTGAATACTTAAAAATAAGTCAAGAGTTACTTAAAATAGGTAAGAATTTAGAGTTTTAAGATTTAGGATTTTAAAGTGTTTTTATTAAGAATTGTTAAATAATTCTAATTCTTATTAAAGATATTCTTATGAAAATTATTATTAATTCTAAATTTTTTAAACAATTTAATGTTTATTAAAATTTTTATAACATAAAAATTATTATTTTACTGTGAATCTTATGAGATAGACTACTTAAAAAAGTGTTAAAGTTACTTATATAAATAATTTTGATTATTTTTAAAAACTTACTTTTTCGAACTCATATATTAATATGTTAATTAACTCTCATTAAAGTTATTTTAATTATTTTTTATTTTTTATGTGCAAAATTTTTATTCTCAATTATCTTTACATATAATTGTTATACTTTTAATAAAACTTTTAACATGTGACTATTGTTAACTTTTTATAATTTTTTTTATTTTTATTTTAAGAAGAACTTTAGAGACGCATGAAATGTCTATTTCTACTAGTATTTTATTAGATAAGGAAAATACCTTTAAAACAATTTCGATAATACGTAAATCGTCATATGTCATATTAATTAAGCAGTACATCGATAATTCTTGTACATCGTTGATTTCATTGGATGGTTGTTTGTTTCTATACCCTTGTAAGTTCTAGGCAAATATATTGACAATTTATCTCATATGGGCGACGGATCCAGGATTCTAATACAGTGGGAAAATAATTATAATAATTCATTTTTATCTTAAATACGTTGGTCTAGAGTGAATTTTGATTTTGATATTTAATAAAATTTTTATTTTGTTTTTTTCTTAAATCACTATCTAAATTTAAATTTTTTTAGTAAAGCACTACCTAAAAAACTATTAAAGACCAAACACAAAAAAAATTAATAAAAACTAAAAACAATATTCACAAATTTATAGAATAAAAAGCATATTGAAGTCGCATTTTTTTTAATTATACATATTATTTATTAATTTGAAATTATTGATTAAACTGAATCAATCACCTGGTAGTTGATTTATTTACAATAATAATAGTAACATAAATATAGTATTTTAAAAATATAAATATATGTCATAATTGTTTTAGAATTTTTTTTGTTAGAGGAAAAAAATATAGTTGAAATCAAATAAATGTATGAAAATAAATGAGAAATAAAAGTTATTTGATAGAAAAAAACTAAAGAAAAGATAAATAAAAAAATAGTTAAAAAAATAAGTAAAAATATATAAGAAATAACACATTATATTAAAAGATTGTGATTTAAAAAGATAACATATTTAAAATATAAAATTATACAAAGATATGATAATCCTAAACCCTAAACCTTAACAGTGAAAATAATATTTTTATTAAAAATTAAAAAAAATATCATCTACTATTTTAAAGAAAATAAAAAATTTAGTGAAAGTAAATCCTCCCGACAATGCTCCTAGGAGTAGATTGTTCGTGTCTAATATCATACATGATCTTAACAATGCAAATGAGTGTGCCGAGACTATCATGTTTAAGTAACTATATAATATATATAAAGAAGGAATATTTTATGAATTTAATTGGTATACACTAATATTGTTTAACATTTTTTTCATTTACATTTAATCATAACTTTTTATTTATGTTATTTTTAAAAGTAGTAATGATTAAAGTCAACAAATTTACTATAAACAAAGGATTGTGATTGAATGTCAGTATAAAGTTTTACACTGATAATATATACCAATTAAGAGCCAAAGCTTTCTTTAATTTTGACAAAGAAGGAAAAAAATTGTGAGCCACACACTAAGAGGCACTATCATCCATGATCTAGCAGTGCTAGAATGGAATCCTCAAACTCAATCTTTCTAGTGACAAGTGGCAGCATACCATATATCCTCCTGTATCGCACTCTCCCTTCAATCATTACAAACCCACACATGATCAATCCATTTATTTATCAAAATTTTTATCCAATCAACATTAATTTCTTAATCAATATTTAATTAAACTTCTTATCTACACGTATCCTTTGTCTATGATTAATAAATAATATTTGGGTTTATTAAGATTATGCCTATCAATTATCTTTGCTTAGGAACATTGGAAGAGTTAGATGTTGTGGGTATGCTAAAGTGGGGGAATTAGACAACATTAAACGCGGTGTTTAGTGGTACTGCCAGTACACCTGTCTAACTCTCTCATTCATTATGCTTATGCTTGTGCTTCACTCATTGCAATATTCTTTTTTTTTTATTATTATTACTTTCTTTTTTAAAAAAAATTATAAAATCGTAAGTTTTATTTTATTTAATAATTTTATTTATGATTTGTAATTTTAAATAAATTTTGAGTAATTAATTATAAAGAATGTTGTGAGAAATATGTTAAAAAATTATGGTACTTAAAGTTGAGTATAGAATAAAAGAAAGTGGAGAGATGGATCATAAAGGGAGAAATAATTTAAGAAGAGGTTCTTAATAGCATATTTTCTTTTGTTTATAAAAAAAAATTCTTTTAATAATTATAATTTGTTAAAAATTATAAAATTATCATTAATATGTATTAAATATAAAATTAGAGTTGCATATATAATTTTATAATTTCTAGCTGATTGCAATCAATAATAGAAACAACCTCACTTAATTAATATTTATCGATCATCTACGAGTTATGATCTTTCCATGGTTGGGTAAAAACATGTGGTTCTCACTAGTGCAATTTGTTAATTTTTTTTTATAAGTATGTGTGCCTAAACTTCAACTCTATTTTTCCTAATCGCTTGCAGATATTTAGACAAAGTTATACAATCCAATATTATGTTACGATATTTCAACCAAAGGGTAACTCCTTAATCTTGGATGAAGAAAAGGAACGTAACTATCAACAGGGAAGTACCCCGAAGAGAAAGGAGAGTGCCTTGCAAAACATTTGGAATAGTAAGACTTCTAACCACACATTTCAACCAGAAGATTCGATAACAGAAAATATAAAATTTATTTTTCATCTTTATCGTTAATTTTTTAAAAATTTAATGGTTATAAGAAATTAAGAAATGATTAATGGTTAAAAAAATCAACTTGAAACAACATTTTCAAAATATATATATATATATATATATATATATATATATATATATATATATATAGATAGATAGATAGAGGAAGTAACATATTACTTTTTAAGTATATACGAACGAGTGTCAGTAAAATTGATTTTGTAAATTAAGTTTGATTAGTATTGATTTTTTATATTACAAGATTTATGTTTAAATATTTTTATTACAAAAGCAGGATTAAAATTCTTAATCAAATAAAAAAATTATTTTAAATTATTTTAATTTATAATCAATTATGGATTTAGAATTAATTAATTTTCAATTAATTTTTAATGCAAAACCAAATATAAAAAATTTATTTAAAATAAATTGTGAGTTGAAAATTAATTTTGCATTTATATAAAGTTTTTTTATTTAAATAATTATAATTTAAAGTTCTAGAACGTTTAATGAACAATTTTTGCAAACACGCTATTGTATGTTAATAATCATTGTAGTTTATAAATTATGTAAAGTTTTTTTTTTCATTAATTATAATTTATTTTTTCTTTAGACTAATACAAAACTGTATTTTATATGGGTATTTACATAATAAGCTTTTAGAAAATTGATCGGCTAAATACATGATGAGATGATAGTATTTTTGTAATGTTAGGATCAACATTTTACATTGTTTGTATTGAATTAAGGATTAAATATATTTTTTTATCTAAAAAATGTAATGAGTTTTATTTTAGTATCTTAAATTTTTTCATTAGTTTTGATGTTCGAAATTTAAAAACATGTAAAATTTGAAATTAGAATTTCGAAAATATGAAATAGGTTTGTTTGTTATTATGTTGTTAATATATTTTTGTTGTCTAGTGATTTTGGAAAAAATATATTTTTAATGTTTCCTCGATTTACAATATAATTTATCACCTAAAATAAGTTAATAAGTGATTAAAAATATATTTTATAAAGAATAAAAGAAAAACTTATCCTATTAGACTATTAAATAATGTAATAGGTTATTAGATTGTTAATGCAATTGTTAACCTTGTCAAATGCATGATAACAAAGTTAGGTATGAGATCAATTTAATCTATTTTTAAAATTTCAAGATCAAAATAAATATTTTTTTAAAATATTAAAAATGTATTTTTAGAGGAAAAAAACATATTTAATCCTATAATTAATTAAAAATATTATTCAGATTGATTTGTTGCAACTTTTTGAAAATTTTGGCAAAACTTTTTAGATCATTTTTACAAAGAATTGATAAAGAAATATTTTCTAAAATCTAAATTTTATTTCTATAATTGGTCAAGAAGGTTGACGCCTACCTAATTTTTAAATTTTTTATGCAACATTGCTTTATGTTAAAAATTCTATTTAATCCAATCTTGTCCAATGTATTTGAGGTTTTTATTGAGTTAATAACTTCGAATTTATACATAATCAAAATTTTGGATCAATTAGGGAGACAGATAATTTGTTCACCTTTTATTTCACAAGAAAAAAATCATTATAAAGTATGATTTATGACTTTGTTTACCATTTGATTAAGTTAAAATGTTGTGAACAAGTTCATTATGTGGCGTTATTGAATCGGAATTGTTGGATCTTTGAATCATTGTCTGTTCATATTATTTGTTTAAGCATTTGTTTGAGATTCTTTAGCTTGTTTATTTTAATCTTAGCGAAGTTTGATTAATTGAATAATTGGCTTGATCTCCACTTCTCGTGATTTTTTACTACTCACATCGAACGAATTTTTCACGTTTTGAAGTCAATTGGTTGAGTTTGTTTTTAAGTCTTTTTAATATTTTATTTTAACATTTACTTTAATTTTTTTATAACTCAGTGAATCATATTAAAAAACGAGTCCAAAATGTGTATTTATACTATTAATAAAAACAATACCTAAGAATGACAACGGGTTGGGGTGAACACGGGTAGAGGTTACCCGTCACTGATCCACTATAAAAACCCGCTATCCGTTACCTGCTAAAAATCGGTCAGGTACCTGTTATAAAAATACCTGTAAGTTTTTTAATATCCGCGGGTATCCACGGGTACCCATAGATATTTAATTTTTTTTAAAAAATTAAATATTTTTTATAAGAAATTTTATCAAATAAATCATTTATTTTTTGGAAAATCTAGAAATAAAATTATAATAGTTTCTACAAGATTAATTAAATCTAAAAGTAGATTAATATAATATATTATAAAAAAATATTTAATACAAATAAAATCTTTATTTTATATTATCAATATTTTTATATTAAATAATTTTATTAACTATGAAGTTTTCGTAAAAAAATAAGATTGATATAAATGAATTTTGATAATGAATATTTTAAATTGATTTATTTTTAAAAAATATTATCTTTTTAAAATTAATTATATATATATATATATATATATATTATTTTAGTTTAGCAGATAGCAGGTACCCGCGGGTACGAGTACTATGATACCCATACCCATGTTCGTTAAGGAGCGGGTAGAAAAAAACCTGTACCCGCAGGTAACGGTACCCATTTATACTATCCACGTAGATATTTTTGCGAGTTTTATCCATGGGTATTCACGGGTGTAGATTTTTTTGCCATCCCTATCCCCTTTTTATGTCTACTTTTCAAAATACCTATTCTACCTTTATACCTATTTTAAAGTTAAAAAATAAACTAATTTGTCATAAGAGAAACTTAAACCCATAACCTCTTACTTCCCAAAGATATATTTTACCACTAGATCAACCTTATAACTTTAAGCAAAAATTATTTAAAATATAGATATAATTGTCCAATTATATATATAATGTATACTGTGTGATATTATATTATATACTATATATTATATAATGGAAATATGACTTTTTGGTGTCCATATTTTATGACTATTTTACCTTCTAAACATTTTATTAGTGTTTCCACTTTTACAAATATAACTTATCCCTGATAATATATGCGTATATTTCATGATAAATATTTTTAATAAATATGCAAATACACATGTGCCGAAAATATTTTAAGTTCTATTCAAACTCTTCTCTTTCCATTTTTTCATATTCATTGCATATTTAACATATTCATTGATGATCTGATATTTTTTATCATATTATCGTAAAAATAAAATATAAAATTAACAAAATATATTTCAAAATATATCACATAACAATTTATATTTCAAAATATAAAAATTTATAAAAAAATTGAATTAAAATGCTATAATTATTATAACATATTAAAATAGAAATACTAATAGACAGCAACAATGCCTGTTTTCGTAGTCTTTAAAGAGAATAAATAAAAATTGTAAAACATAATGATTAAAAGTTAAACTTAAGTGCATAAACACGGCTTTATAATCCATCTTAATTTTTCACGGCTTTATAATCCATCTTAATTTTTCACATATTTTGGTAAACTTTTTTAAAGAAGTTAAAAAAAACTAAAAATAATTTATTTTAAGAAAATACTTGCAACACTTTTCAAAATAACTACACGAAAGCAAAAGTTGAAAAAAGACAACGGAGTATTTAACGAAAATTTTAGATTAAATTACACCGATTGTGTCGTTTTTTTTTTTTTTCGTTGTTAAACTCTCTAGGTGGTTTTCTCAGTCTTCTTCTCTTGGAGTCTTCATCGAAGGATTCACATCGTCTTTATTTTCTTCAGGCCTTCTAGAATTATACTTCCACTCATCATTTAAGAACCCTTTTTATTCAACTTTCTACTTTATTTTTTTCTCTCTTTTTTATTTTCTCTGCTGTAATTTCTTTCATCCTGTTTTGTGTTTGTATGTTGGTGTTTATTTCGTCTCTTAATTTCTCTGTTTTTATGTTGGTGTTTTTTTCCTGTCTTAATTTCTCTGTTTTAATTTCTTTGATTCCGTGTTTGAATGTAAGTAGGTGAGTTTTGTTTTCCTCTTTTTTGAATTTCTTAATTTCTCTATTTTAATTTATAAGTTATGATGTAACATTCCAAATTTTCAATATTTTCTATACTAACTAATCAAGTAATCTAATTCAATTTTAATGTAATATATAATTCAAATATTAGAGAATAAAATTTTCATCATAACACAATCAATATAACATCATATGCCTTTTTTTGTATTCAAAATTTCAAACAAAATATAACAATCACATAAACTTAACATCAGTGTCTCTAAATTCGAATAACAGTATTTGTATATAACTCTCTTATATACATATTTAACAACAAAATAGTATCCTATGAGGCTCCCAACCACAATCTAACATACTTTACTTCAGAGTATTCTACCACTATGCATCATCATTATTATCTAGTTTCATGCAAAGCACGATCATCACAGTCATATAAAACAAACAAACATTGCAAGGATAAACTTACATAATACGCAATATACCATTACATCAGTCGTAAAACATGAAAGTTACATAATATTTATATTTAGTATCATCAACACACATTCACTGATAGTAAACAACCAATCAATAATACTTATACTCCACTTGAATGTAAACATTCACAACCAATCAATCACACTTATGCTCCACCTAAACATAAACATTCACAACCAATTAATCACACTTATGTTCTACTTGAACATAAGTATTCACAACCAAACAATCACACTTATGCTCTGCCTGAACATAAACATTCACAATCAATCAATCATACTTATACTCCACCTGAACATAAACATTCACAACATTCAGCTGACGCTTTCCGGAAAGACTCACTACATTGTATTTAGATACCAAGGTTGTGACTCATCTGACTTCCCCCCACACTAGTATCTGGTATCTCTCTGACCCATCCGATAACCAGATGAAGTTTAAGCATACTCACTGAATAACCAACTGGTGCCTAGTGTATCATTGCCAAAAACAAGACCCTAACACTCCATCATGTTGTTATCTGAGTATATCTCGTGGTTTATCATCGTCCGACACAGGACCCTAACACTAGTGTATCATCACTCGACACAAGACCCTAACACTGCATCATCACCCAAAACAGGGCCTTACCACTAGGGTGACTTAAACCTATCCACCTCCATATTTCAATGTATCACCTCAAGAGCTTTGTTACCTCCCTATAACAGTCCATAACACAATTCATTAATACTCTTTATTAATGTATTACAATCCCTAGTCATCCACAAACACAATTTCAACAACTGATCATCATTCACGCACAATACACAATTTCACATATTACTCAAAACATGCATAAATTCAACACATCATCATGCATTTAATACAACATTTCATCACTGCATATTTATAATGTTGAAATTAATTGTGGATTAGTATCACTCAATATCTATTATTATTAACCGACAATATCTTATCTCTAACCGATAATATCTTATCTTTAACCGATACTATCTTATCTTTAACAATATGGTTAATTGAACTGGGATTACAGTGACATTGAATCTGCGATGGGTTAGGTCAATCAGATTAAAAGCCCAATTAAGAGAGGTCCCTGACTACCCTGGGGGGTTATAAATTTGCCATCCCATTAAGCAAATTTACACATCAGAATTGTTCTCTACAATAACCCCTCAGAAGGTAGCCAGAAGAACCTCCTAGAGTTCTGTTCAATAGTGCTCATGGACATGAATGCCAATTCAAGTACACATTCATTCTCATTCTATCAATTCAATATCATTAATTGACATACTATAATTTGTGTCTAGTACAGTATAATTCAAAAACCTACTTTATACTTTCATCAATTGGTATCAGAGCACTAGATACATTTTATGGTTGTCAATTGAACAAACCCTATATTTCAACATTAACATTCACGCGTTTTTGAGAGAGGGAAAGAGACCGAATGATAGCTGAACATCTGCGCGGCGGCGGTCGAGTCATCCGCCGGCAGCCGCAGCCGAGTCGCCCGCCGGGGCCAGCGGCTCTGCCGGTGGTCGACCGCTGGTCCCGGCCTTGTCGTATCACGTTTCGGTGCTCCACCGCCGCGCTTCAAACCTCGTCTTCGCCGCGCTTCGACCGCCGCGTTCCGATCTGAAGCAGAGAGGGGCAGAGATAAGAGATCGGCCCAGATCGCATCGCGGCGGAGATCGCGTTTCGACCGCCCAGATCCCGGCCGATCTTGGGGCTTTCGGCGCCTTCAGCGCCGTCTGTTCCAGCGGCTCTCCGTCCCCTTCGAGCGGTTCAACCACCGCGCTTCGTATCGTCCCAGATCCCGTCGGATCTTGGCGTTTCGGTGCCTCCAGCGCCGCCAGTTCCAGCGGATCTCCGTCGCCTTCGAACGGTTCCACCCTGCGCGTCTCGACCATTCAGATCCTGTCTGAGATCTTGGCTTTGGCGCTGCTCCGCGCGCTCCAGCGGTGCTCCACCGCATCTCGAACCGCCCAGATCGTGATCTGGATCGCGTTTCGGCTGCCCAGCTTGCGGCGGATCTTGGGTTTTCGGCGCCTCTAGCGTCGCCAGCTCCACGACGCGCTTCGCGACTGGCCGTGATCTCGTCGATCCTGCTGCGCCGGATCAGAGAGTGAGAGGCGAGACGACGGAGAGTGAGAGAGAGGCGCGAGAGAATTAAATAATTTTCTGAAATTTCATAATTTTTTTTTAAATTATTAAATAAATATTGAAATTTATTTAATTTTTTGCGATGTATTTTTTGAATTATTGTGGCATATTACTCTCAAATTTTTTGAATATTGAATTATTACTTACAATATGATTTTTCTATTAATTTGTATTGTGATGACCTGCCTATCGTGGGCATGATGATGTGAATTTTGTTTGTCATATTTTAAGATAATTAAAATCATATGAAATAAAGCATGATTTATGCTATTAATTTGCATAATTGTAATTTCACCTATCGTGGATGCATTTGTGTAAATTTATGAATAAATATTAATTCATTATATTAGTGATAATTATACCCTATTGGTGTGTTGTTATTAGTATACTTTGTTGTTGTACAATACATTTCTCTTGACTTATATTAATGTTTTTTGGTACCCTATCGGTGCTAGGATTTATTAATTTAAGTTATAATGTATTATAATTTGCTTAGGGATTTATTTTAAGCTGAACTTTTAAATCACTTTTTTTCTTTATTGTGATGTTCAGTTTTCTTCCCTAATTCCGTCAAAACTCTAAACGGAACAAATTATGAGGACTGGAAAGAATCATTAGATCTCTACCTGACCATTGGCAATCTGGATTTAGCATTGAGGACGACGAGGCCTGCGCCTTTTACAGATGAGTCTTCTGAAGCTCAGCGAATTTCTCATGAGAAATGGGAACACTCTAACAGAGTGTGCCTGAAGGTGATTAAATTCACCATGGAGAAATCTATTAGACAGAGCATTCCAGATCTTGATGATGTCAGTGCTTTTCTGAAAGCAGTCGGTGAAAAATTTACAACTTTTGATAAGGCACAGAAAAACCAATATCTTTCCTTATTTGAAAAGACCAAATATGATGGTGTCAACGGTGTACGTGAACACATTATGAAGTTAGTATATTTCTATAATAAGCTGAAGTCTCTCAAGGTTGAGGTTGACGAAGACACTTTAATTTATCGCATCTTGGAATCTCTGCCTTATCAGTTTGACATCATGAAGATTTCATATAACATTCAAAAGCATGACTATGGAGTGGATGAATTGATTGCAATAATCACCCAAGAGGAGGAGTCAATGAAGAAAAATAAGCCTAATAGCATTCAGTTCGTTGCTTCTAGTTCAGGTGCTAAAGGTGCTAACAGGTATAAAGAAAAGAAGAAAAAGGGTACAGAGAAAGCAGAACGACATTTAGAACTCAAGAAGAAATTCTTTAAAGGTTCTTGCAAGTATTGTAAGAAACGTGGTCACAAGGTGGAAGATTGATTTATCCTGAAAAAGAAAGAGGAGAAGCGAGGTAATCTGCTAGCACTAACTTGCTTTGAATCTAATATGGTTGATGTTCCTCCAAATTCCTGGTGGTTAGACTCAGGGGCTACTATTCATGTTGTGAATTCTTTACAGGGGTTCACAAGCCTGAGGAAACCAAAGTGATGTTGAGACAAAGATTGTTATGGGAGATGGAGCTGGAGTACCCGTTGCTGACATTGGAGTCGTCTCTTTATGTTTATCCTCTGGACATACTTTATTATTGCAAGATGCTGTTTATGTCCCTTCCATGAGAAGGAATTTGATATCAATTTCTGTTTTAGACAAATGTGGATACAACTTTCATTTTGGTGATGGAAAATTGGTGATTTATTATAATTCAACTGTTGTTGGTTCGGGAGTTTTGCATGACAGACTTTACATGTTAAACGTAACTGATATGTCAGTTAACTTCATTAGCGGGAGTAAACATAACAGGATTGATGAATCTTCTTCTATGCTATGGCATAGACGTTTGGGGCATATTTCTAGGCCTCGAATTGAAAGACTCATAAAAGAAGGTATTCTGCATGATCTTGACTTCTCAGATTATGACACTTGTGTCGATTGCATCAAGGGGAAGTTCACTGCCAAAACCAGGAATAAAAGTTCAAACAGATGTGACGATGTGCTACAATTAATTCACACAGACATATGTGGACCTATTACACCTACTACTATGGGTGGATATAGGTATTTTATTACCTTCATAGATGACTTCTCCAGACATGGATGGGTATATCTTTTTCAGAATAAAGCAAGCTCTCTTGAAGCCTTCAAAACCTTTAAAGCTTTTGTTGAGCTGAAAACAGAAAAGAAAATTAAGTGTGTAAGGTCTGATAGAGGAGGAGAATATTATGGTCGTTATGACGAGACAGGAAGAAATCTAGGTCCATTTGCTCGATTCCTTGATGAATACGGAATTGAAGCTCAATACACCATGTCTGGAACTCCTGAAGAAAATGGCGTTGCTGAGAGACGAAATCGAACACTCATGGACATGGTGAGATGTATGTTATCACATTCATCTCTGGCAGAATTTCTTTGGGGAGATGCCTTGCGAACTGCTATGTACATTCTTAATCAGGTACCTAGCAAATCTGTGCCCAAAACTCCTTTTGAGCTAATGACTGGTAGAAAGCCGATTTTGAGACATTTCCATGTATGGGGTTGTAAGGCAGAAGTAAGACCTTATAATCCTAAACAAAAGAAACTTGATCTCAAAACTATTAGCGGTTATTTCATTGGCTACTGCATCGGTTCGAGAGGATGCAGATTTTATTGTCCTTCTCACTCTACACGAGTTATTAAATCTGACCGAGCAGTTTTCTTTAAGGATGATTTGGACAGTGGGAGTTACACACCTCGAATGATGACCTTCAGATAAGATCGAACCATGCTTCCATTACCATCTTATTCTCTTCCTACAGACATCTCAATCCCAATGGTTCACACAAATGAACAAATTGTTGAGAGGCAAGATGAACAAATGACAGAACCACAAGTTGATGAACCACAACTCAATGATCAACAACTTGATGATGTTGATGTGGCCCCATTAAAACGATCTCAGAGAATACGCCGACCTTCTATACCAAATGATTATGTTGTATACCTTCAGGAGCATGAATATGATCCACATGATGATGACGATCCCATCACATTTCAGGAAGCACTTTCTAGTTCTCATGCTTCTGATTGGCTAAAAGCTATGCATGATGAATTGTCTTTCATGTCTCATAATAATGTTTGGGATCTTGTGGACTTGCCAGCAGGTTGTAAGCCTGTTGGATCTAAATGGGTCTTTAAGACAAAACGTACTCCAGATGGAAAAGTTGATAGGTATAAGGCTCGACTGGTGGCTAAAGGCTATAGTCAACGGGAAGGCGTTGACTACAAAGAAACTTTTTCACCAGTTTCAACGAAGGACGCACTCCGAGTTGTCATGGCTTTAGTTGCTCATTTTGACCTAGAGGTACACCAGATGGATGTAAAGACATCTTTTCTGAATGGAGATCTTGCTGAAGATGTCTACATGGTTCAACCTGATGGTTTTGCTGAGGCAGGCAATGAGCATTTGGTGTGTAAACTTAAAAGGTCCATTTATGGACTGAAACAAACATCTAGGAAATGGTATTTAAAATTCGACCAGGTTGTCACTACTTACAATTTCAAGGAAAATGTTGCAGACCAGTGCATTTACTTGAAGACTAGTAGGAGTAATTTCATCATTCTCATATTATATGTCGATGACATTCTCCTTGCTAGTAGTTGTATGAACCTATTGGTTGAGACAAAATCAATGTTGTGCAGACATTTTGATATGAAAGACCTTGGTGAAGCTTCTGTTGTTCTAGGCATCCAAATTCTTCGTGATAGGTCACGTGGCATAGTTGGATTGTCTCAAAAGGGATATATCGAGAAGATTCTCAAGAAGTTCAACATGAATGCTTGCTCCCCATGTGCTGCACCTGTGCAACGTGGTGACAAATTATCTAACAAACAATGTCCTCATAATGATGAAGAAGTAGATGCTATGAAGAAAATTCCATACGCTTCCGCTGTTGGCAGTTTGATGTATGCTCAAGTCTGTACTCGTCCTGACATTGCTTTCATCGTCAATGCCTTAGGCAGATACTTGAGCGACCCAGGTTTGGGTCATTGGAAAGCCGTTAAAAGGGTCATGCGATATTTACAGGGAACCAAGGATCATATGTTGACTTTTATGAAGTCTGATCAACTTCAATTCACTGGCTATTCTGATTTTGCAGGTTGCCCTGATGATCGTAGATCTACTTCTGACTTTATTTTTATGATGGCAGGAGGAGCTATCTCTTGGAAGAGCGTTAAACAGTCTCTTACAGCTACCTCTACCATGGAAGCAGAGTATGTTGCTTGTTTTGAGGCCACTCGCCAGGCCATGTGGCTTAAGAAATTGATATCTGACTTTCACATAGTTGAAAGCATTTGCAGGCCACTTGTGATTTACTGTGACAATACTGCTGCTGTGAGTTTCTCTCGAAACAACAAAAGCTCTACTCGTTCAAAGCATTTTGATATCAAGTATCAATTTGTTAGAGAGCAAATTCAAAGTTTTCACACTCGGATTGAAAACATTGATTCTGAAGAGATGTTAGCAGATCCACTGACTAAGGCCTTAACTGTTGGAATTTTTCTTATTCATGTAACTCACATGGGTTTAGTCAAGACTTTTGATGTATTAAGTTAGTGGGAGTCTGATTCTCTACTTTCTTTAAGAGACATGCTCTAGTTGACGTCATTTTGTTCATGTTTCTTATTAACATTTTATTTATGCTTGGACCATTGTAGTGTCATTTATGGGACTGCATTATGCCATACATCTATGAAAAATGTTAGTTAAATGCAATTGATTAGTATCCCTATCGGATATTTATTTTGTTGCTCATATTTTTCATATTGTTAATTAATATATGATATATCGGCAATTGTCGTTTTAGCTTAATGATTTGTATGTTGATTATTGATTGACACTATCCAAGTGGGAGAATGTTGAAATTAATTGTGGATTAGTATCACTCAATATCTATTATCATTAACCGACAATATCTTATCTTTAACCGATAATATCTTATCTTTAACCGATACTATCTTATCTTTAACAATATGGTTAATTGAACTGGGATTACAGTGAGATTGACTCTGTGATAGGTTAGGTCAATCAGATTAAAAGCCCAATTAAGAGAGGTCCCTGACTACCCTGGGGGGTTATAAATTTGCCATCCCATTAAGCAAATTTACATATCAGAATTGTTCTCTACAATAACCCCTCAGAAGGTAGCCAGAAGAACCTCCTAGAGTTCTGTTCAATAGTGCTCATGGACATGAATGCCAATTCAGGTACACATTCATTCTCATTCTATCAATTCAATATCATTAATTGGCATACTATAATTTGTGTCTAGTATAGTATAATTCAAAAACCTACTTTATACTTTCATCATATAATTGACATGCACGCTATCTCAAATAGCTCATTCATACCATCAAAATATATGCTACCTCAATAATACAATTAACATGCACGCTATCCCAAATAGCTCAACTATGAAATCTAAATATACGTTATCTCAAATCACTCAAATCACAATCAACAAATACGCTGACTTGATTAGCTCACATCACAATCAACAAATACATTAACTCAATTAGCTCAAATCAAAATCAAATACACACTATCTTAAATAACTCAAAATACAATGAAAATACATGTTATCTTAAATAGCTAAAAACATAGTCAAAATATGTGCTATCTCAAATAGCTTAAATCTCCGAACTGTTAAATCACTGATCTATTAACAAAAATTAACAAAAGAGCTTTCCTTTACCTATTTCTCCATTCAAAAGCCGATTAAAGCAGAAGGGTAAGAATCAACCCGAAGAAGTTACACAAGAATCCCAATTTCAACACGAACCAAAGAAAATTAGAATTTCCAGAGGAATCCGATTTTTAATGAAAACAAAAGGATTGAAAATGATCGAAAAAATGTTTAAAAAACTACGATCTGACATACCTATACTGATTACTTCTGAGAATCTGGAGCAATGGAAGAAACCATGTCTGAATTCGACAACAAAAACCCTAACCATGCAACCAAGGATTTCCCACGGCCAAAAGAGAATTCGGTGAAGAGGAAATGAGAAATTGAAGAAGAAAGAAGAAAATGAGGAAAAGAAGAAAGAAGGAAAGAGAAATGGGGTGTATTTAGTAAGGAGACCTTCTATTTGCACCCCTCCTAAACAAAGAGCTTTGCAAAATTCTAACAAAACTTCCTGAAACAAAAGAATAATAATAATTCTTACCTCTTCGCCATTCTAACATCATCTAAATAATACCGCAAAACATTAACACTAATATTAATCTATCATACATCAATTCTATTAATAATTTAAGTAAAACTTAAATTTAATTTCTATTACTATTTAATTCATACATTTTTTACCTATTATTAAAAATTAGTATCTTTCATATGAGGTTTCCCTTTATGAAGAAAGAGACATTGAATTGTAACATTTACGAAGAAGAAAGAGACATTGAATTGTAACATTTACGAAGGATGATATACATGAAATGAATCCACTGTGAACAATTTGTTGTGCATGTTACTATAGAGTCCCAATTAATGAGCAAAAATCACACTGTAGGTATGGAAGAAAAGGTAGAATCACAACAAGCTTAGGATTAAGCTATTATTAAGAGTGATTTTCTTATTTTTTAAAATAAATATGTTATTTATAAGTGTTTACAAAATTTTTATCATAAAAAATCACTTAACAATTAGTATAACTAAACAAGTTAATAGTCACTTTAATTAAAAAAAGCCTTTTTTAGCTTAAACATACACAGCGATAATTTTTTTAAAAATTAAAATATATGAAATACAACATGTATCAACTAAAAAAATTAGAAGAATAAAAACAGATTTGAGTATATTAATCAACATACATTAAACAAGGACATACGTACATCCTACCACTCATTAGAAAAATACACTAGCCACTAGCCTCAATCTTCATCTAGTTACATTGTCAGGTGTGCTAGACAATATCTCTTATTTGATAAATTCTTACCCTAACCATTCCTCCCATTAGACCTAAGCTAATTAACAAATATATAAATTTGATTATTTAATTTATTTATTTCATACACAATTTAGAACTACCCTGCTGTACGTAGAAATTAAAATCCTCTATTCCTAGCTCGAAGTAAAACTTAGATATGCACACACTTAACCCATAACTCTTAGATATAATCAATCACATTTACAAAATTAATAAAAAAAATTAAATTGTGACTTTAGAAATATATTTATTAACATAAATGATGTTTTCTCTATCATAAATACATTGTCCTATAAAAATTAGTGAGTGCAATTATGCACATTTATGTTCATTCAATGATTATAACTAGGGATGGTAAAAAAATTCACGCTCACATATACCTGTGAATAAAACCTGCAAAAATATCATACGGATAGTATAAATGGGTACTTGTCACCCGTGGGTACGAGTTTTTTTCTACTTGTTCCTTAACGGGCACATGTACGAGTATCATAGTACCCGTACCCGCTACATGCTAAACTAATATATATATATATATATATATATATATATATATATAAGTTAAAAAAATAATATTTTTGAAAATAAATCAAATTAAAATATTAATGATCAAAATTCATTGATATCAATATTATTTTTTTATGAAAATATCATAGTTCATAAAATTATTTATTATAAAAATGCTGACATTTGTATTAAATATTTTCTTATATTATATTAATCTGCTTTTAGATTTAATTAATCTTGTAGAAACTATTATAATTTTATTTCTAGATTTTCCAAAAAATAAATTATTTATTTGATAAAAATTCTTATAAAAAAATTTAATTTTAAATTTTTTTTATAAAAATATCCATGGATACCCATGGATACCTGCAGGTATTTCTATAGCGGGTACCCGACGAGTTTTTAGCTGATAATGAGTGACAGATATTTGTAGCAGGTCAGGTGGTGGGTAACCAAGACCCTACCCGCTGCGACCCGTTGTCATTCCTAATTATAACTGATAAATTTTTATATGTTTAATTTTGTAGAAAAAAAATAGAATTGATGTTGAGTTTGAATATGAATTCAAATAACATTAAAATAGTTTCTACATTAGATTAATAATTTTATATTAAATTTTATTTATTTTTAAAATAAAAAAATTATATCATAAATCACAATCTTCTCAAAATCAATTTAACCAAAATAAATTTAAATCGAAATCAATTTTATTAACATTCATCTAAACACACACTTAACTAATTGCAAATACTTTTTTTGTATCTTTTTTATATATTTAAAGTTATTGTATACAAATTAAAAATATTTAATAAACCAGAAATATTAAATTTTATTAAAATATTCTTTTTAATATTTTATTTTTTAATGTACATACCACTAATAGAGGATACTTCTTAAGATTAAAACATTGAGAGAAATGAAATCGGTGAATTATTCAATTATTTAATAAAAAATTATTAATATACTAATTTTATCTTCACTCAATACTATTCTAAAATGCTTTATAAAAAATATCAACATTTATTTTTAAAATAATATCTTATAAAAAGTATCAAAGAGAATATTTTTTTTATGAAAATATTTTAAAATTTGGAAGATTTTTCACTTTCCAATTAAATGAGTTGTTAAATACTATGATGGAAGAAACATATAGTTGCATCTTGCATGAGTTTTAGTTTGCATTGAAGTAGTCAAATATTATTAATATTCATAAATTCGTTTCTAGTAACAATTTAATTTTTTTATTTTAATTAATTACTAAATTGTAATTGATTGTGTGTAAGTGTGTGCCTATACAAGATTTACACTCCTAGCTTGTGTTCCATCTTCTCTCTCCACCAATAAAAAAAATAAAGTTAAATGTATTCTTATTAAGATCATATTAACAAGAGGGTGGGGTAAGTGACCTCACAAGATTTTTATTTTTTCTTCTAATATGGTATTAATGTGTTGTTATAAATTACATTTAAATGTAAAATATAGCTAAAACTTAAGTTATAAAAAGAATTTTTTCCTCACAAATTTATATATGTGAAATGCTAGTAACATATTTTTTACACTCTTATGATTTTTTTATTGGTTGAAATTTGTTGAAAACACAATTTTTTATAAAGCAAAAGTAAATGTTAAAATAAGAAAAGATTTGTGCATTATCAATGTAAAAAATTTTAAATTGATATTCAATCACAATTTTAAATTGATATTCAATCACAAAATGTTGATTTTACCAATTAACATTTTAAAAATCATAAAATAAATATTGTGATTGAAAATTAAAACTTTTTTATATTGTCCGTGTATAATAATTAAACCTATGTTAAAATGTTAAATTTTTTTAATGGTAAGAATGAAAAACATGAATTTTTATATATAGTTTCAGGTTATTTAATTTTTTTTTATCTTGATGTTATAGTTGGTAAAAATTTTAATAAATAATATGTTAAAGGAAATGTGTATAAATGTTGTTAGCTCTCTTAATATATAAAATTACGAGGTTAATTAATATACAATGATGTCATTTAAGTATAATCCTGTAGGTAGAATAAGTTAGTTAATTTTATTAATTAATATTTTAAAAGTGAACAAGTTATAATTGATTGATCGTTAGGACAATAAATTATGATTTCCCACTGCTAAATTATCCTTTGCATATCGTCATGTTGTTATTTGTTTTCTTTACCCGCCTCTCTTATTAAAAGAAATAATTAAGTCACAATAAAATTAAAAAGGATTTTAAAAAATAAAAAATGGTGTTTTAAATGAAAAAGAAAAGTTGGTGTTTTTTTGTTTTTTTGGCAAAACGAATTTGGTAGGAATAAACAAATTCCTTGTTGGAGATATAAAAAAAAAAATAAAAAATGTATAAAGGTAATAATTAGTTTGGAAAGGGATGGAGAAGGGATACCCATGGCTATGTAGATAGACAAAACATTGGAGAATGGAGAATGGAGAATGGAGAATGGAGAATGGAGAATGGAGAAATGAGAAAAGGTTGTGAGAGGAAAATAAATAATGTTAAGATTTAGGCAGAAGAAGGAATATGGTTGAACTGGTCACAGCGGGTCCTGACCTCTCCTTGGTTGCCAGTTTTGACTCGAAAAACAGAAAGTTTCTCCATGGCAGCTGCAAAGTCATTGAAGAATGCCTGCTGATCATTGGCATAGAGCTGAACAAGAGGCTTGGTCCTCGGGTCGATACCCAAAATGGAGTCAGAGGTCAACAAGCCCAAGCCCTTAAGAACGTTTTGGTAATACGCATTATCGAACTTCCCCGGAGACCTGACATCGTTGAAGGCTGCCATGGATGGGTCCTGCGTGTAGTTCTGGCAGACAGACCTCAATCCTGCGACCAGCTTAGGGTGCATGAGTGGGTCCGCATCCGAGGTTGAGCTGAAGTTGTAGATACGGTTTATGAACTCCTTGCAATGAGTGAAGCCGATTGTGTGGGCCCCTGTCAAGGCCACCATCTCTCTAACATTGAATCCCTTTTTGGTGAACTTTTCCATGATCTCGTCCATGCTCATGCTTGGGACAGGAAGGCTTGCATTAACTTTGGCAGCATCCGACTCTAGGCTGTCCTTTCTCCCCAACCTCACCGGGTAAAATGGACCGCCGACCATCTTAACGAGGTCTCTAGTGGCCTGTGCCAGAATGTCCGAACAAGACACAACACCTGGACATGCCAGTTCCAACGCGTTCTTGATTCTAACAACGACATCGAAGGCATCGCCCGATAGGGAGAGGTTAAGGTCCGCATCCCTTTCCGCGTGAGGGTTGTACGCGTTCGAGCTTATCAGTATGGATGAATCGCAACCGTCCGTGATGCAATCGTGGAAGAACAGCCTCAGTATTCCTGGTGCTGTGGCCGGGCTCGCACTCTGCTTCGTGTAAATATTTTCCAACACTATTTTTTCAAAGTCTGGGCATGTTTGTCTGTAATAATCCACGTTCAGCTTTGCGCTTGAGAGTGGGATCATGGAAAGGAAGAGCAGGAAAAGGATTGGGAAAGCCATGGGGGTCGGTTCAAGAGAGATTTGTGTTACTCTTTTCTTCCTCTCTTGTCTTGAGTTTGTTTCGAACAAGACAAAATCAGAGCCCCCTTTGAGAAACACACCAATGGGTTAGGGGCCTAATGACGCATTCATTTGTGATAATTAAAGGGTGTGGGAGGGAGGGGTTTAAGGAGATTATTCATTTTCCTTCCTTGCTTTTCTATTTTTGCATGCAACCATCCACCACTCCTGCTTCCTTATGCCTTGTCTTTACTCCTTTATTTTCACCGTCCAATGCGCTTGTCCAAATATAACTTCTCTTTTTTAGTATTCTTCCCCTTTCATTCTCTTCCACCCACTTACTTTCCCTTTTCCCTTCAAATTAATGCTTTGCTATTGCTTTCACACACAAAATTACTCAGGTTACCCTTTCTAAAGGGATCACACAAAACACAAACAAAATCAAAAGTAAAAACTGAATGAATGCCCGTGTTCAAGATAAAATAATTTCATAAATAATCAAAAATGCTTGATAAACTTTTTGTTGTTCGGATAATAGTGCAATTGATTTAAATATTCTGACCTTTTTGTTTGGTTCCTACTTTAATGAAACAATGTTAAATTGATGCATAATAAACTTACCATTTTATTTGTGGTGGGACATCAGAGAGTATAACATGTGATTTTTTTAAGATAAACTATATTTTTAACCCCTTATAAATTTGTTTAATTTTATAAACTATGTTAAACATATAATATATTTTATAAACACAATTACTCCTATAAAATTATATAAGACTATAAAACTCACTTAATCAAAATTGTTATTTGACAACAAAGATTAAAACCAAACAAAATAATATTCAAAATAACATTTTTTAAAGGAGAAAAAAAAAAATACACTAATTTCCAGGAGTAAAAATATTATTTAAATCTAACAAAAATTAAGATATAATAATGGTATGAAAATACATATTTTAAATTCAAAATGTGTAGTTTTAATTATTTTTTAAACATTTTAACACCCATTGTTTATAAATTGGATAACAAAAAATAGAAAGAAAGAAAATCAAAATTAAAAACTAAATCATGACAATAATTCATTTGTTACTTTTATTCTAAGAAGCCTTCCATAGGTATTGGCTTGAAGGATGAGAATAGTTATGAAGTCAGTTATATTTGACAATCAAACAACGTTTGTAAGAGACCAACAAATACTAGATCATATTATAATTGTGAATCAATTGGTAGCAAATGCAAGGAGAAGAGATGAAGATTTAGCATGTCTAACGGTGGATTTGAAAAAGCATATCATTCTGAAAATTATTATAGAGGATCAAGGAGTGTGTGAGTACAAATGAGTATCAATGTTGTAACACCATTTATTTTTTTAATGTAATCTTCTTAATAGTTATCCTAATATAGTAATAAAAAATAACACACACATATATATATATATATATATATATATATATATATATTCTTCTATTCTAAATTTTACAAAAGAAATCATAAAAGTACAATTTACATGTTATAGTCAACAATACTACATGTAAAATGATCATACCTTTATCATCCATGTTACTTTAATATCAAAAGCTAAATTTCACTACTTATTGACTAAACATATACATTCAAAAAGGTTTGATCCCACCCTTCCCATCTATAATACAATAAAAAAGAAAAAGTTTCCCATCTATAATACAATAAAAAAGAAAAAGTTCTTGAATAGAGCAGTCAATTTATGCCATTATATATATATATATATATATATAATATTCCTTCTATTGTGATCTCTTAGACGGATCACTCCTTGTGACATCGTTATGGGCCTCATAATCATTATCTTCCAATCTTCTATGTGCTTTAGAAGGTCCAGTTGCAGATCCAAGTGTTCAGCCAATAATAAGGAAACCATACTGAGTACTAGGTGAATATAGTGGTACAGGATAACTAGGGAATACACTAGCAGGTGATGATAACTCAAAGTACTGATCTACAGATGGTAATAGTACATCAATCATAACAGCATCAGAAGGGATGGAGGCATCCACACGTAGTCAGGAGCAGAATGAGTAGTCAATATCACATGTAAATCTGTAGAGGAATGTGAAACTATACTAGTATGGTCCATAGACATAAAATAAATAGTAACTATTTCTGTGAAAGTATCTAAACCATAGTCAATATCATGAGTCCAGAATCCCTCATTATTGTAATCCAAGGACACTTTCATCATAGTTGCAAACCCAAGGAGAGTCATCTACCACTGTTCATACAAAACTTTTACCGTACCAAGAAAATAAAACAAAATAAAGGAGTGAGACATTTATGATTTTTAACATTTGTAATTACAAAGTTTAGTGTCAAAACTTCACACAAACAAACGGTCCTTATTTAAGATCACCTATATGATGAAATGAAATGAAATAAAATCTATGATTTTTTTTTAAATGTATGCATGCATGCACGACCCATTACTAATCTCATATATTTACGGGAGATAATTGAGAGCTTATCATGTCATCTCATTATATCATTCTCTATGTTTTAACTAGAGCCTTATGCTTTATAAGCTGCTTATAATGATGGATCCATCCCCAAGCCATAGTTGACCAATTGTTGGAGGAATGCATCACATAAGAATGCTGCTAAACCAATTTATCAATTTGAAATAATCCTCATACTAATAATTTCATAATAATAAATATTCAATATGATACAAATATATATTTATAAGTTGCACATGATACACGTATCTAAAAAAATTATTTTAAAATAAGTTTTTGTTTTATTTTATTTTTAAAGAATACAATAAAATTTCTTTAAAAATTGTTTTAATATAAGTTTTTGTTTTATTTTATTTTTAAAGAATAGAATAGTTGTTTTTTATATATACTCTTCTTCTAAGAGTACAAGATTTATCATAATAAAATCTATTCACCATTTATATCATAATATAATTTCAATATCATCCATATGCATATTCACAATTTCCTTATCATAGTCTCAAACAATTATAAATAAATTTTAAGCTCATAATCTATTAATTATTTATTTTTGTTAAGAATAATAATTCAACACTTTTCTAAAAAAAATTACTTATCAATAATTTTTAAGTATTATTCTATTTATATTTCAATTCTACAAAAGATTTATTCATTCATATTTTCACTTGTTTCATTATTATTATTATTATTATTATTATTATTTATCAACGAATTTGGTAATTTCAACTAATTAAACTATATTCATAATATTTATTGACATAAACATTAAATATTATTTAATTTATTAATTTATGATATATATATATAATTAATTAATTATTTTTTTAATAATTTTTAGTGTTTTCTTCTTTTTTTTATGGTTCATTCACCTAACAATATATCATATGTAAACATTTATTTTAATAATTAAAAGAGACACACTAAACCAAAAAAAAAGACACTATACGAAACTCAGAACAATTTCTAAGTAAAAAAAATATAATTTATTTTTTATAATTATTTTTAATAAATTAAAATAATTTACTTCTAAAAAAAAATATGTAAAACAGATTCCTATTACTAAGCAAGAATAGTTATCATGTTAAGATTAAATACCCTTCAATTAAAATTTCAATTATAAAAAAAGAGAGATTAACGGGTCTCTCTCTAGTCTTTTCCACTTTGATAACTTACTAGTTAAAAATAAATTTTCTCCCCTTTACCTGAAATCCACCAAGGAAGAAGAAAGTTGAAGTTCTTCCCTTCCTCTGCCTTCACTTAAGAATAATTGAACTTTACATCTTAGGAGGTTAATTTGTGATAAGTGAATTGAAAGTTGAGTAAAACGAAAAACACTAAAGTGAGTGATGAGTATTTATTGAAGTAAGAGAATAGTGTGAAAGGAGAGAAGAAATTAAATAAGAGTGAAAAGAGAGAAGAAATTAAATAAGAGTGAAAAGAGAGAAGTAACGGGTGTGATTATAGGTATAGGAAGTCAGAGAATGTTGTGTGAAAGAAATTATATATGATGTTTGTTATTTATTTAATTATTTATATATATTTTTTTAAAAAAAGTTATCCTTATCTTACTTCTTGTCTCTCATTATTATTATTTTCTAATCTTATCCTTCTAAACTTCTTCTCACTCTCTCTTTTATTTTATTTTATTAGTTTATTTTTGTTTTCTTTAACATATAGTTTTTCTCATTGATTATTTGAACTAATTATTTTCATTAGATTAACTGTATATATTTTTTTTAAAATTTATTTAATATATATATATATATATATATATATACTAATTTTAATTCTATTTTATATTTTATTACATTTTTAAAAAAAAAAGTGAAAGTATTGCAAGTCTTCCAAAAAACTATATATTTTTGACTTCTAATAAAAATATAAATTTTAGGATGTTATAATTCTCCTTTCCTTTTATAAATTTCGTCCCTGAAATTTACTACCCTTTAAAAGAGTTAAGGGTATAAATTCTTTATCTTGTCTTCTAGTTCCTATGTTGGATTTTCGTCACCTGATTTACTCCAAACCGCTTTCACAAGTGAAATGTCCTTCCCAAGAACTTGCTTAATCCTATGATCAGTCATTCTCATAGGTATTGCATCAAAAGTAAGGTTATCTCTTAATTGTACCTCATCAGGTTCAATTATATGAGAAGGATCAGGAGTATATTGTCTAAGTTGAGATATATGAAACATGTTGTGAAGGTTTGAAAGAATTGGAGGTAAAGCAATTTGATAAGTCACAAGACCGACTCTTTTAAGGATTTGATATGGACCAATAAATTTTTGAATTTTTTTTTGAGATTTCAAAGCTCTACCAATCCCCAATTGTAGGTGTAACTTTCAAGAATACATGATCATCTTCTTGAAATTCAAGGGGCTTTCTCCTTTTGTCATAATAGCTTTTCTATCTGTCTTGTGCTGACTTAATATTTTCTCTTATCATTCTAACTTTTTCTGTTGTTTGTTAAATTATTTCCGGTCCCAAGATTAAGAGTTCCCTAGTCTCATACCAACATAAAGGTGTTCTGCACTTTCTCCTACATAAAGCTTCGTAAGGAGCCATTACAATACTAGAATGAAAACTGTTATTATATGTAAACTCCACTAGTGGTAAAAATTCATCCCAATTACCTGCTTGCTCTAACACGTATGTCTTCAACAAATCTTTCAAAGATTGAATAGTAGTTTTAGATTCTCCATTTTTTTGAGGATGATAAGTTGAACTAAGTTTCAACTTAGTTCTCAAGGCTTGATGCAAACTACCCCAAAATCTTGATGTGAAACGAGGATCCCTATAAAAAATTATACTAGATGGTATCCCATGTAACCTAACAATCTCCTTAATATACATTTAGGTCGACTTTTCAAAAGAGTACCTGACAGTAATGGGTAAAAAATGAGCATATTTAGTAAATCTATCCACTATTATCCATATGGCATCATGGTTAGAGGTTGTCCTAGGTAATCATGCGACAAAGTCCATTGAAATACTATCCCATTTCCATTCAGGGATATCCAGAGGTTGCAATTCACCATATGATTCTCTATCTTTGCTTTCTGACAAGCTAAACAGGATGCCACAAATTCGGCTATATATTTCTTCATTTTAGGCCACAAAAACATTTTCTTCAAATCATGATACATCTTTGTTTCACTAGGATGAATACTGAGTTTACTTTTATGACCTTCATCCAAGATCAACTTCCTTAATTCTTCATCTTGAGGTACACAAACTCTTTTTGTAGATCTTATAATCCATTGAATCTTCTTTAAAATCTGATTTTTTGCTAACAACTCTTGCTTTCATCTTTTCCTGAAGATATTGATCTTTCTCTTGTGATTGCTTAATTTGTTCAACGAATTCACTTGTGATCTTTATTATTCCAAAACACAAACTTCTTGGTTTACTTGCATAGCTAGATTTAAATCTCTAAATTCCTCAATCATTTTCATTTCCTTAATCATCATCTTTGATATATGTAAGGACTTCCTACTTAGTGCATTTGCTACGGCATTTGCTTTTCTAGGATGGTAGTGTAGTTTAAAATTATAATCTTTTAAAAATTTCATTCATCTTCTTGGTCTCATGTTTAATTCTTTTTTATCAAAGAGATATTTCATACTCTTATGATCGCTAAACACTTGAAATCTTGCACCATACAAGTAATGTTTCCATATATTTAAAGAAAAAACAACTGCAGCTAGTTCCAAATCATGAGTTGGGTAATTCATTTCATGTGGCCATAATTGTCTTGATGCATAAGCAACCACTTTCCCTTCCTGCATTAAGACACACCCCAATCTTGTTTAGAGGCATCACAATAAACTTCAAACTTTTCCAATGGGTTAGCAAGTATCAGAATTGGAACAAAATTTAGTTTTTTCTTCAATTCTTGGAAACTAGTTTACATGCATTATTCCAATAAAAAGGTTGTCCTTTACGAGTTAAATTAGTCAATGGCAATGCTAACTTTGAAAATCCTTCAATGAATTTTCGGTAGTAACCTACCAATCCTAAGAAACTACGTGTCTCAGTGATTGTTGTTGGTTGTTTCCAATGTACCATTGTTTCCACCTTAGTAGGATCAACAACAATTCTTTCTTTTAATATCACATGTCCCAAGAAATTAACTTGTTTTAGCCAAAATTCACATTTTGAAAGCTTTGCATACAATTGCCTTTCTTTTAGAATTTGTAAGACAATTCTTAAATGTTCAACATGTTCCTCATGAATCCTGGAGTATACCAGAATGTCATCTATGAAGACTACTACGAATTTATCCAAATATTGATGGAAAATCTGATTCATGTAGTCCACGAAAATTGTAGGAGCATTGGTAACACCAAATGACATTACTAAGTACTCATAATGTGTTTTGAATGAAGTTTTCAGAATATCTTCTGTTTTAATTCAAATCTGATGGTAACCAGATCTCAAGTTAATTTTGGAAAATACTCTGGTTCCTCTTAATTGATCCATAAGATCATTAATTCTTGGTAGGGGATACTTGTTTTTTATAGTAATTTTGTTTAATTGATGATAGTTCATACATAATCTCATACTTCCATCTTTCTTTTTCACCAATAACACTGAAGCATCCTATGGAGAAACATTTGGTCTTATGAATTGTTTCCCTAATAGTTCTTCCAATTGTTTCTTCAACTCTACCAATTCCAAAGGAGACATCCTATGAGGTACTACTGAAATGGGACCAAATCCAGGTATAAATCTATGGTGAATTCTATTTTTCATTTGGGTGGTAATGTAGGAATGCACCAGGGAAGATTTTAGGAAATTGACAAACCATATGTAACTCACTAATATTTGAGTTTCCATATATTTCCAAAGAAGTAAAGATCATATATACGTGAGCTTCCTTGTTTTGAGAAGCAATAGTTTGGTTGGTAGAAAAAAGTCTCAGATTTAAAGGTTCGACAAAATTATTAGAAATACATTTAAAAGTCAAAGTTTTATCATGCCAATTGAGAAGAACATGATTGAAAGATAACTAATTCATTCCCAATACTATGTATAAATGAGATAGAGGTAAGAAAATCAAATTTACAAGAAAAGTAATGCCTTCTATTGAAATCGAACAATTTAGACAAGCTTGAGATGTTGTAACATGATCATTAGTAGGAGTAGAAATAATGAGATCAAAAGGCAAAGAAGACATAGATAATTTTAAATGTTTTACACAATCATAATAAATAAATAAATGAGTTGCACGTGAATCGTACAATACATCTAAGAAACATCCATTTATAATGCACTTACCTCGAATTAGATCATCAGACTGAGTAGTTTCACTACCACTCATAGTAAATATTTTTCCTGTAAGCTTCTGTTTCCCCAGTTCTTTATTTTTTTTGTGGTGATTATCATTCCTACTACCATTTCCATTTTCTTTTATGAATAACTGCAATCTTTCATATAATGTCTCATCTTTCCACAATTGTAACAAGTAATAGGCTTTTGGATACAGTCTTTAAGTAGATGAGGTCATCCATATTGGTAATATTTGATAGTAGAGTTAGTCTTAAAATTTTGAGTTGTAGTTGGAGACTTTTGATTTCTTTGTCTAGATGAATTGCCAAGAGAATGGAAAATGTGTTGATAAGGTTTCTTTTTGTTACAAAAATCCCTTCTTTGATTTCTTTGTGGGCTAAAATGCTTTCATTGTGCTTATTTTTCCTTACATTGTGTTTGGATAGAGAATTTTACAAATGTAAGGAATTTAAAATACATTGAATTTGAAATTCTTTCAATTCAAATGACTTTATTTTTCAAATGTTTTGTTTGGATAAAGTAATTCAAATTATTGAATTTTAATTTTCTTGTTTGGATAGAGTATTTCAATTCCTACTAAAAATAAAAATTTATTTTACTAAATAATATTTTGAAAAAAAATTGTTTTTTTTAAATAATATAAAATTCTATTTAAAAATAAAATTTTAATTTCTCAAAAAAGCAATTATTTTGCAATAAATAAATAGAAAAATCACAAAAGTAAACCTTGCATAATCAGTTTTATTTTTTGAAAATATTATGCTTTTACATAAATAAATGACAAATAAATTTATAACAAAATTTATTTTATTTTCTTAGCAAATCCATTTTATAAATTCTACTTAATAATTTATTTTATATTTTAATTATTATAAGTATTTTATTAATTTATATAAATATTATAATTTTTAAAATATAAAATATAATATTGAGGGTTGGCCGGTCAGTCCACCCCGCCTTTGGCCCGCTAAATTGGCGAGTTAGGCGGAGCAGACCAAAACGAGCAAGCAGCTGAATAACTAGTTTGACTCATAAAAATGAGGGTCAGTTGGTAGGTTAGCTCGCTTGGCCCACCTCGTTTTGTCACCCCTAATTGATATCAAGTAAAAAATAATCTCAGTTAATTTTAGTAAAAGAAAACTAGGTTTGAAGAATTTCAAATTCTTACTTTTTTGAAGGAATTTGAAATTCTACAATTTTAAATAATCAAAATACTTTCTAAAATGCCTAGAATTTTAAATTCTTTTAAAATTCTTCATCCAAACAAGGTATTTTATCACAAAGCATTTGAAATTCTAAAATGAAATGAATTACCCTCTTAAAATTCCCTATCCAATATAAATTATAATTAATGAAAAAAAATTTACATAATTTATAAACTACACTGATTATTAACATACAATAGATTCTACAACGATTCACTAAAGTATGAAAATGTGTAATTTGAAAATACCCCACAGCTTGTTTGATTTTTGGCCTCAATTCATTTTCAAACTTAGAACAATCATCCACTCCCTTGTTGAAGTAGGGACAATATTTAGACAATTCTTCAAACTTAGTAGCATATTCACCAACTGTCATTCCTCCTTGATTCAAATTAAAAAATTCTACCTCCTTTCGCCTTTTCATATCTTCTGGAAAATATTTCTCAAGAAATTTTCTTTAATGACTTCCCATGTAATTAGTCTCCCTTCAGCTATCAACAATTGTCTAGTATAACACCACCAATTTTTGGCTTCTCCTATCAACATGAATGTAGCAAAAATTACTTTATGAACATCCATACATGTAATGGCTACAAATATTTTCTCAATCTCGCTTATCCAATTTTGAGCTCCATTTGGATAAAAACCTCCCTTGAATTGTGGTGAATTTTTTTAATGCAGACAATCCCCTATATGCAAAATGTTCCACTTCTCTTTGACGATCTTGTTGTAGTTGTTCTAATACAGGAGTCATTCTTTCCAAAAGATGTTGAGTAACAGGATCAAAAGTTTGAGATCCTGTAGCCATCTTTTCCTGAAATAAATAACCATATTATGTTCCACATACAAGGTATACACTCTTTACTAAAGCATACAATCTTACATTACTATTAATTAACAGATAATGCAAGAATGTACACCAACAAAAATGGTCAGGTCCTAATGCTAGGCTTGACAAGGAAGAACTGCTCTAGTACCACTAAATGTAACACCATTTATTTTCTTAATTTAATCTTCTTAATAGTTATCGTAATATAGTATTAAAAAATAACATATATATATATATATATATATATATATATATATATATATTCTTGTATTCTAAATTTTACAAAAAAAAATTATAAAAGTACAATTAACATGTTATAGTCAATAATACTACATGTAAAACTAGCATACATGTTACTTTAAAAGCTAAATTTCACTACTTACTGACTAAACATATACATTAAAAAAGGTCTAATATTACCCTTCTCATCTATAATACAATAAAAAAGGAAAAGGTCTCGAACAGAGCAGTCAGTCTATGCCAATATAAATATATATATATATATATATATATATATATATATATATATATATATATATATATATATATATATATATATATATGACTTTATTGTTCTGATGGGGAAATAAGACTTTATTGTTCTGGATCTAAGTTTAATTTATCATTCAAATTATGATTTAATGCTATTCTGTTCTGGGGATGCAGACTTTTATTCTGTTCTTCTTTCTTCTGAAAACCTGGGTACTTGCCCTTGATTTTCGAAAACTGCGGTTTTGTAAGCCTTGTCGGGTTGAAAAACTCATAAGGTGTGACGCAGAAAACTGGTACTGCGCGGATTACCGCCTTGTAAACCCAGCTCGTTTCTGTCTTTCTTTTTTCTATTTTCTTGTGTGTTAATATTTTCGTTGTAAGTTTTGTTTATCTCTTTTGATATTATGACTTCTTTGAGTAATGGTTCATGGTGTCAACGGTTTGGCCTGGGGCTGGATTGACAGTAAGGCCCGAGGGAGGCGGTAAGTCCATGTTGCCTATGTGCCTGTACCAGATGTCTCTACCATGGATGATTATTTCACTGATGAAGTAATTCTGAAAGAGATAATGTTCTGTAAATTTTGTAATTCAGTAAGTTTATCTTTTATAAAAAATAAAAAATAAAAAAAATAAAATAATAGTTTTGTCTGTAACCTGGAAACTAGAATACCTTTGGATGATAATTTTGTGTTAAACCTAGATTTAGATCCAGAATAATAGATTTTTATCGAACCAAGTGAAGGTAATGATACTGGAAGATTTCTAAAAAAAATGAGTTCTTTTCTTCGCTCCCTCTCTCGTCGCTTTTCTATCAAATCTTCTTCCTCCTCTTCTCCTTCTTCCAACAATCTGCTCACTGAGCAAAATCAATCGGTTGAGGAAATACCTCCCAAAAATAACATCTTCGAAGAAGAAGTCTGCTTTGAGGATATCAATCAAGCCATAGATAATTGGGAAATCCCTAAAATCCCTCAGGATGAACTTTATATTCCTGATGAATCCAAACATGTCCGTAGTTCCGACTTCATCATTAGGAATGCAGAAAATAATATCCCTTTGGATCCCCAAGCTGGTGAGGAATTCCATCTTCTTACCAAACAATCGATAGCTGAACATTCTAGGAAGTACAAATACCTCCACATAGGATGTGTTCAAGTAGCTGTCAAGCCCCTTGTTAGGGAAGGTCTTAACGCCTCAATCCTCATGTGCCTTCGCGATATTAGGCATAATGACTTTCACGATTCCCTCATAGGAACCGTAGAAACCAGTCTAGGACATGGTCCTGTTTATTTCAATTGTTTTCCAAACAAAACGGTGAGTCTTTTAGATAGAAATGTCTTAGATTCATTGTTTCTAAACATTCGTCTGCATGGGTTAAACATGAAAGAAGGTTCTATCCCTGCAGCTCTTCTTTACCGAATCCAATACAAGGTCATGAACACTTGTAACTCAAGGGTTCTTCTTAAAACCAATGATCGGGAAATAACTTTGTTTGTCACAGATATGACTAGGGCAAATGTTGTTGTTCCCAAACTCATCAAATGGGATGAGGTAGAGTTACCAACCTCTTGGCAACTCGAAAAAGCTACACCAACCCTTCCTCGTCAAACCCCTGAATTCCAGGAAATTAGACAATCTGAGGCTGGTAAGGTAGAAATCATCTTTGATCGGAGAAATTCTTTCTCTTCAAGATCCGAAGCTTCTAGATCGGCCTATACTAGTGCCAGAAGATCTTTTTCTATAGCTTCTCAATCAAATCGGAGTTCAATTCCCAGAATTATTACTCCAGAAATCAATCTTCAAGGGTTAGATAACTCATCTTCTATCCCTCGAAATATCTACAATAGGACTGAGGAAGACATCCTTTCTGAGATACATTCTCCTACTCAATCTGAAATGCAGTATGGTCAACTATGAATAGTTACACCATAGACAAACCAACCCTTCGTAAGGAATTCTACTCTGAGACTTGGACCTCTCAGAGAAAATGGTTTCTTAGCAAGTTTAAGGGTGACCATAGGTCAAAAATCATCGATTCTTTTTATGAATTTCTTAACAAAGTCCAAACTCATGTCTGTTTCTTTGATTGGTTAAATGTCTACCTTCATAGGAACAAAATCTATCCTCCTTGGACAATTACAATTACAGAAGATCTCTCTGTCAATACCTTAACTGTCTGCCACCGAAAGAATGGTCAACTCATTAAGTCCGACCTACCTCCGTCTAGCAGTTATTTCATTCCAGACTTAGAGGATAAATATTTAGCTTCGCCCTTTAAGTACAAATCAGATGAAACCATAGGAGCCCAAGATATTAAAGCCCTTATGGAACAAAACAATTATACCAACAAGTACCTCCAAGTTTTAGGAGAAAACCTGGTAGGAACTGCCTCATCTTCAGGAACCAAAGACGATGAGACCCCTTCTCTTTCCAAACCATTGTTCAAACCTTTTAGTCTAACTACCGAGACTAGAAATAAATTTAGGCTTATTCATCAGAATTGGACTAAAGCCTTGGGAAAATCCAATCCAGATAACTCTATAGTTATTCCTGATACCCCTAGTTCTTCACAGGTAGAATCTGTTAAGCTAGGACAAATCACTAGGAGTGTCTCCCAAAAAGACCAATCTCTTAGGATTAAAAAATTAGGAACTTCTTCCATAGGTTCCGAGTCTGAGGATGCTGCATCTAGCAGTAAGTATGTTCCTCAAATCAATCCGGTTATTAGTAAGGCTCTCAACTGGAAGCAGCCTTCTAAACTTTACTACAATCGAGCCACGGCTCCTGATCTCCTTCTTGAGGAAAAGAATGATCAAAGTCTTTAGTCATTCAACGCTAATCAAATCTATGAATGGAACATAGATGGTCAAACTGAGTATAACATCCTTAATACTCTTCAACATATGACTATGGTCTCCACTGCATATCAGACTGCTTTAGATAGCTCTGATGAGACTATAGTAGAAATCCTAACTGTCGGCTTTTCTAGCCAACTCAAAGGCTGGTGGGATAATTATGTTTCCGACGCTGAGAAACATGAAATCTTTACGGCAGTCAAAACGGACGCTGAAGGAACCGTCCTTACTGACAAAGGGAAGCCTATTCCCGACGCCGTTAATACCTTAATCATGGCCATTGTCAAACATTTCATCGGAGATCCTTCCATCTACAAAGATCGTTCCGGAGATCTCCTCTCAACTCTTAAGTGTAAGACCTTAGGTAATTTTAGGTGGTATAGGGACACCTTCCTTACTCGAGTCTACACTAGAGATGACTGTCACCAACCTTTTTGGAAAGAAACCTTCCTAGCTGGACTCCCAAAATCCTTAGGAGACAAGGTTAGGGAAAAGATCCGTTCCCAGTTTAACGGTGAAATCCCTTATGATCAGTTAAGTTATGGCAATATCATAGCTTATGTTCAAAAGGTTGCCCTTAAAATCTGTCAAGATGACAACATTCAAAAACAATTAGCCAGAGAAAAGGCTCAAAATCGCAGAGATTTGGGTAATTTCTGCCAACAATTCGGTCTTCCTTGTTCCAAGAATCCGGGAAAGACTACCCATAAAAAACAGTCTCAGCAACAGCTGAATAAACCTCATCGCAGAGTCTCTAGGTTCAAGACCCGTCATCATTCCAAGCCCAGTAGGCCTCCAGATCATAATCTTCCTCGACGAAGTACTAATCCTCCTCAAAAGGATACCAATCTTTCTAGAGAAACTAGAAATTGTTATAAGTGTGGCCGTAAAGGTCATTTAGCAAAATTTTGTCGAGTCTCCTCTAAGATTCGTGAACTTAATCTTGATCCTATTGTCCAGGATCAACTTAACAATCTTTTGATAAACTCTTCTGATAGTTCCTCAGAAGAAGAAAACGATATCGCCAAGACATCTTCTGACGAAATCCAAGCTGACGATGATCTTTCCTCCTCTAGTAGCGAAAGTTCTGAATCTCCACTCATCAATGTCATTCACAATGATGAGCAGAATCTGTTGCTTGATGCCCTAGAATCTATCCAAGACCCTCAGGATAGGAAGGAGTATCTTGAAAAACTAAAGGCAATCCTTTCCAAACCCAAACCTACACGTTCAGATAATAGGTTTATCAATAACAAGTTTGATCTCACTCAAACTCTCAAACGACTTGAAAAATCTTCAGCCAAACCAGTCACTATTCAGGACCTTCAGGCTGAAATTCGTTCTCTCAAATATGAGGTCCGAGAACTCAAAACTCAATCACAGTTGCATGAGACTATCATATCTCAGATAACTGCAGCTTTATCCGATAACATGGTTCCAGATAACCATGAAAATTGTAATCAGGATTATGAGTCTGATCATAATTCATCAAACGAAGATACCCTCTTCAACAACCTTATTAATCAGTGTAGCATTCAAAAGTTTTATATTGATGTTACCATTATCGTAGACGATTTTGTTCTAAAAACTACTGCTCTATTTGATACCGAAGCAGACTCAAATTGTATTTTGGAAGGACTTATTCCGACCAAATACTTCCATAAAACTTCCGAAAGGCTTAGGACTGCTAGTGGATCAAAACTAGAAATCCAGTATAAGCTTCCTTCGGCAATCATCCAAAAGGATAATCTTCAAGTAGAAACTCCATTTCTCCTGATCAAAAACCTTAAGAATGATGTCATCTTAGGGTCGCCGTTTATCAAGACTATCTTCCCTATTCAAATTTCCGGTGAAGGTATAACCACCCAACATTTGGGAAAAACAATCTTATTCAAATTCTTAGACAAACCTGTCCATAAGAACATTAATCAAGTTAATCGAAAACTTAATCAGATTAACTTTCTTAAAGAAGAAATTTCCTTCAAACAGATCGAGAGTCAACTTTCTCTCCCTCATATCAAAAACCGAATCAAGAGTCTTTCTGATCGTTTTCAATCTACCATCTGTTCTGACCTCCCTAATGCTTTCTGGGATAGGAAAAAACACATGGTTAATCTTCCTTACGAAAAGGATTTCACAGACAGACAAATCCCGACCAAAGCTCGGCCAATCCAAATGAGTCACGATCTTGTCACTCATTGTCAAAACGAAATCAAGGACCTTTTGTCCAAAGGATTAATTAGAAAAAGCAAAAGCCCTTGGTCTTGCGCAGCTTTTTATGTTAACAAAGCCTCTGAGATTGAACGAGGCGCCCCAAGATTGGTTATCAATTACAAACCGCTTAATCAAACTCTTCAATGGATCAGATATCCAATTCCAAATAAGAAAGATTTACTCTCCCGACTTCATTCGGCGAAAATCTTTTCTAAATTTGACATGAAATCTGGATTTTGGAAAATCCAAATCAATCCCAGTGATCGCTACAAGACAGCCTTCACTGTTCCCTTTGGGCAGTACGAATGGAATGTAATGCCCTTTGGTCTCAAAAATGCTCCATCAGAGTTTCAAAATATCATGAATGATATCTTCAATCCTTACTCGAATTTCTGCATCGTCTATATTGATGATGTTCTTATCTTTTCCCAATCTGTGGATCAACACTTCAAACATCTTGAAATCTTTTTCAAAATAATCAAACGAAACGGCCTAGCCATTTCTAAAACTAAAATATGTCTATTTCAGACTAAAATCAAATTCCTTGGCCATTACATTTTTCAAGGAACTATCAAACCAATTTGTCGAGTTATTGAATTTGCTGACAAATTCCCCAATCAAATCCTAGAAAAATCACAACTTCAAAGATTTTTGGGTTGTCTAAATTATGTCGCTGACTTCTTTCCTCAGCTCAGTATAATTTCCAAACCTCTTCATAACAGACTCAAAAAGTCTCCTCCACCGTGGACGGATATCCACACCAATTTAGTCAAGCAAATTAAGCAGCAGGTCAAAGTATTCCCCTGTTTGTATCTACCAAATCCCAATCTCTTTAAGATTGTAGAAACCGACGCCTCTGACTTAGGTTATGGAGGTATTCTCAAACAGCGCATGCATCATACAGAAAATTGCATCGCATTTACATCAAAGCATTGGAACAAAGCCCAACAAAACTATTCGACTATTAAGAAAGAAGTTTTGGCTATTGTCCTGTGTATTTCAAAATTTCAATCTGATTTATTAAATTAAAAAATTTTAATTCGGGTTGATTGCAAGTCAGCCAGAGAAATTTTACAAAAAGATGTAAAAAACCTTGCATCAAAACAAATTTTTGCCCGTTGGTAAGCAATCTTAAGTATTTTTGATTTCGATATAGAGTATATCAAGGGTACTTCAAACACTCTTCCTGATTATCTGACTTGTGAATTTCTTCAGGGTCGGACTCATGTGAGATGCCTCCGAAACTAAAAATGAAGGTCGCCTCTTCCCGAGGCCGGGGGAAAGCAGTTCGGGGATCATCCCGGACAGAAAAATCATCTTCCTCCATTGAGGATACCCAAACCATTCAAGTCGCCTTACAGACTGCCAATCAAGGGTCATCTACCCAGACTGGGTTGAAGACCCAGCAGGCTACCATTAAGTCTGAGTCATCAACTCAGCAGGCCATCACCAAAACGGGGTCATCTACTCCGCAAATAGCAAAAGGGTCTTCTACCCTAGCAACCAAACCATCCGATTATGCGATGGCTATCCCAACCCTACAAGCCCTTTAAGACTGTAGGCTAACCAATCTTCCATCCAGATCATGGAAACAAATCTTTTCAGAAGAAACAGATGACCTCTTCTGGAACCAAAATCTGAAATCCATTATTTCAGACATAGCCTAATCTAAAATAACCCTAAATCCAAAAGCATTGGTAGAGCAGCCTCAGCCAATTGCTCAAAAACAACCCTCTTCCTATCAACCAAAAGAAGGAAGATTTTACCCAACAATCCAAATGGAACCTGAATTCTGGGATTCCAATCCAAACAAGATTTGCGAAAAAATCTTTCCACCAACATTTTTATTTAAACCTCTTAGTCTCAATAAGACTAGAAAATTTTATGAATTTATTTTGGTGGATTCAAAATCTGTTTCAATAAAACATAATTTTGATAAAAATGATAACACCGTTATCACACATTCCACTTTTCAAATTTTAAAAGTTCTTACTTTTAAAGATTTCGAATCGAAACCAAACCAGGTAAGAAAATTCTCCCAGCCTTTTGACTCGATTGGTTATACTTACTGGGATTATATTCAAGCTTGGACCAATATTTTTTGGTTTCAAAACAAACATAATCGGCACTCGTGGCTGATTTATTTCAAGAAAAAATGTTCGTTATTTCTTCCCTCAGTGGTTTGCTGAGTGGTGGGATTTCTTCGGACCCATCCAATCATCCTTCCTGAAGAAGTAAAGGTCAGATTCAATCAGTTCAAATCAAGAATTGAAGAAGGAAACAATCCGTTTCATCCATCTCTTCGGTTCTTCTCAATCTTTTCCTTAGCATGGATTTTTGCCTGGCAACATCAATACCAGAAAAATGCAACAAATCCTAAGCTTTTGCCAATGTTAGGGAAACAAGCTTCAGTAAAGTGGTGGGATCAGTTTAACGCTTCCCATGCCAATTCACAGGGAGTGGCTTTATGGTTCCAGAAGAACCCAAAAAGCCTCAAATCGGCAGACCCAGAGACCTGCCAATTCCTCAATCGCAAGGCCAAGATTGCAGCTGCCCTTGCAGCCTCAACAGATGATGAAGCCTTGGCAAAGAATCTTCATCAGATTTTGGCTCTCCTCTCTACTGACTCAGAAGCCAGTTCATCAAAAGGAAAGTCAAAGAAAGAAGAAAGTTCGTCTGCATCCTCTTCCTCCGGTTCATTTTACCAGATCGAAGAGTCTGACGAAGACTGATACAAATCCACGCAGGCATTTTTGCGGAAAAATTACTATTCAATCACTGTTCACTATTGCGGAGCCGCCAAACACTGTACACTGTACACTATTCACTGTAGCGGTAAAATCGAGTTACTGTTGTAATAGTTAAATTTACTGTTGTAATAGTAACTTTCAAAGTTCTATAAATTGTAATCGAGGGTTCAGTTGTGGAGGAGCTCGAACGGAAACTCAGAGCGTCTCTCTCCTCTCTCTTCCCTCTACTCTGTAATTTTCTTCAATCAATACAACCTTTTTTGTATTAATTCTGCTGCATACTCTCTGCATAATCCGGCCTTGTGCTCTGGTATAATTGTTGCATGCATTAGCATAACATCCGGTCTTGTGCGGACTACCGCCGTGTAACATCCGGGCTTATCTGTTCATGCATAGCATCTCTCCTATTCTCTCCTAGTTGGTAGATCCTTGGGTTTCATATATATATATTATAATTCCTTCTACTCTGATCCCTTAGACAGATCACTCCTTGTGACATTGTTATTGGCCTTATAATCATTATCTCACAATCTTCCATGTGCTTTAGAAGGTCCAGTTGCAGATTCAAGTGTCCAGCCAGTAATAAGGAAACCATACTAAGTACTAGGTGAATATAATGATACATAATAACTAGGGAATACACTAATAAGAAAAGATGTCTCAAAGTATTGATCCACAAATGGTAATACTAGTTCATCAGTTATAGCATCATTAGAAAGGGGTGGAGGCATCCACACATAGCCAGGAGTAAGAGGAATAGTCAATAGCACATGTAAATCTATAGAGGAATGTGAAACTATACTAGTAGGGTCCATAGGCATAAAGTAAATAATAATTATTTCTGTGAAAGTTCTAAACCAAAGTCAATATCATAAGACAAGAATCCCTCATTACTATAATCGAGGGACACTCTCATCATAGTTGCAAACCCCGGGAGAGCCATCTATCACTGTTTATACAAAAATTTTACCGTAACAAGAAAATAAAACAAAATAAATGAGTGAGACATTTATGATTTTTAACATTTGTAATTACAAAGTGCAGTGTCAGAGCTCACACAAATAAACATTCTTTATTTGAGATCACCCATACAATGAAATGAAATGAAGTAAAATCTATGGTTTTTTTAAAATGTATGCATGCATACACGACCCATTACTAATCTCATATATTTAGGGGAGATAATTGAGAGTTTATCATGTTATCTCATGATATCATTCTCTATATTTTAACTAGGAGTTTATCAGCTGCTCATAAGAATGATACTAAACCAATTTATCAATTTGAAATAATCATCATACCAATAAACACATACTGATAATATCATAATAATAAATATTCATAAATATATATATATATATATATATATATATTTATTTATAAGTTGCACATGATGCACATATCTAAAAAAATTGTTTTAATATAAGTTTTTTTATTTTATTTTTTAAGAATACAAAAAAATTTCTTTTTTTTATATATACTCTTCTTCTAAGAGTACAAGATTTATCATAATAAAACCTATTCACCATTCACATCATAATATAATTTCAATATCATCCATATGGATATTCACAATTTCCTTATCATAGTCTCAGACAATTATATAATTTTAAGTTCATAATCGATTAATTATTTATTTTTGTTAAGAATAATAATTCAAAAATTTTCTAAAAGAAATTACTTATGAATCATTTTAAAGTATTATTCTAGTTATATTTCAATTCTACAAAAGATTTATATTCATATTTTTACTTGTTTCTTTATTATTATTATTATTATTATTTATCAATGAATTTGATGTTGTCAACTAATTAAACTATATTCATAATATTTACTGACATAAAAAATTAATTGTTATTTAATTTATTATTTTATCATACATATTTAATTAATTAACTTTTTAATAAGTTTTATTCTTTTCTTCTTTTTTCAAGATTCATTCACCTAACAATATATCATATGTAAACATTTATTTTAATAATTAAAAGATACATGCTACATCCAAAAAAAAATAGACATTACACAAAACTCATAACAATTTCTAATTAACAAAACACACTTGATTTTTTTATTTATTTTTAATAAATTAAAATAATTTATTTTTGTAAAAATAATATGTAAGACAAATTCCTATTACTAAGTAAGAATAATTATCATGCTAAAATCAAATACAGTTATAAGAAAAGAGAGATTAAATGGTCTCTCTTTACTCTTAACCCAGTTTGATAACTCATGAGTTAAAAATCTTAGATTAATTTGTGATGAGTGCATTGAAAGTTGAGTGACAAAAAAAAAACACTAAAGTGAGTGATGAGTGTTTAATGAAGCAAGAGAATAGTGTGAAAGGAGAGAAGAAATTAAATATGAGTAAAAAATAAAAAGAAGTAATGTTTAGGTGTAGGAAGTGAGAGAATGTTGTGTGAAAGAAATAAATGAGGGGAGAAAGAATGCTAGCAAATTTTCTTTTTTTCTTCTTCTTATCCCTAAGTAACTATTCCTATCTCTAACAAAAGATGACTTAAATTTGTGCTCTCCCACTTTTTCTCTAGTTCCGTAATATTTGTTGTTTATTTAATTATTTATATATTTTTTTTTTAAAAAAACTTATCCTTGTCTTCCTTCTTCTCTCTCATTATTATTTTTTCTAATCTTATCCCTCTAAATTTCTTCTCTCTCTTTTTATTTTATTTTATTTTTGTTATTGTATTTTTTTAACATATAGTTTTCTTCATTGATTATTTGCACTAATTATTTTTATTGTATTAACTTTATAGATTTTTCTTAAAATTTTATTTAATATGTATATATTGGTTTTAATTCTATTTTATATTTTATTACATTTTTTAAAAAATTTGAAAGTATTGCAACTCTTCCAAAAAAACATATATTTTTGGCTTGTAATAAAAATATAAATTTCTAAATTTTATCTAAAGTTAAATTCAAGTAATATATAAATTTGAGGATGTTAGAAATTTTGCTTAATAGTAGTCCAACAGAGGAATTTAGTATAACTAGAGGGCTCAAGCAAGGTGATCCATTATCACCTTTCTTATTCCTTATTGTAACTGAGATGTTGAGTCAAATAATTCAAGAAGTGATGGCTTAGGGTTTGTGGAAAGGGTATACTCTAACGAATGAAGGGATCAATATTTCCCATTTACAATTTGTGGATGATACATTATTGTTAGCAAAGGTGGATTGGGGATCAATACAATGGTTAAGGCAGGCCTAAAGGTCAATTTCCGTAAGAGTAGGCTTAGTGGGTTAAATGTTAAAGAATGTTAGTTGGATCCTATAGTAAGGATGTTGAACTACAAATTGGGGTCCCTGCCTTTTAATTATTTGGGCCTACCATAGGTGTTGATCCATCACGAAAGGAGACATGGTCACTAGTGGTGTCTATGGTTAAAAAAAGATTGTCCTTTTGGAAGAGTAAACACCTTTCAATAGTAGGGAGATTGGTGTTGATTAAGTCTGTACTGTATGCGTTACCGATCTTCTTCCTTTCATTCTTCAAGGCTCCAAAAGGTATTATCTCTTATGATCTTGAATCTCTTTAGAAAAAAAATTATAGAGGTGGTTTTGGGGAGAGAAGCAAAATGTGTTGGGTATCTTGGGATCATGTTTGCAGGGATAAGGAAGAAGGCGTATTGAGGGTGAGAGACTTAACAACGTTTAATTTAGCCTTGTTGGATCGATGGAAATAGCATCTGAGAGTAATGGAATCTAATACTACGTGGACTAGAGTCTTGGTAATCATGTATAAGCAGGATACATAGTGTTGGGAAGTGAGAGTTAGTTGTGGTAATGAGATTTAAACTCTATAAAAATGGTTACTTAGGGACAAAGACATAGGAAACATTAGGTGGTCTAGGGACACTTAAAGAACTTATAATTTAGGATGTGTTTATCAAAACTAGTTAAAAATTAAAAAACTAACTAAAAGTTGAAAAACTAATTATAACTAATTACATAAAACTAGTTGTAAGTTGTAAAATAATAAATAAGAAAATAATTAATTATTAGATCAATAATGATTTATTTAAAATAATTATAATATATTTTAATAATATAAAATTTCTTAATATAAACTGATTACACATTTAAATTATAAATTACTACAATTATATATTTATATTATAAATTTCTATAATTATATTATCTAAATTATAAATTACTATAATTACATATTGAAATTATACATTTATATAATTAAATATTTACATTTTATATTATTATAATTAATATTAAAATTATAAAAATTTCCATAATAGATATTTTAATAATCAATATTAGGTAATTAAATATTTAAATGATAAAAATTGTATTATAAAGTTATGACATGTGAAGAGAGAAAAATAATAAAATCAACTCATTAATGAAGGTAAGTTATAAATAAATATATAAAAATAAGCTAGTAATTAAAAATACGAGATTATAAAACCAATTAAAGTAGCTTTCATACAAAAAAAATAGTATGCATCTAAAAAAGATAATAGTTTTTTGCTTACAAAACTAAGATGAAACCCTTTTATATCAACTTTTAGAATTCAAAATGACAAGTCAAACAAATTTTACCATGACTAGTTTATAAGTTAGTTTAACCAAAATAATCTTTTATGGTAAATAAGCTCGTTTTAATAGCATATAAAAATAAACTAGCTAATTAGCTAGTATATGTTTTATTTTCATTTTAATTATTTTACTTTAAATATTTTTATTTATAATTAAATAGTTAATTATATATGTTTAATAAAATTAGCTTATAAGACGTGGAAACATTACACATAATAATAGAAAGATGTAAAAGATAAAATATGGAATGCGTAGTTTTATTATTCAAATATTTTCATTGTTAATCGTAGAAAACTTCTCTTAATCTAAAATTGTTTAAACAACTTCAATTATAATTAGTGTAGAAAAGAATATTATATCCTATTAATTAACATTAATGAAAATATTTACACAATTTTTTTATATATTAAAAACAATAAAAAAGTATTTAACCACTTCCTTCGGTTGTTAAACAGATTTGTTGTATTGGGCGCTGAACTATATCGGCAATTATATTTATTTGAAGATAAGTTGAGTTAATAAAAAAGTTAAAGATTAAAAATAAAATAAATAATATTAAGATATTCGTTGATATAAACAATTCTCATTTCCATGTATTTTTAAAAGTATTTTTTAAAAACCTGGTTTGTTATATCAAAATAATAACTATTTATATTCTCTAAAAATGAAAAATAATGAGAGTATTGAAAAAGTTAAACCAAATACTAATTTTTTTGTTTGTTTAATCATTGTTTGTTATAGTATTTGGTAATTGAAACTATTTTATGTTGTCAACTATTTATGTAGAAAAAATATATTTTAAATCAAATCATGTTTTGCAAGATAGATGGCTAGGGGAGCAACTGTTGATAGAAAAGTATAGTAGATTATTTGGGTCTGTGTCACACAAAACCATCACAGTTAAGGAGGTGCAGGACAAGGGTCTTCTTGGAGGAGGAGTTAGAGGAGGTCCTTATTTGCATAGAAGGAGGATCATTTGGGTGCTTTAATGGATAGCTTGATTAGGATCACCAGAAAGGATCTCATACAAGATGGTGGTTGCAGATGACAAATGAGGGCAGAGCGTAGTCAGTAGCATCGACATATAGAATACTATTATTATTATCACTACATATGTAGGACATGTTTTGTCTCGTGAATCCACCAAAAGTTTAATGCTTAGTAGGACAGTTGGATGCTAATAAGCTGTTTACACATAACAATTTGACTATCCCAGTTCTTGGGAGTGATGCTATGTAGCAAAAATTAAGTCACATTCTTTTTGTTGAATGAGTGAGCTATGAACCCTTCTCTTTATGCTTAATTTCTTCTCTTCTCAGTTTGATTTTGTTCACTTTCTGTGTCTTAAGCATACATATCTTGTGTTCTTTGCTTACTTCATTTAATAATATTTTTTTGGCTTAAAAAATACTATTTTCATCTTTAAAGATATTTTGATATATTTATGATTATTTATTAAAAAAATTCTATATCATTATATAGTATTAATTAATATAATATTTCAACTAAATTATTATTGATAGATTAAAAAAATATTTATAACAAATATATTAAGTAAAATACACGTGTATAAATAATACACACCTCCATTCATATTTAAAGAACATGTATTTCTCATCAAAGCTAGGCTGGATTAACTAGATCCCTACATATTTGAATTTTTTGTTACCTATTGAAGAATACTTACAAGTCTTTAGTTTGAATGATACTTGACTTGATTTTTTAATTAAGTAAAGTTTCAAATTCTAAGAGTCATTTGTATAGACAAAAATGTGATTTGTAGGGGACCTATATTAAAGATGTTGAGACAAGTTGCTGATAGAATGATAAATAATTTCGTACTTGTATGTAATCCTTGAACCACCCTGAAATTGGCGAAAAATCTTCGATTTGACTAGAGATGAGTACGGTGAATACTCAATTTGTTAAGTCATGAATGAAGATGGAGATATACATACTTGCATCTCTTATTATTTTAATGACTACAATATTCATTCTCTAAAAAAAAGAGAAAGATTTGACATTTATTAACAAATTATAAACTTTGTGTTTATTAAATAACTTTTGAATTAATATCATTATATTCAAACAATCTACTTTTATTGGAAAATTATTATAATTTTTTTGTGAGTATAAGATGGGTACAAATATACTCGATACCCGACTAGGACAAAGATGAGAACATAAATCTCATGGAAGGCTATGAAGACAAGAATGAGGATGAGTTTCGGAAGCAGAGATGAGGATGATGATGAGTTTCAAAAGTAAGGATGTAGATAAAAATGTCATATCTTTCCATGCTCCACCCTATTGTCATGCCTAGTTGCTGACGAAGATTAGTTATCACTTATCAATAAAGCCTATGAATATTTTGTACCAATAGAATGGTTAACAAAAAAAGAAATTTAATTAAATTTATTTTTATGATAAATCAATATTTAATAAACTTTGTTTGAGTATTTTTTTATGTACTTATATAAAAAAAATTAATATTACTATATAAATATTAGGTGATACAATTATTTTATATTACATTATTAAGGATCGAGTAAAAAATTTATTTTAAATAAGATAAGATAGGACAGAATAGATATAAAGCATATAGTTAAATACTTATAGTTGTCTATGTTTTAAGGATATCGTAACACTTGTACGAACCAATATTCGATCAAAACAAATATTTTTTTTTTCAAAATGATATATAATTAGTTTATAATAAGTTTAAATTACTTACATGATATTAATTATTAAATATTTATAATAAGTTTATATCTGTAATACTAATTACCATAATTAATATATATAATAAATTTAGATGGCTTAAACAAATTTTTTTCTTTAAAGTTTCACAAAAAATCACTTTTGGTCTTTGAAATTCAAAAATATTTTTTTAGTCCTGAAATTAATTTATTAACTTGAAGATTGAGGAGGGTAGAGTTAAGTAGGAGAGTAATTTACGAGTAAAAAAATGTGTTATCTATCAGTAATTGTTTAATGGCGCTTGACCTAAAAGTGAATCAGAAACTAAAAAAATATTTTTAAATTTTAAGGATTAAAAGTGTTTTTTAGTGAAATTTTAGGGACAAAAGACTTATTTAAGCAAATTTAGATTTAAATATCTCTTTAGTACCAACAAAATTGCCCAATTTGATTTTAGTATCTAAATTTTTAATTTTTTTTATTTTAGTAACTAATATTTTTTTAATGGTTCAAATGGGTACTATTGTATGTCTTTAGTTAACGGGAGTAACTTCGCTAACAAAAATACCATCATGTCATTAAATCCATATCATTTAAAGTTTCTGAGTCAGCATTTACATCATCTCACGGTAGATATCTTTTTAAGAAATAAAAATTTTTTAGGTGTCAAAATCAAAATATAAATAAAAGTTACATATAAAAACCAAAATAATCTTATTATAGGTATCAAAATATTGTTTAAAACTAGAAAAAAGTGATTATCATTTTTTGTTAAATTACACATTCTTTGTCATATGATATACATCTTAATTGATCTTGTTATCTTGAAAATCTTTCCATTTTTATATGTAAATACTAATTAGAATTTCATCAATGAAGTCATCAAAGAAACTTTGTTGAATTATAAAATGACTCTATCTAAATAATTATTTTTTGAATAATTAATGATTAAATTGAGATCCTTTGTTTTTTTTAATGGACAAGATATAACCTATATTTAAAAAAATGCTTAAATATATATTTTTTCAATTAAAGTTTCGTTTTATGTTTCATTTCAAATCATTTTTTTATTTTATTTTAGATTCTTAAAGTGTTTTAATAGCACTTTAAATTATTTTAAAATTCTTTAAAAGTATTGTAGATAACACTTTAGAAATTCTAGACAAAAAAAAAATTATTAGAGTTTAAAACAAACAATAATTTTATAAGGATTCAACGAAAATTCACTAATATATTAAATATGAAACATATTTAAGTCTTAAAATAATAATTAATTTTTTTTGTGGGCTTAAATAATTTTTTGATATAAAACAAAATTATTTTGATTTTTGTACTTAAAATTTATTTAGATTCTAAATTTGATACCAGTAAAAATTTTATTTTTGAGAAAGATATTGTGAAAATGCATGGATATTGACTCAAAATTTTAATAAGATGTGAACTAGATGATGTAACATTTCTGTTTGTCATGTTATCAATTAAGAGACAACACTTTAAATGAAGTGACCAATAACTCAACAATTTTAAATGCTGGTAACACAAGTATAAACCTAATTTTCATATAAAACAAATTTTATAATCCTTTTCAAATAAAATAGGATTATTTATTTATTTTCTCTCTTTCATTAACATGATAGATTTATTTTATTTTTTAAAAAGATTGATAAGCACAAATAATATATTTTTCATTATTTGTTAACAAATTTATATTAGACTCTTTATTTTAATAATTAGATAATAAAATTTTAGTGTATACTTAAATATATTTTTAATTTATTTTAAACTTGTTTCCAAAAGATTATCAACGACACAAAAAAAACGATTAAAATATTTTAATAATAGAATAAAATTAATATAGTAAATACGTAATATAAAAATATAATATATGGAGCTAAAATGAAATAATTAATATATAAGTAAAATAAATAACATTAAAATTAATTAAAAAATAACATTATAAACTCCTAAAAATATATTTTTATTAAAAACTAAAAAAAACTGAAATATCAATATATGTATTTTATAATTTTATATTTTTAACTATTTTTATAGATAATTTTATTAAATATTTATAATTCTTAAAGTGTCACTGGTCTCTGTTGTACGAGTAAGTTGCAAATTACAACGAGCTAGAGGCTCTTGCCGTATTTGTTTTGTTGCGCGTGTTCGAAACAACTGTCTCCCGGCACGACGACGTATCCATTGTGATCTCGACGGTGGCTCTCGATCCGCCACCGTCCGATCTCCTCTGCCACCGCATCAGACGACGGCGCGTCCAGATCTGAAACCTCTCTCTATTAACAGGTTTCACTCCTTTTCACCTACAATTCTAATCCATCCGCTTCTACTTGCTCCTATTTCCAATTCTATGAAATTCGAGCTGATTTTCTACAGTGTGCTTGATCCAGATTTGCAATTTCAGATTCTCAAAGGTGCATTGTCAAAAAATCACGTAAATTTATGAGAATTGTAAAGTTTGTGATTGAAATTTGGAAGTTTTTGTTGCCTTTTTGAACGTGCTTGCAGTATCTTAGTGTTAAGTACTGCTAGTGATTGCTATTTTTCTTTCTTTCAAATAAATGGTAATGGGAGAGCTGTGGCACACAATCATTACTCATTGTAAAATTATGCATATAAAAAACGGGAGATCACAAAATGTGCTTATCAAGTTGTCCTTTTATTTTCCGCCACTTGACATAACTGTAGTAACTTTTCTACATTAGAAATAAGTATTATTTCAAGACCAAATAAAAGCTCAATCTGCTTGATGGAGATCAGCATGTAGGAAAAAATTCTGATTTCTTTGTAGATTTTGATATGTGATTTTCTGTTAAAATACCAGAGAAGATGTGGATCTTTCATATTCCTAAGTGTTGTTAAGATCTCCCATATTGGCTAGAAATATGGCTGAGGTACTCCTCACTAGGCTTGGACAGTTTTATTCCTTGAGGTAAATTTTAGGGTCGAGTTAAGGCTAAGGTGATCTTGAAGTCACTATTTTCTACTGTCGTTTCCCTCTGTAGCCATTATGATCACTGCTGCATCCGTTGGCTGCAAATTGTTTTCAGTGTTCACACTTTTCCTTGGTAACAATAAATGGCCTGCTTCCTGTTCTCATTGTAGTATCTAGAATTCTAGATATTGTCTATTATGTGAGAGGAAACTGTTTTCCATTGGATGTCAAACAGAAGCATTAGGTAAGAATTGGAATGCCAATCGCCAAAGCAGTAAGATCACGCTGAGGATGACCTGACAAAAACCAAACCTTATAAGGAGTACTTTGACATTGGCCAAATTCCTAATGAATGTGGAGCATCTTATACACACCCCTCACACCTAGGATTGGGTAGGATTGTAAATCTACAAGTGATGCAACATCAAGTTTGGATGAGCTATGATATTATAATCATCCATTCACTTGTTTTTGAATTAATATTAAAATGCGTGATTGTGTATTCACATTTCTATTTTGATATGTTACAACAAATTTAAGATTTTAATTTAATATGTTTTGTAATAACAGAATAGAATATGAATAATTCACTGTATCATCATTTTGTGTATAACATGATAGAATATATTTTGTTAATTTGTATATTTTTTTGTTTATGATTACATAATAGAACCATGTTAGATCATCAACAAATATAACAGATTTGCAATGAATTTGAGAAATTTGGGAGAGGAAAGAATTTAAATAAAATTCAAAATGTTATTTTGCCTATGTATTTGCATTTTTATTAAAAATATCAATGATCAAAATATTATAATATTGATTCTTCTGAATTTTATGATGTATTTTATTAAATACTTCAAAATGGGCCATGTGGCTCAGGTAATGGGTTTATCTTGTGGCATTTCAGTTTTTGTAACCATTTCTTTTAATGGTTCCTATTATATCTTATTTTCATCATGTTTCCAATGTATCAATCATTGATCTTTTTTCCTAGATTGATTAATCAGTTCCTGCCTTTTCTATTGTCTCGTCAATCGGCTCCCCATTCTTATGTTATTTCTTAGCATTCCTTTTCCTTGTATGTTTTTATCTCTGATTCATACTGTTCTTTATATTGACTTTATTCAAAGATTACCTCCTATGTGTTTTTAGTGATGAATAAGTTCATTGATTAAGATATTGATATCTATTATTTTTCTGTATGTGTTTTTGTGTGTGATGTGATTATGTGAATGATGTTAGAAACTTATGATATTGATCATTATCTGTTTTGTTCGAGGAAGCAGAGGCACTTTAAAACTATCATTGTACTGGTGTCAGACATTTAAGATACTCGTAGTTGCTTTTTAATTTTATAGTATTCTTTTGATTTTTTATGCTAAAACAAATTGAAATACCATAATAATTTGATAAATAATAGTACCTTATTTTGTCTACAATGGCTAATGCTAACTTTAAAGTGTTAATTTTTTTAATTTAAGATTGTGTTCTTATGTTCAGTGTTAATTCTATATGTTGCATAACAGCTATGTCATGAGTTATGGTTTTTAAAATTTATTAGTATTCTCATGTTTCTCATGCCCATGCTTCCAAAATTTTACTCTGGATTTTTTATGTGTGTTCTCTAGAGAATTTGTCATTTGAGATATGTTTCCTGTTTATGGCGGTGAATCCTGAAGTTATAATTTAAAATAAAAGGTGATTTGAAACAGTTCTTCCTGGACTAAAGGAGTATTGGAGAGATATGGAAGTCAATAATTGGCATAAGGATCTTATATATGATGAATGGGTACCGATCACTGTATCTGGTCCACGTCCAGCTGCTCGCTACAAGGTTATTTCTCTTCCTTTCCTTGTTTTCATTAGAGGATTGAAGAATATAGAAGTAAATGGAAGATAAGGCAAGATTCCTTTCTAACAAAGTCATAAACATAATTCCTGATTGGGTCTTGTCATGAGTTATTTTGCTTTTGGAATGCTAAAACTCCTCAGGCATTTTAGGCTTCTTATGTGAAGTCCTTCCTTTGCCTTGTACCAGATACTTACTCCATGTTTTGCCCTTCATTGTAGCATGCTGCAACAGTAGTTGATGAAAAATTATACATTGCTGGTGGAAGTCGTAATGGTCGACACTTGTCTGATGTTCAGGTAAAGGGTATACACTGATGATTCTGAATCTTGGACTTCTATTGGCCTAGTGGGTCACTTGATTTAGCTGTTTGCAGGTTTTTGATTTAAGAAGTTTGACATGGTCTTCTCTGAAACTAAAAGCAAATGTCGGAAAAGATGATGATAACTTACAGGAGATTCTTCCAGCCACATCTGGTCACAATATGGTAAAAATTTGTTGACAACTCTTGTGATGCACCATTAGTGTTAGTATGAATTCTTCACTTTGGCTACTGATGAACCATTGGTGTTAGTAATACACGGATAATCTGGAATTCTGGCTGCTTGATTTGTTCTGATATAGACTTGGAAATTTCTGCAGATTAGGTGGGGTGAGAAACTGCTTCTTCTTGGTGGAAATTCAAGGGATTCTTCTGCTGATTTTACAGGCTAGTATCTATACAATGTTTTTATAATGGGGAGAAAATCATATAAATGCTTGATTATCTCATATCCATGCCTAACATATTATAACATGATAACTCTGAAAACTTATAATGTTTATTGAACTTCTTGCAGTTCGATACATTGACCTTGAAACATGCCAGTTTGGAGTTATTAATACTTCAGGAAATGTTCCAGTAAGTGTGTCCGTTGATGTAAAAGTTTGATGTTCTGTTCTTGGGTGTTGATTTTTTGTTTGGCGTAGGTTTCCTATATCCTACTCTAAATTGCTATATTGAAAATTTGGTTTTTGATACAGTGTAATGGTGTTGCTGGATCCGTGTAGCTAGCCCCAGTTAATGGGATTAGGATTGGTTGTTAATGTTGCATTATCTTTTTCCTACTTCCTTGTCTTTTTGAATAATGTATGTAGAATATTCATTGATGTAGAATTTCTTTGTAATATCTGTATATGTAATTTGGGAGTAATTTTGATTGTAGTTGAATAGAATTTTGAATGTTTTCAATTATTTTTCCAGGTTGCTCGTGTGGGACAGTCTGCAACACTAGTTGGTTCAAGAGTGATATTATTTGGTGGAGAAGATATGAGCAGGAAGCTGTTGAATGATGTCTATGTTCTCGATCTGGGAAGTATGACTTGGGAAATGATAAAGACTACGTAAGTGGTATCTATTTTACACTTTCAGAAAGTGTGTTTTCATGATTTAGAGAAGTTCCATATGATGATTACCAATTTCTTGCATTTTGATAGGCAGACACCTCCAACTCCTAGATACGATCATGCAGCTGCTATTCAGGGAGAGCGGTACCTTCTGATTTTTGGTGGTTGCTCTCATTCTGTCTTCTTCAATGATCTTCATTTATTAGACATGCAAACAGTAAGTAAATATTATATCCAACTTTTCCTTTGCATATTTAATTAAATCACAGTATTAATAAGCTTGTTTTTTTCCATTTTGGGTTGATCAGTCATATCTGTATATTAATTATCACATACACACAAAAAAGAACTTTGATATGATATTGTTAGGCATTCCATTACCCAAGTGTACGCTAGAAAGGAAAAGGATGAATTGCTGAGAGTTAAGGCATGTGTGCATTGATTGAGATTGTGAGAATATATTCACTGTGATAGTAAAATCAGAGGAATCTGAGATAGTGGGAAATGGGAATTGTATCTCCTTTGATAATAGAATGCCTATGTGTCATGGAAAGAGAGAAGGTAGATATTGAATTTGTTGAGGAGGTTGGGATAATTTTTTTGAGGGTGAGGAGGAAGGGAGGGAGGGCTTGGAAGACAAATGAAAATTAAGTGAAAAGGTTGTGAAGGAGACAGCAGACCCTTGAAAAGTTAATACTGTCGTTTTTTCCCCAGTTGTCTTCTTTAACTTTTGGTGCTAGTCACTGACCAAAATGGAGTGTGAGAGGACTTTCAATTATAGGGACCTTTATTTGTTACTGATATATCAAAATCAGTAACCAATATGATGGATTTTTGGTAGTAAATCGATAATGCAGCTCCTGTTTTTCTGTTATCCTATCATATACATATTTTATTTTAGTTCCTTCAAATTTCACAAGTATGGGACAAAGGGTTTTAGCTGGCTTCTTTTTGGATTACTGCCAATGGATTGGCATTTGACCTTTTTCTTTAAATTTTTTTTACCTACCTGATTGCTCTGTTGACTGTAGAGCATGTGGATGTTGTCTTGCAGAGGAATTTCTTGTGACCTTTTCTTTTTCTGTAATGAAATTTAGTCATTATGATTTTATCTATAAATAATTAAATGTACTAATTCTGGGTAAATATTTTGATGAACCCATGAAATAGCATTTGATGGCTGTTGATGTAAAACTTTTTATTATATAACTGGTAGCAACTAGTCATGCTGTTTCTTATTGATTAAGAGGGAAAAACATCAGTGAGGCTGCTAAATGTAATTGGAATCTTGGTCTGAATTTTTTTTTGGGGTACATGGACAAGAACAAATGAAAGAAACAGAACTCTGAGTTATTTGTCTTTCACTATAGTTTTGTTCCTGCAATTTGATTGACTTATGGACTGTGAAGGTGTCAAGACTTTTGGCTAACATATACTGACAATTTAGGGATGTAAACTTAATTGGTTGATAAGTTATCTTTACTCAAAATGATTACCTTAAGAAACATTAGGTGAGTTTTAGTTTAAAGTACGAGCAGGTGGCTAGGTAAAATACTTGGTGCATTAATGTTAAGTGAGAATGTTTCATAGGTGGTGTTTGGAGCAAACAGATGCAGGCATTTTTTTTGCCTTAGTGAGAATGTTTCATTAGTAATGATGACTTGTGGACTGTGAAGGTGTCAAGACTTTTGGCTAACATATACTGACAATTTAGGGATGTAAACTTAATTGGTTGATAAGTTATCTTTACTCAAAATGATTACCTTAAGAAACATTAGGTGAGTTTTAGTTTAAAGTACGAGCAGGTGGCTAGGTAAAATACTTGGTGCATTAATGTTAAGTGAGAATGTTTCATAGGTGGTGTTTGGAGCAAACAGATGCAGGCATTTTTTTTGCCTTAGTGAGAATGTTTCATTAGTAATGATGACTTGTGTACATATGTACAACACAAGCACTTTTTTGCATCTTATGCTTGGCAAGTACTATTTTTGTAAAGTTTTTGTTACATATGTTAGTTTCTTAAGTAAAGCATTAAGGTGGAAACATAATGTTTATTTGGCTTACTCCATTCACCGGGATCTTGTAATCATGGAGTGAAGGGGAAGAGCAGTTTCAATATTCCTTCTAAACTTATTAATTTTCAATTTATGTTTACCTACCCAGAAAATTGTTTTTGGCCATTGATCTCCCAATTTTTTTTTCCACATACAAGTATAACATTAAACATATAATGATCTAACAAGCATGTTTGGTTCAGATGGAGTGGTCCCAACCACAAACTCAAGGTGACTTAGTAACTCCCAGGGCTGGACATGCTGGTATCACTATTGATGAAAGCTGGTTTATAGTTGGTGGTGGAGATAATAGAAGTGGTATGTAATGCCTTTATTTTTTAAAATTAAAAAGAAATAGTATTAGGGAAGGAGTGAAAAATAAAACACAGGGCAGCAGATAAATATTCTTCAAAACACAAGATTTTGAAAAGAGAGAATCAATAATGCAGCATGTAAGTCCACTCCATTTGCATGTCAGAAATAATAACTCACTTGAAATTTGCATTGAGCTTAGCACTACTATGAAAACATAAATCCAATCTTCTCTTGAAACAAATCTAGGTGGATGGGGGTTTTGTGCTCTAACCTAGTACACCAAAGACTGTATAACTATAAACCACACACTTAAAAAACTTTTGGCCTCCTTGTTTCAATTAAAAACTTAAATGAAACACAGGAAACTGCACAAAAGTGAATGTGGTGGGTAAACTATAATTGACATCAATTTATCCGTATGTTATACTGTATTTGTATTCTTTATGGGATGTCTGATTATCTAATTTGCAAAACAGGTTGCCCTGAAACCCTGGTGTTAGACATGTCTAAGCTTGTTTGGTCAGTATTGACTGTTGTGAAGCAAAAAGATCCACTTTCTAGTGAGGTAATTACTTTGTGCAATAATCTTTTTTTGAAATTAATATTTCCAGGATTAATATGTGGAGGATTGTAATTCTCTCTTCTCCAAGGTCTATGTTTGAGTTGGTTGGCATACTTGTGGTTGCTGATTTTTTATCTGTTTGAATATGATCATATATATTTAGGATTTTCACCAGAAAGGGGAATATATATATATATATATATATATATATATATATATATATATATATATGATTTGAGTCTGTTCCTGTAAATTTATTTTTCCTTGAGTAGAGGAACTTGTTTTTTAATATCTTCACTTTCAGTTTATTGGGATAATTTTATCCTAAACATTGAAACAGGGACCTATAACTTTCCTATTTCTCTTTTCAAAAAACAAAGAGATCTTAGTTTTCAGCTTCCTCTTATTTCTACTTCTAGTGGTCCATGACAGTGTATGCAGGTAGTCACTAGTGACAGTTCTAGGTCATTAATTTTTTTATTGATGTATGATGTTCAGATACAAGTGAGAGTGAGTAGAGTCTAGAATGACAATTATCCACCTATAAACTTTGAGAAACAGGAAGAATTTATCTGTTTCTTGGAATCATGGCCATGGGAGTTCTGAAAGATGACAAAAATCCTGCTTCAATTTAAGTCCAGATTTCATAATAAAATGGGATATTATTAATGAAGAATCATGTCCTTGTCTTAGGGTGTATTTGGCAAAACTAGTTAAAAGCTGAAAAACTAGTAAAAGAAAATAAGTTAGTAGCTGAAAATAATAGATCTTTTGAGAAAACTAATTGGAGTAATTTTTTAGAAAAAGCTTGTAACTACCTAAAAAAGTTAATAGTTTTTTGCTTACCAAATGGACCTGAAGCCATTTTAGGTAGTTTTTCGGTTTTCAGCTAGCTGAATTGGGAAACCAAACACATTGTTAATGAGCCTATATGCTTATATTACTTGTTTGAAAAAGAAATTTGTTGACTGTTGACTGTTTCACCATACAAGATCAAATCCTCCTACTATAAGATGTGGGTTCTATCTTTTGCATACATAATATATGTTTACAAGTTATCAATTTTTCTTTTTAAAAGCACCTCTTCATTCAGAAAGTCTGATGCAATCAAAAGGAAAGAAGGGGGAGGAATCTTTTTCTAGAGAACTCAAATTCATTAAACTAAATAAGCTTGGTGGAACATAATTAGAAAGTGAAAAAAATACACCTAAAATTACAAAATTGTTACATAATTCCTGCAGAAATTGGAAGCAAGTGTACTGTAATGTAATTGTGGTCTGCCAAAACACAGATCCAGATTGGTGGCAATTAACAAGAAAGCATATTTATCAAAAACAGTTGAATATAATGCTGCAAGCAGAGTGGCTGAATGTAAAATAATAGGTCCATCACTTCCATAAAAAACAAAAACATAAGATCTTCCAGATTTGAGGAAGAAAGTAACCAACTTCTCTTATGTATGATCTACCAAAGATTGAGGTAGATTTGAAGGATATATTAAAAGAAAACACAAAAGCTATATCAGAGAGGAAGGGCTGACACCCTGGGGAAACACAGCAGCAACACCAAAAGGGCACATTGAATATGAATCAAAGAGAGGCCAGAGAGAAGAAATAAAGTGGGACCTTTGACTTTCTGTAACCTGCTCTTTATGTGTAATTGAATATGATAAGGATTGTGGAAGAAATTGCTAGTACTGAAAAAACTGATAATAATTCATGCCCTGTCATGCCAATGCATATTCTTTATCTGTTTATTTATACCATTACCAGGGTCTTAATGTCTGTTCAGCTACAATTGATGGAGAAAAGTATCTGTTAGCTTTCGGAGGCTATAATGGGAGGTATAGCAATGAGGTATGTGATGTAAGCTAAATTTATAATTTTTTATTGGCTTTATTTTTTTGTTTTGTCAGGAAGATTTATTTATATTCTTTTGCCAATAACTGTCCATGCTAGGGGGAAGTGGGATAAGTTTTTTGTTATTGCCAAGGACTGTCCCTGCTATCTGCAATGTTGATTGTTATATACACACCCTCTCTGCCTGATGATAGTTTGAGTTGCCATTTTTCCTCAATTCTAGCCATTGGAGAAATTATGTTCTTGGATTGGTCCTTTTTTGCATCATGCATGGTTTTACTCAGCTGCCTGAGTGCTTGGTTTTATACTTCTGTTTAAGCAATTGTTTGTACAGTGCGTGCATCTGTTCCTTTGGACCATGTATGCTTCCATGTTTTCTCTTGGAAATGGAAAAAACTTGAACCTCTCTTTATGAATTGTTCTAGAGTTCACGCAGCCTGCTTGTTTGGACGTATGTCTCCTCTTTTGAGCTTCAGTTGCAGACTTGAAAAAATATTTTTTTTTTATTGGGTCTTTAAGATCAAAGGAGGTTGGGATTTGTGATGAGTTGGGGGAAAATTAGAAGGATTTCTTGAAAGCTGAAAAGTGAGCCCAGTAGAGAAAACTTGTAGAGAATATTACATAAAATTTCCTCAGGTGGTTGTTAGAACTTTAGAGCAATGGAGACTTCAGAAAGAAAAGTGATTTGTGGTTAAAATGGAAGGTGGTCCAATTCAAAAGACCTTGTACTAAATGGTTTTATTATGTTAAAGATTACATATATTATTTCCTTATTTATGCTTAGATAGAAATTGGAGATTTTCTCCTTATTACCAATTATTAAGTCGATCTTTAGTCATTATGAGAGAGGTCTTATGTAATCAATATTAATCCTATTCGATTATATTGATTCATTATAAATAATGACATTGTGTGGTCATACAATACACACTCACGCTTTTACATATTAAAAATCTGGTGTTTAGTACAAAGTATTAACCAAGCCCAATTAAATTGATTATTGTACCTGGTGGGATAAGGCCTGATTGTTGTATCATACAAATTGATTTAATTAAATCCAATCACACTGGATTCTACCTGACATTATGCATTGCATATGGCATCTTATGCCCCTTTTTTTTTTTCTTTTTCTTTTTTTGAGGAATTCTGAATTTGCTAATTTTACATAATTTTAGGTGCATTTTTTTAATTGAATTTTGGTGTGTTCCATAGAGTGGATTCTATGGTTGATGGCTGTTCCCCTTGCAAATTCAGGTTTTTGTTATGAGACCCAAGGCAAAAGATACCATGCGTCCCAAGATTTTCCAATCACCAGCTGCTGCCGCTGCTGCAGCTTCTGTTACTTCAGCTTATGCATTGTCAAAATCTGAGAAGTTGGATTTCATACATCTAGATGATATGAATTCCAAGTTATCTGTAAATGGTCATCCTAAAGATGATGCCACAGATAAAATTGAAGCCATTAAAGAAGAAAAACGGTTATTGGAATTGTCAATTGCAGAAGTCAGGGCTGAAAATTCTAAGCTTGGAGGCGAAATAGAAGAAATAAATAATAATCATGCTGAGTTGACCAAGGTTTGTGATTTTTATATGAAGGTGCACTATAATTAATAGGTAGTTGCTATTTTTCATAATTAAATATGTATTTCAGGAACTCCAGTCAGTCCAGGGACAACTTGTGGCTGAGAGATCAAGATGCTTTAACTTGGAGGTACAAATGCTCTTTCATATTCTGGAGTATAATGTGGCTTTATAATTGTTGTTTAGGATTTGAGTATACTAATAATGTTTGTTTCCAGGCCAAAATTGCAGAACTTCAGAAGGTGCTGGAATCAATGCAATCTGTGGAAGATGAGGTACAGGCTCTTCGCGAAAAGAAGTCTGCTCTGGACCAGGAGATGGAGCTTGCTGCAACAGCTCAGAGAAAGAGTTCTGGTTGGCGATGGTTTGGTGGTAGCGAGACATAAGAAATATGAGGCCATGAGAGCAATGCCAACTAAAAGTGATTTAGAGTTGAGTCTTAGGAACAGCTGGTTATATTCTATTATTTTAGCTCATGCAGAAAGAGACATTTTCTTATTACAGAAATTTTACGGTATCATCTTTTGAGTTGAAATGCTTGATGGAATCCAATTTTGAATAACTGTAGATTGAAACTTTCAAGAGAGGGGGGTATACAATTTTTTGTATTTGTAATTTGTACCTTAACTGGTTTGCTTTTGACTATTCATTTCATGCTCAAGTGTCCATTAAATTCTATATGATTTACAATTTATTTTATTCATTTTGAGTATATATTGGCATCTTATTCTCATGAACAAGTAATGACCCTCCAAGCACTCACATTGAGGAAACCCAAATGAATAAAATGCCACTAAATAGTGGAAGGGGAGGTGTGTCTTTGAAACCTTCAAAGAGCAAAGGAGACAAATTATAAGAGGCTGAAAAAAATTAAAATTTAAAAGAACATATAAGGAAAACTAAGGAAAGAAAGGAAAGTGAGCTGTGAGATACATCAATAATGAAAGGTGTAAATAATATCAACCGTATCAACTGAGTTTTTCCACTGCATCATGAGCAGACGACTACTTCGGCAGTTTTTGTTGGATCATATCGATTGCAAACTAGGTCCTGTTGGTTTGCACGGAGGTTAGGTGTCTGATATTTAGAGAATCTATGCAACTATGGTTTCCGAAGCTAATTAGCCGCAATATATATAACTTAAATTTTATTCACAACTTCCTGTAAAAAAGTTTACCCGTACCTTAAATACAAATGGTAATGGTACAGACAATCAAAACCTCGAAAGGCTACAGAGCAGTACAAAATTCACGAACTTACAATAAGATCAAAACGGCAAAGGACAATACTCTTTATTAAAGACGTATTTATTTTGATGCACCCAGTTGAATTCTGATTTCTGTGTTCGGTGAGTCGATTGTTCTCTTTTTTAGCCAAATCCGTTTATAATAATTTCAGACACATTAAATGTCTACTAGAAAATAACTGAGATTCTTAACCTGCATAAGGACATCTAGAACTAGCGATTTAATATCTTACAGGAATATATACTACCATTTATACATGTTATTCATAACTTGGAGACGAGTTGATAAATGCTTCGAGAAACAAGATCCTTGCGCAATATCTTGCCAGCAGCTGACTTTGGAATAGTGTCAATGAAACTGACCCTTCTTACTTTCTTATATGGAGCCACCTGAAAATTGTACATTTTACTTTAGGGAAAGAAAATAGAAATTAAAATGACCATAGAAAGAGAATGACCTGGCCTGCAACAAATTGAATGACTTGGTCTTCTGAGAGTTCAGAACCGGCTGCTCTCACCACATATGCCATTGGTATCTGTCCAGTTTCTTCATTTTCGACCCTGCAACATATCTTTGTTTCCACATGAGAAATTCACACAAATAATGAAAAACGAAAATGAAAATGTGAAACGGTAAACGCACGGTATAACTGCTGCATCAACTATAAGCGGGTGACTTAACAGCACAGATTCCAATTCTGCAGGAGCCACCTGAGACAAGCAATATATTGCCTTGATTAACTAAAGCAATTTACTGAAATAGTGATATTCTAGTTGAAAACTGAAACTGTTTATGGCTTTGGGTACCTGATACCCATTGTGCTTGATTAGTTCCTTTATCCGTTCAACTATATAAACAAATCCATTCCCATCAATGTAACCAAGATCACCAGTTCTCAACCAACCTTCTGAATCAATAGTTGCATTTGTTGCCTCCAAATTTCCTAGATATTCTTTCATAATGGTAGGACTTTTGAACCATAACTCTCCTTGTTTTTCAGGAGGCAAAGGCTTCCCCGTTTCAATGTCTACAACTTTTGCACAAAAAGTCGGAATCAACTTCCCACATGAATCTGGATGAGCTTTAGCATCTTTATCTGAGGCAAAAAATGTTGCTCCACCACTACTCTCTGTTAGTCCATAACCTTGCCTTAGTTCAACCCAAGGAAACATTTTTCTAAACTCTTGTATCACTTCCTTGCTCAAAGGTGCAGCACCTGACCCCATCCTTCTGAGGCTGGACAAGTCACACCTAGTTTGCCTTGCATGTTTTACCAGTGCAAGTATCACTGGTGGCACTGCTGGTATGTTATTAACCTTGTGCTTCTGAATTGCGTCAAGCATAACTTGGAAGTCATATTTCTGCATCAAAATTGTTTTGACACCAACACATAACAATCCTAATCCAAAGAACACAAGTCCATAGATATGAAACATTGGAAGGAAGGCCAAGAAAACATCATCTTGGGATCCACTGACATCAGCAGACCATAAGAGTAGTCTCATTATGGAAATGAGATTTGCATGTGTCAGAACCACACCTTTGCTTACCCCTGTGGTTCCTGAAGAGTAAAGTATAGCAGCAGTGTCTGATTGTGCCACAGGAACTAGAGGCAACTCTGGTGAAGTATAACAACTGCCTTCTATTAACTCTTCAACTGATAACATTTCCCCATCAGAAGGACAAGAAGTGAGAATTGTAGGAACCCCAGTTGGGACTAATTTGTGTACCTCCTCAGGTGCTGAGATGGCTAGTTTAGCACCTGAATCACGCACTTGTTTGGCAATTTCTGATGCAGTGTTGATGGGGTTGGCAGTGGTCAGAACTGCTCCAACTGATAACACAGCTAGGCATATGGCTGAGTACAGGGTTGAGTTTGGTGACAACAAAAATACTACATCACCTTTCCTTACCTCAAGTCCGTGGAACAAAGCTGATGCAAGGGAGTAAATAGACCTTCTTAGCTCACCATAGCTAACACTTCGATCAGTACTTATATCAATGAATGCAGTTCTTGCCTCAGAAAGGTGTGCTTGTGGGAACTGTGACAGCACAAAATTGGCAGTGTTGAGGTCAGGTTTTGTTGGGATTTCATGTTTTGTGCCAAGCTTAACAAGGGAGTGAAAGATGCCTGTTAATGGATTGTAGCCACTGCTGTTACGGAATGGAGACTGAGATTTATTACATTCTTCTTGATTGGATGACAAAATTTGCTCTCCTGACATTTTCTGCAAATTTTATGGACTAGTTAATGCTAAGCTAATGCTGTGAGGCAGAAGCTAAATGTGTGTGAACCACAATCGACATATATACTAGGCTCATCTTCGTCAAGTACAAGAACAAACATTGTTAACTATGTCAGTGGGAGCAAGTACAAAATTAAGAAATAAATTAGATTTTATTTTCTGAATTTTATGTTGCCGGCTAAGAAAGTGAGGTGAGACATGGCTAGTCACTGGTATTAATATAGTCGCTAAACGACATACACTTGAAGCTCTGTATAGAGACGAGAAATCATTGAAAAATGAATATTCTGTTCGTCGATAATTAAAATGTTTGAAGGATGCAAATGTTGTCTTCCTAACAAAATATATGCTACACTGTCCTATATAGGTAAACCGGTTTGCTTTTCACTGACTTTAGTTAGTTCTTTTATCTTCTAGTAATGAATTATGAATACATTGGAAACAATGAAACGTTTAAAATGTAAATGATACAATGACATGTTGTAGATTTGAAGTTGAAACTAGACATCTTGTAAATGTGGACTCTACTTATTGGAAAGATTTGAAGAAAGTCGGGGTCATATTATACGGGCTGCTTGAAGGTCGAAACCTAGGCAATTTCTCTTCAGAAGTCTATGTTTACTTCAGGTTGGACTTTCATAAAATGTCATATAAAATCTATCTTTTTTAAATAGGATTAATTATAATATCTTTTCTTTCTATAGATTGTTGATTTTGTAGCAGATGTTGGGAAATTGACTTAAATGGGAAACGTTAAGTGATCCATGATAATCATTCTATAACATTATATTTGTTAAATAACGTAATTAAGACCTGATTTTCTTAAAATTATTTTTTTATCTAAATCATCTTTAAATAACATAATTAAGACTGATTTATTTTTAATCATAAACAAAAAAAATATCAAAATTTGATAAAATAAAATTACACAAAATATAATTAAACTTTCTAAATAAACATTTCCTACTCTTTATATGCAATATTCTCTGTATGAGCTTATGAGGAACGTTGTTATTATGGAATTATCTATATACTAAAGACAACACCAAATTATATAGCTAAAAACATAAAAAAAAACTTATAAGAACATGCTAATTTACACGACCGAAATGGATATAAGAAAAAAACTTATACTTTATAAAGATAAAAAGTTTAGTTTTATTTTTATAGTCATATTCAATGATAATTTATTTCTTAATTTTACCATTTAATACTTTTTAAAAAATATATAAACAAAAAATTGTTATCTAAGTTAGTATAAAACTATTATATATATCAATACAACGTATTAAACTCAATGAATAAACCAAACAAAAAATAAATATTGACGGAACTGACAAAACCCTGTAATACGAACCCTAACCAAACAGCAATACATATCGATCTCACATCCCATCAATGATAAACTAGTGCAGATATGTATAGGTGCATGGTGCAAGTGTTTTTACCATTAATCATGATTTCACTATTGTTCCGTGTGAGATAGAAATTCAAAGGAAGAAACAAAGATTTGAATTCGAATGTAGAGTGCAAACAAAGTAGAAGAGGGTTATAAGTACATACCCAATGTAGAAAAAAACAACAAAGGATATAAATACCTTCACCTTGATACGTTTGAATCAAATTGTCTAGGACAATGGAGGGGAAAATCTTGAAAAGAATTATTGTGGAAATGAAAGTGAGTTTTAGATGTCTCCACTTAGCACATACTTATAAATGAATGTGAGATCAGAGTGAGGGCTGCCAAGACTTGCATGTCTCTCGTACCGACCAGTGGCCGGTGCCTCATTATCAACAACCACACTTAATTTCTCAATTCTCTATTATCCATACATTTACACTAGTCTACATCCATTTCCATACATAAAATAATTTCATCACAGATATTAATAAAATATTTACTATTATTACTAATATAGAAATAAATAATAGATACACTTTTATTAAATAGTATTAATCATTATATTTAATAAATATAATATAAAAGTGAGTTTATAATATGATAAAAATATTATATAAATACCAATATGTAACATTGGTAGATAATATTGCTCCTTAATTATGTTGTTTATTAGAAACACGTGTAGGAGTCATAAAAAATCAACTCTTTTAAGTGTATCTCGATAAGAATTGTCTTGGATTTCCCACTCTATCTAACATTCAATGGTTAGATATAAAGAAAAAAAAAACCCAATGAGAAGTAACCCTATCATAGTTAATCTTAAAATAATTTATATTGAGATTGCATAATTTTTTATAATTTTAAAATAATCAAAATATAAATATATGTTAGAAATTAATTTACATGACCTAATATTTTTTTTACTTATAGATATTAATTTTTCATGGACTAATAGAGATTATTTATAACCAAAAATTAGTGAATATTTTAAATAAAAAAAATTAAAATTATAAACATAATTTGATTTAATTAGAAACATTTTATAAAACAAAACAAGTCATTTATAGAACATTAAATACATTATTAAATAAAAATTAATTGTTACAAATTTCATCAAAATAGATGAAAATTTTTATTTTTATTTTTCTTTAAAGAAAATACATTTTAAAATATTAATTATAAATTTATAATAAATAATATATAAATTTAAAAGTATATTTCAAATAATTCTAACTATATGTTTTAAGAATTCTTATTTTATGTATTAGTATTTATAAATTGTATTTTAAAATAATTAAATAAAAATTATTATTAACGTAATATTAAATTATTTATGTCTATAATTATAAAAATTAAAATTATGGATGTTATGTTATTTATAGAATATTTTATATATAAAATAAATTAAGTTACACTATTTGACATAGGATCAATAAAATGATAATATTGAAAATGTTAAGATAAGTTACATATCACACCACTATTTTTCAAATTACTACCATAACCATTAGTGTGTTTTAAAAAATTACACTATCACTTCCCGATACGTTACATTATCATTCATTTAATTTAAAAACATTAAGTTGACATATCTTTTATTACACACTAATATTCCTATTAGGAATTAATGTAATATTAAAAAAAAGGAGATATTTGTGTAATTTTATAAAATTTTAGAAGTGGTTAATGTAATTTATTCAAATTGTAATTTAAAAATATGGAATATATTATTTTTTTTATTAGCCAAGTTAATTAACTAGATAGAAAGCATAATATATGTCTTCTATAATTACAAAGAACATAAGTACCAGTAATACATAGCCTATTGGGACGGCGTTGCCTATTCCTTTCACCAAAAAAAAAATACATAGTTGAAATTCACAAGTCATTTTCTTTTAACACCCCCTATTTGCTATTTGCACCCCAAAGTTTATGTTTTTTTACAAATTCCTAATATACCCTTATCTCATTTGATTTTAAATTTTTGAATTTATTTTTTTATTGTCTTGTCTTATTGTGCCTTATCTTGCTATTCTTGTGTGCCAAATACCAATTGTCACATTTTGTCCTATTGTAAATTTTTAATCATTCTTATAAGTCTTTAGGGTATTATTAGTTGATTTAAACACTACTTGAAAAGGAAAACACAATTTTATTCATGTATGATTTTCTTGATTTAAAGTTTACGCTTTAGGATTTATGATTTAGGGTTTGTTTGTGTTTTTTATTCATACTAACATCGATTCATAAGTGTTATAGTGTTCTGGGTTAGTTGATCCGGAACTCATAATAATTACCCCCCAGATCACCTAGTCCGGAATATGCATTTGATCCACTTTCGGATTAGTTGATTCGGAATATACATAATGCATTCCAGATTGACTGATCCAAAATTATGTACATTCCGGATCATGTTGTCCGAAACATACCTACTAAATCTCATTTGCCTTCTGAATCATGTGGTCGGAACATACTAGCTGAATCCTATTTGCCTTCCAGATCATGTTGTCCGAAAATACTTGTTGAATATCATTTGCCTTCCGGATCATGTTGCCCAGAACATACTTGCTGAATCTCATTTTCCTTCCGGATCATATTGTCTAGAACATACTTGCTAAGAGGTGCTCGAAGCAGTGACCAGAGAAGTGGTCAAAGCAGCGATTGGAGAGGTGCGGTGGTAGCGCCACAACTGTTGTGATAGGAGGGTAGTTTTGGGTTTTGAAAAAAATTGTGAAGCCTAGGGGGTGCGAATAGAAGATATGGGGTATTAAAAGCAATTGCCAATTCACAACCAGTACATTGGATTTAAAATATTAGCATAGGATTGATTAAATAATTTATCTACCTGACACCACTCCTATAATCTCCATAGCCAATTTTTCCACTCCCATAATCTCCATAACCAATTTTTCATTTTTGATTATCAAATCATAGGGTGCCTTTGGTACTACTCTTATTTCACACGATCTAGGAACTTCCATAATGTTGACGTGATTTAGCATAATGTTGACGTGATTTAGTTTGAGCAACGGATCCTGATGTGATACATCTTCCTGAATTGTGTAAGATAAACAATTTCAAGAGAGTTAACAAGAACACTTTTGAATACGATATTGTTTCTGGTCTTCCAAATAATCCACAAGATTGTGAACAAACCACACCTCTAGTTATGAGTAATACCGTTTAACAACCTCGGGAATTGGAAAACTTAACTTCTCACTACACTTTGAAATGCTATTAATATGCCCCACTAGTAGTAGATTTCAAGCCACACTCTGAGGAATATATATTATTAAAAAAACTTTTTATTTAACAAAAATATTAAACTAAATTAAAAATTAATTGTCATGGAACATTTTTTATTATTTAATTAAGATATTATGTGTATTTAATTTTAAATTTATTATCTCTTATTTTTTTTATCTAAAACTACTTTTAACAATTAAAAGATATGACTCAATTGATCAAGACATATGAGGTAACTGTGTTAGGGTAAAAAAAATTACATATATATTTAATTCTTGCAAATGAAGAAAAAAACATTTTCAAATAAGTAGAAGACTTATAATGGATTTTAAATATTAATAAATAATTAAATATTTTAAAGAAAACAGTATGCAAATAAACATATATAAATACTTTTTTAAAAAAATGTCTTTACTACCTAGTGTTGCATTGCATTAACTTGGCTTATGTACAATTTTAAATTTCCTCTTATTTTGTCATTAAGATGGTTAGAATGTAAAAGGCAAGTTACAGGTGTACAATTGTAAAAAGTACAAGAAATTTAAATTTATATATATAAGAAGTAAAATTATTTTTTTATATAGTGAGAGTAAAAAGTAATGTTAGTACAATTAAGCAAAACAATATATACAAATAGTTATGCACAAAACATATTATTGGTACTCGCTAGTGTTCATATTCACTACTTGTTTTTTCCTAAACATGACACAGGAGAGGTAATTATCCACTCTCCCTTGCCTCGAATGATGATCTTGGATGTGGAAAATATATTCTGAAGTTCCCAAATATTACTCTTCAAGCTCCCTCAACAAAATTCTCTCTACTACTTTCTGTCAAACCTTTGAAGTAAAAAATGTAAAACTGAAACTCATATTAATTTTTTATAATTTAATTTTTTATTTAAACTATATGTATTCTTTAATAGAAGTAGTTAATTATCTTATATTCTAATTTACCAATCTTAGAATCGAAATCATTCATTAACATATAATATATTTATATCAATCATACAAAAAAGTTTAATTAGAATATAAATATTTAATTACAACTTTTTATTTATATAAATTTTAAAATATTAATTGGTAAAGTTAATAAACTCATTATAAACGAAAGATTATGATGAAATATTAATATAAAACTTTTTCTTACAACGGTGCAAAGTTTTTTTTAAAAATAATGAATTGATCATATACTTTATAATTTTCTTTAATTTTAAAATATATACTTTTCTCTCAGATCATTCTAAGAGGGACAAACAAAGGAAACGAGGAATTTTAAGTGCAAATTTATTCGATGGTTTTTTTTATATTTTATTTTTTGGTATTTTATAAATTTAAACAAGAAATATATATATATATATATATATATATATATATTGTTTTTTTATACATTTTTAAGAAAAAATAAATTAAATAAACATTTATACCAACTTCTAATGAGAAAATTAAAAAATATCTCACCTTCCTTCTGCATTGAAGAGTTGGGTTTAGAAACTTAATCTTTCCATAAATCGTTGACCTTCTCCTTCAAGATAATCAAGGGCCATATTTAATTATTTATTCAAATAGAAAACAAATAAATTCGCCGTTCACTTTAAACTATCATTCATCTTCACGCAATAATATATATCCTTTTAATAAAATGTATTGCTATTTGCTACTTAATAATTTGACATAACCTTCTATATAAAAAAAAAAAAAAACTAACATAACATTAGTATTGGATTATAAATATTTTAAACTTTTAAATATTTGTCTCCGTTTATTATGATTATGCAAAATATATCCTTTTAAATATTTTCCTCAGTTTATTGTGATTATGCAACATAGATCCTCTAATTTTTAAATTTTGATATATAGAAACTCAAGTATAAACGCAATGTATATAAGTTTATACACTTAAGTAGTGTTTGGTCGGACTTTTTTTTTCTTTAAAATAAGTTAGGCCAAACACATTTTATATATGAATTCTTAAAAATTAAATTGGCTTTTTGTAAAGAAATAATAAAACAAAGAGTTTTTTTTTAAAAAAAAGATAATTCAAGGAGTTTAATTCAAGCTTAAGTAGAATTTTTTAGTGTGTTTGAGAATTATCATAATCAAGATTAAATTATATTCTTTAGATTATATCGTATTTTAAAAAATAAGTTAAATGTTTAGAACTCAACTTAAATTAATTTTTTTTTTTGAAGAAATAAGTTAATTTTAAAAAATTAAAAAATTGTGATTTATGATTACTTTTCAACAGCTTGTTTTTTATTTCAACTATTTTCACACTCTTTTATTTATGAAATTGATTTTTTATTGCATAAAAATATGATTAATTATTTTAAAATTTTAACTAAATTTATCTAAAAATAAAAATTTAGACTATAAAAAAACTATCTAAAATTTTAATTTTAATTATAATCAATTATAAAATAATCAATTATTAAAATAATATAATGTTTTCACCATCTCTCACCAGAATACCTTACTTCAATTCTCGGTAGTTGCACTTTTACATATATTTTATGTTTTTAGAATATTATTTTTAACGGAACATTTTTTAATTTCTATTTCACTGTACCCTATCTAATTCTTTCTCTACTGTGATCAGATTTTTATTTGGAGCTGTTTAATATATATATATATATATATATATATATAATTTTATTTTTTTAATCACTTCTTCAATTAATTAGATTTTAAATTTCTTATGTAACATGAGACCGTATACATTATATAATTACTTAAAGACAAAAGATTCAATTATTTTAAAAATAAGAATGAGAGATTTGTTATTTATTTTTACCATTTAATTCTTTGATATCTAATGATTATAATAAGTAATTAATTTTAATTATTACAAATTTTTAAAAATAAACAGTGAAGAAAAAAAAATCTCCTATATTTATAAATTATAGAATAAAATATATCTTGTCTAATACTCTTCAAATTAGAAGCAAAGAAAAACAAAAGTTCTAAATGGATCAAAATGAAATCTACTTCATTATATTGGCACTTACGAGACCATTTTTAATTAGTGTTTCTCAGGTGTTCTATTCTTAATAAATAAAAATTGTGACAAAAGAAGTTTATATAGAAGAATGAAATTTTTAAGCATAACATGCATTTTTTTATAAAAAACTATTTCTCAGCATTATTTTTTTCGTCATCTATCATACATCATAACTAAGTCATATTAAACAATATAAAAAATTCTATTCACTTGTTTGATGTAAATTTATATAATTATTTACCATATTTTTTTATTAAAGAAGTGTATATAAGGGTTTGTTTAGTCCAATTTTTTTAGAAAACAAAGAATTAAATAAAATAAAGTGACTCACGTAAAATATAATTGTAAATAAAAATATATTTTAATAAAATGAAGGGATTTATTGGTTAGTATAAGAAGTTATTCTTTTGAAACTTCTATAACCAACGATAACTAACTTGATGGAAGTTGGATATAAAAGAGTATTAAGAGTTTTGTCTCTACCATATGAAAGATACTCAATACTAGCTATCAAGAAAGTTTGTGAGAAAAGAAGATTGGAAAGAGATAGATTAGGAAAAACAATAAAAAGAGAGATTGAAGAACTTATTCTCATTATACCTCTTATGAATCTAGGTAAGTCTCTCTTACTATAAAAATGTATGTGAGAATCATAGATTTTAAGATATGCAGTAATTTTCTCTACAAAATGAATGTTTTTTTTTTATAAATCAAACAATATTATTGAAAATTAAAACAACACACAAGTCGTGCCTTGTTTACTACCTGCAAACCATAATTTAAAAGAACAATACAAATATAGAGATGAAGTCTTTGTCAAACACATAGTTAGGGTTCATAAGTCATTCCATGAATGAATAAGAGGTTAATTTAGCTACATTACACAAAAACCACAAACTCAATTGAATCGCAAGAATTATCTCACTAATAGTCTGACCTTGTTCCTGAATATTATAGTATTATGTATCTTCCAAATGTGTTACAACCCAACAAACTACGCAAATGACATGCTTGTCATACTTGTTTCGTCCCATTGACTAATCTATGAAATTGCTGATAATGTTCGCGAAAGCCGTAGTGGACACCACATTAAATTCCCCACCATACGCATAATGCTTCCCATACTTGGGTAGTCACTGAACAAGTGAAAAATAAGTGTTGTAAGGTTTCACTATCGAGATTGCAAAATGCACAACTAACTCCTTCTATAGTAATTATTCATTTCTTCTGTAAGTTAAATCTTGTTGCTAGTCTATCTGCTTTTGCCTTCCAAACATTGAATTTATGCGGGACTTCTAACATCCACAAGCTATTGAAAAAAGTATCCTTAGAGTATCCTGATGTCTTCTCCAACAACCTATAAGTAGATATGATGGAGTAATTTTGTGATGTATCTGCTTCCTTGACCCAAACACCATTCTTCCCTTCACTTAACTCCATTGACTCTAGCCTGAGATTTAACTCTATCAACATCTCTTCCTCCCACGCAAATAACTGTCTCCTCCATTGTCATCTCCAATTCCTTCCCCGGGACCTTCATTACCTTTGCTATTGTGTTGGTATTAGTTTTTAAGCAGAACAACCGACTAAAGTCAATACTAAAAGATTGAGCTCTTACCCATTTATCCTTCCAAAACTTTGTCTGAGTATCATCCCCCATACACCTTCTAACATATCTAGATCACCACTCTTGCTGCATCTGGCGTGATTCTCAATAGAGTTTAAGTTCTTCCACCACTAAGAGTAATGTTGCCCTTGAACCTCTAAGCCTCATCTATAGAATGAATGTTATGAAAACTTCAACTTATATTTTTGACTCACAGAGTAATTTTAAATTATTAAAAACATTAACTTAAAAATTAAGTAAAGTTTTTTGTAATAATTTAATTATTATTTTTTAATTTAAAAGGTCCTTTTAAACTAAAACTTGTTCAGTAAAATTTTATTTAAAATTAGTTACCTTATTTAATGAAAAATATATAAAAATTAATTTAAAATTTTCAAACTTATTCTAATCATAATAAAATAAATAAGTAAAACTTTTAATGTTAGACATGTAAGAAATTATTTTTTTAATTTATTAATGCTTTTTTAATAATAATTTACAAGTATATATTGATTATAAATTATCAAATATTTAAGTAAAATATAAAATTCCTTACTTGAAAATTAAATATAAGAGAGCCTTACTTATTATTTATTATAATAATTAGATTTCATAAAAAATCAACGGTATAAAAGTAAATCTTTTGTACTTATATCAAATTTCATTCACATAATAACATTTTCCATAACACACTCAAGGCTCTATAAAAAATAAACATGTTTGGAGCAAAATGAAAGCACCCTAATCTTTACTTTACAAAATAACCAAACCTACTTCAAACCCTAGAAAGCATGTCCGCGCAGTACGAAAAGCAAGTTACTGGGTAAAGCATAAACATAATTAAGAATTTCGGTTAGATCATAATCTTTATATTATAAGCTAAAAAAATGAGTAAGATGTTAAAAAATTCAAATTAAATTTATTAAAAAATTGAAAAATAAATTAGTTTTAATAAATTAAAAAAATTAATTTATAATTATCTTTTAAAAATTTATTTTTCTTAAAATTATAAGGTTGATTTAGTGACAAAATCTACATACGAGAAGAACAAAGGGAGAACCTGATTTCGAATCCTTCTACTAACAAAAATTAACACATTAACTAATAACATACCTATAAAAAAATAAATTATTTTTCTTTTACTATTTCACACTCTTTTACTGTATAAAAAATATTTTTTGTTACATTTAAATAAAATTAATTATTTTCAAACTATATTTCTAATAAATTTATTCAAACAAAAATTTATTCTTATTAAAATTAATTAAACATATAATTGATTATTGAAATAATATTTTTTTTTCAATTTTTCTAACATCCCAAGCTTAATAGAAAAGGACCGATTATCTTAATTTTTTACAACAATTATCTTAATTTTTAATCCCTTTTTAACTTTTTTTAACTCATAGGGTAAAATGGTTTCTCTTTATTATAAGTGTATGACTCATTTTCTGTTTCGTTTAAAGTATTATTGTTAGGATTTTATAAACATTATACCATTTTTTGTTTTATTAGAAGTGGTCTAAGTCTTAATAATAAGTGCGTTGTATTTTGTATTATTTTTTTGTTGTTAATATGTTAATTATTTATTTTTATAAAAATAAAATTTAAGGATATAAATATTTCATATTTTAATCAGTAATATATCAATTTTTTAATTGAATTAATATACCTATATCCCTCTGTCCACGCATACATAATATTTTAGTAGATAAAAGTGTTAAATGACACGAAATTTTTGTCCTATCCGACCTTTATGTGGATACAGTAATGATGTTTTGATCACCAAAAATTACTGTATGATCATAAATTATCATCAAAAGTAGCTGTTTAATAAATTTATATTTTTAAGTATTAAATAAATTCCTTTTATCACTCACTCACTATATTTTTTTTTTTAATTACATAGCATATCACAGTGGTAGTTTTTCTATCCCTATAACTGGTACGAAGGGCATATATTCCTCACGTGACATTAAGCATACTGGTACCACCTTACATTAGAATATTTAATTCATACACAAAATGTGACCCTAGTATGAGGGACCTTATCTTATAAAACTTAGATTATCTATTACATAAACTATTTTGTACACAACATGTATCCAATAATTTTTCAAAGTAAGGAGATGAATTTGACGATAGGCTAAGCTTGACATGTGTCATGTCCATGGCCTTATACTGTATTTCAAATGATCCTCTTCTTCCCTTGCCCTCCATTTTTACTTCCCTTTTCTGGTTATCTCTCTTACACTTTGCAAACTCTGAACCAAACGTTATCTTTGTTAATCATCCCTTCATATACACATACCCTTTGGAAAGTTCTTTATAAGTCTACTTTTACACTTCAGAAACAGAAAAAGAAAAAAAATAAAGTTTTTTTTACTTTACCTCTTCTCTTGAGACTTTCTGTATTGTGCTACCATGGCAACGACACAGTTCAACCCCACTTGCTCAAAACCTCATCTTCACTCATCCCAACTCTCTTTTCTATCAAGAACTCTCCCTAAACGTCGCCACTGTTCTTTTGCGCCGTTTCATAGAACTCAGCATGCTAGTATTTCTTGCTCTGTTGCACCAAAGTGAGTAACTTTACTGTTTTCAGAATACATTTTCATTTTTCCGCTACTTGGGTCTGCTTGAATTTTCCTCCTTTCAACCCCCAGTGAAGTGCAGGTGCCAGCTGTTAAAACCCAGGATCCCAAGAGTAAGCCCGAGTGCTATGGTGTCTTCTGCCTTACTTATGATTTGAGAGCTGTGAGTATCCCTTCCCTTCTCTTCTGTATTTCATCCATCCATCTATATCTGTTGTTTTAGCTTTTCTTAAATTCAAATTGTGGGCTTTCCTTTTGTCCATATGATTCTGTGAGTGAGTTCCCCACTGGTGATTGCTTCCTGGAGTTTGCTGAGAGATTTGTTTGGTATTTAGGAGCCTAAATTTGTTTTATGTAGCAATTTGATGTTAGTCTAAATTTTGCATGTTAATGCACATGTATGTATTTAGGCTATATACGTATTGTATCTTTGACTTTGACTGCACGTCTCTTCATTCCTTATCTTTTGTTAAGTTTGGTGTAGGTGGATAGCTTCTGTTTAAACATCAGTAGACAGCCAAAAGACATCAGTAATATTATTTGTTGTTTTTCTTCTTTCAGAGCAAAATTTTGTTTGTCGCAGCTGTCAAAATGTAAAATTAATCAATGTCTATTTTCATTGCTATTTCATTATGTTGTGTTTGACAGTTGGTCTTCAATCTTCATATGTGATTTAAGATCACTAATATTGGGGAAATCTATAAGGAAAGTGTAACAATTATCTTATATTGGTTTTTGTTTGAAGTCTGAACCATTTAGGGAGACAAATCAGAAATTTGGAGTTTTGCCAATCAAACTGTCAACCATGCGATAGCAATTCATACAGTTACCTCTGTCCTTTTAGGTCCTGTAGATACAAAAGGTCGCCATCTCAGAACTATAGCATTTGTTTGATCGGTGTCCTTTTTTATAAATCCAACACTGTTCTACTTAATGAAACCATAAAGTATTTAACAACTAATCTGAGTTAATGTCTTTGATAGCATGATGTGACTGGACTGGAATAGCAATACTTCCTTGCTGAGGTGATAGTGGTATTCATGATAATGGCAGGGCTATTTTTTATATTTTTAACTTGCTGTGCTGTGTGCATTATCTTGTGATTCTGCAAATTTTTTTTCTGGTCCCCATTTCCCATTTTAATATACAGTTTAATTTCAATTTAAAAAAGATACACAACATGAACAATTAATTGAATTTGAGGTCATCAAAGTAATAATGTATTGATGTTATTTCTTATGAGATATTTGAAAGAGGGAAGTGGAAAAACATGTATATATGGGAATTTCATGGCTCTTAGATGTTATCACAGTTAAATTTGTCAGTCTATGCTATATTTCTGACTGAAATATTTGGCCAATGCTTTTGCAGGAAGAAGAAACAAGGTCCTGGAAGAAATTAATTAGCATTGCAGTCTCAGGTGCTGCTGGAATGATTGCGAATCATCTACTTTTCAAGGTGAATTTGTTTTGGATTTAAATAATTATTGTGTCAGTAAAGCACTTTCAAAATTCAACTTATCTATCTCTTAATTTATCTATTTCCTATTATTTTTTATTATGTTGAGACTTTGGTTTTTAACCGAGTTGAATGGTGTCACCTGATCATTTTAGCAACCTCACTTGGTGGGCTAAGGCTTTATTGTTGTTGTATCAGTTTCAGATTGGAACTTTTAAATTCATAGAAAGGTTAACAGTTGCATATCATAAAATTTCTTATCTGTTTAAAGTGTCTGAATATGTTGTTGTGTAGCCTCTTCAGAACTGCATTTTTTTCCTTTGTATTGAGGGAGGAATTGATTGTGATAACCACATACATGGATTGACATGACTGTGTATTATTGACCATTACTTCGAGTTAGAATTTACTTCTTATGTTACTCTTCATATCTTTATCTCCTCTCTAAATCAATTGAAACTCACTAGGATGTACAAAATTTTAGCTTTATAATTTGAACATTTATTGGGAGCACCACATTCTTGTTCTTGTATCTGTGTTGTTACACGAAATAGAAATGAATGTATGGTGAGTGTTCAAGAAGATAATTTTATTTTATAATTGTTTTGAGATTTTTTTTTTATGAGACCTACTAGGCAACTACCCATAACGATCATGCAATTTCATCCACTCTAAAACCTTAGTTAATTTATTGTATCAGCTTGCATCTGGTGAAGTTTTTGGTCCAGATCAACCTATTGCTCTCAAATTATTGGGATCAGAAAGGTCAATCCAAGCTCTTGAAGGTAAGCTTCCTGCATATGGTAAATTTGGTATCTGTTTTTTTGTTGAAAGTGGGAATAATTAGTTGTGCATCTTCCACCTATGATAAGAGAAGCTGACCCATGCACCGGCTTCCTCCATTTCGAATCTTTGTTGCTATAAAAAAAATGTATCTAACTAAAGATTATTATTTAGTATCTTGCTTACAAGAACAAATATGAAATTAGTTATGCAAAATCTGCTATGTGGGATATGAAAAGAAACAAAAATAAGAAAATTGGAGAATTATGAATGGTGCATCAATTAGTGGCATAACTGGAAGTTGTTATAAAAACAGATAAATACTGACGATTAAACTTTATTAGGAGTATGAGCAAATTCAACTTACCTTGTTGTGAGTACCTTGTTCCAAGCTTACAATACTAAGGAAATAAATAACCTAGCCAGTTTATTAAAAACCTTTTCACCTGACTAATGGCGCACACTCATAATTGAGCCATTGAAGAAAGTACATTTGATGGATATTTTATCGCAAGAACCTGAATGGCATTTCTAATTATGCATGCATACATGTTATTGCTAGAAAAAATAAGGCTGCTTTGATTATAAGACCCTGCAACCATGATCTGTCACTTTTTTTTTGTCTTAACTGAACCAGCTGAACCACCAAAACTTCCTTCCCCAAATCTTCCAGGCTACCATCAAACTTCTCATTCTTACTTTATAATCACCCAATGATTCTTCCCTTCTAAACAAACCTAAGGCCTTAACAAAATCTATCACTGAGCGAGAGAGATGAGAAATTCAATCAATAATAGAAATTTAAGTAATAACCTCAACAAGATACACCTTAATTTGACTAATATAAGTATATATCTCACAATGATGTTTTTCTTTCAAATTCAATGTTCAGGTGTTGCTATGGAACTGGAGGACTCCTTGTTTCCTTTGTTGAGGGAGGTGAGTATTGGTATTGATCCTTATGAAGTGTTCCAAGATGCAGAATGGGCTTTACTAATAGGTGCAAAGCCTCGAGGACCTGGAATGGAGCGATCGGCCCTGTTAGACATAAATGGACAGATTTATGCAGAGCAGGTAAAATGATATTCAAATTTAAGACACCCTTACTTTCTGCTAAAATGCAGTTAATTATACTGACATTATCCCTTTTTTACAAAAAGGGAAGAGCATTAAATGCTGTTGCATCCCGAAATGTCAAAGTTATAATAGTGGGAAACCCTTGCAATACAAAGTAAGCTTGGCTTTGTATGAGTAAACTTGAAGCTGCATGTGGTTCCTGTTTATGCTAAATTGCTAATTTTCATGTGTTTAAATGCAGTGCATTAATATGCTTGAAGAATGCTCCTAATATTCCAGCAAAAAATTTTCATGCTTTAACTCGCTTAGATGAGAACAGAGCAAAATGTCAGGTAATAAAGTTTATAAACTTCACCTTTTGTAAAATTGTTCTACAATAGAAAAACTAACAACTATCTTCTTTGCATTGTCTCAATAAAATGCACAGCTAGCCCTCAAGGCAGGTGTCTTCTATGATAAAGTGTCAAATATGACAATATGGGGCAACCACTCAACTACTCAGGTCATTGAAGGTTTCATTACTGGAATAATGCACCTGAACTGAATTTCTTTAACTCTCTTTTATGATATGGTGTTATGTTATTAACAGGTCCCAGACTTCTTAAATGCTAGAATTGATGGTTTGCCAGTCAAAGAGGTGGTTAAGGATCATAAGTGGTTGGAGGAAGAGTTCACTGAAAAGGTTCAAAAGGTAAAATTTGTAATTAGCATCCATCTAATTACATGGTATGAAAGACATGTAGTTTCCTTGTGCTAAAAGCTGACAAGAAATTGTTTGATTGGCAGAGAGGTGGTGTGCTTATCCAAAAATGGGGAAGATCATCAGCTGCTTCGACTTCTGTGTCAATTGTTGATGCCATGCGATCTTTAATAACTCCTACTCCTGAGGGTGATTGGTTTTCTTCTGGTGTAAGTTGATATTAGTTGAATGACCTCATGTTTTTACTTGGTCAAGAGTTAGATGAGCTTTTCAGTAAGACTTCACCTTGTTTTACAATCTATTAATTTAACTGAAGTAACAGACACAAAAAGGGGGAAAAGTTATCCTCCATGTCATGTGAGGAAAAAAAATTTTAAACCAAAAAAATGGTCATACAGTCTATACAATTTCTGCCACTTCATGCATACTAAAAAAATATTGGAGTGTTGTTTATCTGGAGTATGTCATTTCTAAGCTAAACTAAAGGGCAAAATAACCATGTTTTTTTGTTGTAAATTTAAACATGGCACAGCCTTCATTTATACATTTGATGTCTTTTATTCTCTTGCTTTTTGAGTTACTATTTCAATTACAAAGTTTGCAATTGCAATGCCAGGTATATAGCAGTGGAAATCCTTATGGAATAGCTGAAGATATTGTTTTCAGTATGCCATGTCGATCAAAGGTAGGTTTTTTCACTTGTATTCTTCATTCTTTTGAATTTAAAAGATTGCTTTTGTTCCTCCTGTGACTGAAAGTTTTTATCCGTTAGGGTGATGGTGATTATGAACTTGTCAGGGATGTTATATTTGATGACTACCTCCGACAGCGAATAGCAAAGGTAAGTACGAAACTTTTATTTCATAAATTATATAGCACAACGTCAAATTTGGTAAATGCTGAAAAATTATTTTCACCAGTATATACAGTATGTGCCTGATTTATGCACCATTTGACTGTTAAAAAAACCTTATAAATGCAGTTTAATTTTTATTTTTGTGGGGCTAAGCCATAGTTATTAGCATCTTTCAACTGTAAATAAAAAAAAGAAGATAAAATAAAATAAATGCGGTGAGCGTGGATCGAACACGCGACCTTCAGATCTTCAGTCTGACGCTCTCCCAACTGAGCTATCCCCGCTTTGATTGCACCACCCAGGAATTGAACCTCGGGTCTGTACATGGGAGGGTACTATTCTACCACTAGACCACTGCTACTGTTTGTTACTTTAGAGATTTTTTTATTAATTTGGAAGTAACTGGGTGATCATGTTTAGGATTAATTGGGTCCAACAACAATTTTTAACAGAGGGTGTTCTCACTATTCACGATTCAAAAATTGGCTTGATGGTTTCATGATTTGAATTTCAATTTTATAACATTGGGCTGAGCGTATGTGCATTTTGTCAGCTTAACACATGATATTTTGCAGACGGAAGCTGAGTTGTTGGCTGAAAAGAGATGTGTGGCTCACCTAACAGGCGAGGTAAACATCATATGACCATATCAAAAGTTACTTCTGCTGATATTAATGATGTTAACTGTCATCTAAAACATATAAACTCTTCTCAGGGAATTGCTGTTTGTGATCTACCTGGTGATACCATGCTCCCAGGAGAAATGTAAAAGCCCAACTCCTGAATGCCATGGCAGATATTGAAATGGGTCCTCTGAACTAGTGTCTAAGGTACTAGTTAGGGAATCAATTAATAAAATGTTCTTATTGAGAATCATGTTAGAACACATTCGTGAATGTTATATTTTCCCCTGAACTTTTGATTCCTTACCAAGTGTCTTAGGTAGCAGTTATCATTCTCTTATTGAAATAAGATCGCGCCAATTGATGCAGAATTATGGGATATGAATGCAAAAAAATTGAAATAAAATAATAATAATACCATTACCAAAAGTTTGAAGACATTCATATTTTGTTGTACAACAGAGCTCCTCAATTATGTGATAAGGATGTTGTAAAAGAAATTTCAACTTACGTTGAGCATGCTTAATAATCCTGCACATTACATGCAGAATTTTCCATGTTTGATGCAAAGATAACATTATTTTAACAGAAATGTTAATAATAAAAGAAAAAGTTTTAAGAATTTAAATTATGAATCAATTAAAAATCACGTTTTCAAGGGGATCGTTCATTGATTAAGCAGTGAGTGTGTATATTTAAAAAATCACTTTAAATATAACTTCTAAAGCACTTATAATAAAGCTAATAATTTAACTGTAATTGATGTTGTCGTATTTATTATTAAATTTGAAGGTTAAGTATATTTTCAGTCATTGAAAATATAATATTTTATTTTTGTTTTGCTTTCTATGATAAATTATTTATTTTTAAACTTTGAAAGTTCAAAAATTTGTATTTTTAGTCCTTGTTAAAATATTAAAATTATATAATTTTAGTTAAATATAAATACTATAATGAAATTTTCAGATATTAAAACTCTAAAAATCATTATATTTTTTTATACGAGAAACATTTGGATTTGATGTGAAAATAATGATGATTTATCTCTGCGCACTGTGTTTCTATTTATCCATAGTAATGAAGGTAATAATGAATTATGTTACTTTCACAATTAAAACCTTTAGACCTCGCCTTAGGGATTTAAAAAACTGTGAAGAGGGTTGATGACTGGAAAAGTCTAATATAATTCTTGTTAATGAGAAACAAAGTAAAAGGACATTTTTTTTAAATTTAATTTTTATCTTTTAATGTTTTTTTAATCTGCGATTTTGTTCACTCACAAATAAATATAAAACTATAGAACTACTAATCATTACTATAAAACTACTGATTGGCTGTGCTTTTAAGCATCTTGTAACTTTTCTTTCTAGCCCTACAGATAGTAATAATAATAATCTAGATAACAAGGACCGAGAACTATAGATCTTTTCCAGAGCTTTTTGATATACAAGATCCTCACAAGGAGGCGAGTACAGAGCATACTCACATCTGGTGATACCCTTATTCCTTTATCTTCTCTTTTACTCAGAGACTTGTCATGATATAGATCAAAGTTCTCAGGAGAGAAGAGGAAGAGGTTTAGAAACTCATGTTTAGATGAACAAACTGAGGTCTTATTTTGGTGTGTCCAACCATACAAGCAAACTCCCTTTATATAGACAGGGAGAAGATAAGATTACAAGCTTGAGTAGATAAGATTACAAATCCTTTCTGATATCAGATAAGGATATCTAATATCCTATTGGTACACATCACACACTACTCAGATTACACTAGATATGGTCTGTACACGAGGCCTTATTATCAAACGGCTAAAATTACATCCGTACTAAATCTGTCCTATTAAGGGACATTAAACTGTAAAGTCTGAATGGAGGGGTCCTTTATTGATCTTTCAAGATAGGCTCGTGACTTGGAGAGAGATTGGGATCAGAACAATCTGAGTCATCATCCATCACAATTTTCCACATCCAAGGTCCTTCACAGTCACCTGCTAAGTCTTTGGCTGTCTGAAACTGATCTTCCGGGACATAAAACTAGGTGGTGCTTTTGAAGGATTTTATCCCGGGATGACTAGAAGTAGATGGAACAACCCTGTTTGGAAAAGAGTTATCTTGACAATCTTTCATGGTATTGATTTCTATTAGATGACGAGTCAATTGGTGCTAGTAACTCTGGTCTAATGGATATTCTTCAAAATTTCCCCAGAAATAAGCTTTGCTTTGTGACAACAGTTGTCCTGCCTGATTCTGAAAATAAGGTTGATGGACAATAATGACAGAAGTTAGGCATGGAGTCTTTCCTTGGTGCTCTTGGAATCTGAGAATCTTTTCTAGCTCCGTCTTCCACCAGGTTAAAGGGGAAAACCACTCTAACAGCATCCAAAACATGAAGTTATGCTTATCAGGATTATTTAAGATGTCATAAGCTTCCTTGGTCCAGATTGCAATGGGTATGGCATATTGAACTGTTTTGCACCAGATGGCCCATATGGTGGGTTCACACAGATCCCATCCTATGTCACAGAATAACTCAAATATTCCTCCATAAACATTGTTGGGATCGAAGGAAGAAGGAGTGGTGTGTTTATACTTCAAGGTTTCATGAAGGAAGTAAAGATAGTGGGATTATGCATATTGCAAGATATCGGTGACAGTTCTAGGAGTTAAACCTGGTGGATATTGTTTTCGGATCTGGGTCTGGTTAGGCAAAGGTTTGACCATGAATATTAGAGGAAAGTTATGAGTGATCGTAATCATCTGAATTGATTTTCCTGGTCTGGAAAGGAAATTTGGTATCACATTTTGATTTCCCTTAATATGTTTTACTGAAAAATCTCTAGAGAACCAATCCTTTAAACGGAGTATCTGAGGATCAGGAGACATCTTATTCTTGAATTCTAGGATTTTTGGGAAGGATGAATTATCCATCTAAACTTCAAATTGGTATCCCCTTAAATGGAAGTCGAATTTTTTTATTCCATTTTTTACTGCCAGAGCTTCTTTGAAAGTGGTATGGTAATGTTTCTCAGCTTCTTTGAATTGCCCACTGGCATGCCGCAGTAAAATTTTTTGTTATCAACTTCCTCAATTAAGACTGCTCCCCAATAATGATCACTAACATCTGTCTGGATAATCCTTTTTCCTTCTCCGAGAATTTTTAATGCTGGAGGGTTCTGGGCAATCTTCTTTATCTCTTGAACTGCTCTGGTCCCCACGGAGGGGAGTCTTTCTTCAACAGTTTGGACAGAGGACTAATATACTTGGCTGCATGAGGAATGAATTCTCGAATATAATTCAAGATTCCTAAAAACTGCTGAATTTGCTTGATAGTCAAAAACTCATCAGGGAAATTCAAAAGCTCTTCTGCAATATGAGGTTGTGACTGATAAGTCCCATGGAAAAAATGCATCCCCAAGAAGTCAATTTTTGTTTGGACCAACTGGATCTTCTTCTCAGAAAGCATTATACCGTAGTGGTTGGCAATTTCAATGAATCGGTTGAAAAGAATCTTGTGAGTCTCCCTGTCCTTAGAAAAAAGGCATGAAAAAAATAAAAATAGATATTTAAGATAAAAATAAATTAGAGTCAAAATACTTAAAATTAAAGTCAGAGAGACACCACCCAAGTTTGCTCACAATTTTGCTAACAAGTATGCTCTAAGTGTATGTGATTCCATTATGAGTTTATTACCTCTTCAATTCTGAGTCATTTAACTTGTCAAGGGGTTATGAACAGACACAATTTTACAAGTACTCGCAATTTTGATAATTGCGAGTTTACCTTTTCCATTCCAATAAGCAACACTCTACATTTTTTATATATCAGATAAACCCTTTGGAGACCCTTCAAGGACATATAAGATATTAAGATGAAACCATAAATGTAACACCCTATTTTAAAATTTAAACTATTTGTATATTTTTATATAAACTATATTTTTAGTAAATTATTGTTTTTATAATAAAAAGATATATTAAATATATTGTAAATCTATAATTAATAACACTTATGTAGTTTTGAAATAAATAAAAAAATTAAAATCTAATTAGCATGTAACTAAACGTTAATAACATAGATAAATCTAGTTTTGAAATTTGTACATAATATCATAAAATGAACTAAGTTGTAGTGATGTGTAAGTTCTAGATATGAAAATAAAAAGACAGGGAAGATAAACTTAATTTTGAACAAATTAAACAATAAATTGATCTAAAAAATTGAAACAAGATTAACATGGAATTGGTCAAAATTTTTAGATCATATACAATATGTTGTAGTAAAATTTGGCAGGGAATGTAGAAACTTGTAGATGGACACTTGATGTGATGTAATTCAATTGTTAGCTAAGGCGGTGAAGATTTTTTCAACCTACAATGTTCTACAAATTTCTACAATTTGGACACCTAATGATCATGTGATACATATTTAATATCACAAGATAATAGTTGAATTTTATTGTACTACAGGTGAATTACTTTGATTCATTTGACACCACAAAAGTTAGGTAGTGAACATGTGTAAGTATATAAAATTGACAATGTGATTAGTGTCAGTGAAAAGTTTAAGCAAGGCATAAAAATGATAATTTATTAATAGTATACTAATAAAAAATGTGTCATTGGTATGAGTGAGATAAGATCAACAACTTATTAAATGTGGGTCACATAGAATGGTGGTGAAATGAGTTATAAAAATTGGTCAATATCACAAAAGTTGTTCATAAAAACATTTTCTACGAAAGTTTTACTTAGGGAGATTGTAGCAAAATTCTTCATCTATTACACGATAAAAGGAGGAGAAAGAAATAAAAGAAGTAGGAAAGAAGAAAAAGGTTTAGAAGAAAACTAACAAAGCTGGGAGAAATATGTATGAATCTTTTTATTTAGTTTTATTTATGAAATTTGAATGACTCTAATTTAAAGTAGGTTTTTATGATTATATTAGTTTAAAGTGCATTAGGTTAAAATACATGAAATTGTTGAATGTTAGATAAACTTTGATAATAGTTGGTGTAAATCTTAATTTGAATCATTATTGTTGAAAAATTAATTTTAGTTTTGATTATTTCATGCGGGAAGAGTGATTTGGTTAAGGGATGAATATGAGAATATAGATGAAAGTTTTGTAAAAGTTTAGAGGTTTAGAGATTTAATAATAATATAAGAACAAGACAACATAAAAGATTAGTTAGAACTAAACTATCCAAAAAAAAATGTAATATCATCAACAAAACTGTGACTTTAGACACAGAAGTGTAATTTTTCCATGTAGCATGTTACCATAAACTGTGTTTTCCACAGGATTGTGGCTTATGCTAAAAACTTTATTTTGAGCAATAAATTTAGCATATAGTAATAAAATTCTATATAATTAGTTTTAATTAAGTAGTATTATTATAGAATTGAGTTAAAATTAGAAATTATGTGGTTTTAATATACAAAAAGTTTTGGAAATGGATAAATTGGATATTAAAATTATTTATTTTAAAACTATTAAATATGTGCTCCTACTATAATATGAATGATGCATACAACATTTTGCACCATAATGCATAGTGCATCATATGATTTTGAGTCAAAAGATTTTGGGAAGAAATAATAAAATTGTTTGCAAACTTGATTTTAAATGAACCACTGTCAAGGACAATTAACAGTAAAATATGAAAATGATTTTGAAATGATACCTGTGAAAGTTTAAATTTACTATCAAGAAAGAATAACATATGAGGTTGAGAAAGAAAATGAAAAGAAACCTTGATGGTAAGGAAACTCATTTATTTGAATATCTTGCTAGTCTTGACAGAGAATGGGGTTTGGGCCGAGTTGGTATACTAGACCGTATGGTCTAGGGAGTGTCAAGATAATGGTGATTCCCCATATGATCAATTTTTATTGGCTTTGTATTGGGGTGACCTTTCAGGTACACTAACACCTTCTCACTTTTGTATACTGATTCAGTCTAGTGAAGTGTAAACCCTAAACACCAAACAGGGTGATGATAAACTTTAACTTCACTAGACACCCAAAAGGGAAAATCTTCATGGAGTACCGAGCCAAAATGATTTTCAAAATTTTTTAGTCAAAATTGCATTTCATAAGCATTTTGCATCTCTTGTAGATTCTTTAATATTGATGTTTATCCTATTTGTTATTTGATTCATACTCAAACGGAATGTCTGATCCTTATTTTCCCTAAATCCTAGGGCTTTTTGATTATGTAGGAAATGACTCAAGAGCTTAGCAGAAATACTTTATGCAACTAGAGCATTAGGATTTTGAGGATATTTAGAAATCATGATGTACCGAAATTACTATTTTGTAGAATATGATCTTGCTACTTATTTGTAATTTGGAAAACTAGATATTTGTTAGTATCTCTAATACTAGTATACTATTAAATAAAATATGTTTTATAATAAATTATTTCAATTTAATAATACTATTTAAGTATAACAATCAATTAAATAAAGAAATTAAATAAAATTTGTAAGGAGGATACATTATTGGTATCAGAGCTCTAGTTATGCATCATTAGGGCTTGTGAGTATAGGTCCATTTGGTTATAAGTCATTCAATTATGAATTGTTTGAGATTGATTGGATTTTATTTGAACTAATTTCATTTTTCTAATTAGAAAATCATAGGATTAGATATTAACTTAGTGTAAGAAAGTGTAGGTAGAAATGCCTCCTAGGCGTGATATTAGAAACACTAGAGTTGATTGTGAGGATTTAGCTGAGATGGCTTGAGCAATGCGGGAGATGATAACTACATAACTCAGCAAGCTATGAACCATCAACATATTCCTGTAGATAGAACCACTCTAGTAGACTTTAAGAAAAATTATCCATCCTATTTTAGAGGAGAATATGATCTAGAAAAAAAAGCTGAAGAGTGCATCCAAAATTTGTAAGACAACTTCATAGCCATGGAGTGTCCAGATGAACGGAGAGTATCACATGCTAGTTTTCAATTGCAAGGTGATGCCAAATTTTGGTGGAAAGCCACTCAAAGAATGTTGGAAAGTAGAGGAGAAATTATCACTTGGAATTTATTTAAGACTATATTCTTGGAGAAATATTTCCCTGTTAATGTGAGGAATGCAAAAGAAGTGGAATTTAATAAGATATATCAAGGAAAGATGATTGTCTCCGAGTATGATTGACAAAGTATTACAGATATTTGCAACTAACTTCAGATGAAGGATGGAAGGGTAGGAAGTTTGAAGAAGGGTTGTAGTACGAGATCACAATGGTTGTCACTCCATTAGGTATTCAATCATTTCCTAACCTAATGGATAAATGCAAAACAATAGAAGACATGGATAGAATTAAGAGGACTAGGAATGTTGGGAACTTCAACAAAGGAGGAACGAATAGAGGTGGATCGATGCATAAAGGAAAATCTATTTAGCCACAGAAACCTTATAATAGACTTTCTCAACCCCATCTTAAAGGATATGGAGGTACAGGATCTACTGGAGGTGGAAATAGATCTTATCAGCAATCCCAATTAACCTTAAAATGTCGGAAGTATGGAAAAGGAGACTTAACTAAATATTACTACCCACCTAGCCAGGTGTGTTTTACTTGTGGAAAGCTTGGTCATCTAGCTAGAGATTGTATTTCCAATAACGAAGTCCTAAGAGAACAGAGGAAGACATCCCATAAACCAATGACTAATGGAAGAGTCTTTACTTTAAGTGGTGCAGATGCTTCTCAATCCGAAGATCTTATTCAGGACGAAGGAAAAATGGAAGGTAAGTCTATAATTGTACTATTTGATTTAGGTGTTATTGATTCATTTATTTCCAATACGTGTGTTAGGAATTTGAGCTTAGTTATGACACCATTGCCTTATGACTTAATTGTTTATGTGCCTACTTCCAAACCGACCATTTCCTCTATGATATGTCTAAATTGTACCATAACCATTCAAAATAGAGACTTTATTGTCAACTTAATATGCCTACCTTTAAAGGACCTAGATGTTATATTAGGTATGGATTGGTTATCAACAAATCATACTTTAATAGATTGTTCCTTTAAAACCTTAATTTTCCCTAATCATGATGTTTATAGATTCAGGTCTGTCAAACCAAAAGAAATTTTGTTTAAAAGTGAGATTCAAAAGTACATTATATCCTCTATAGAAGCAAAATAACACAAAAGGGATGTAGACTCTGTGCCAGTTGTAAATGAGTATCCCGAGGTATTTCCTGATGATACCCTTGACCTACCTCCTGAAAGGGAATAGAGTTTAGTATAGAATTAATACCTGGTACAACACTCATTTCAATATAGTCTTACCGAATGTCACTTTTAGATTAACTGAGCTTAAGAAGAAATTAAAAGAATTGCTAGAGAAACAATTTATTAAACCTATTGTATCACCATGGAGAGCCCTAGTTCTCTTAGTTAAAAAGAAATATGGGAGTTCTAGGTTATTTGTAGATTATAGACAATTAAATAAGGTAACTATAAAAAATAAATATCCTTTACCTAGAATAGATGATTTAATGGATCATCTTAGGGGAGTTACTGTATTTTCTAAAATAGATTTAAGATCTAGATATCATCAAACAAGGGTTAGAAAAGAGAACATACCAAAAACTGCATTTAGGACAAGATATGAACACTATGAATATCTAGTGATATCTTTTGGAGTAACTAATGCACCTGCAATTTTTATGGATTACATGAGTAGAGCGTTTAGGCCTTATTTATATAAATTTATAGTATCTATAAATGACATATTAATATATTCTAAATGTAGAAAAGAACATGAAACTAATCTTAGAATAACTTTACAAACATTAAAACAAACAATTATATGCAAAACTATCTAAGTGTAAGGTTGGAAGAAGTAAAATTTTTAGGGCATGTAAATTTTAAAGAAGGAATAATTATAGACACTTCAAAAGTATAGGCTATTATGCAATGGGATCAACCAAAGACTATAACTGAGATTAAGAGTTTTCTAGAATTAGCAGGATATTATAGAAGATTTATTGAAGGCTTTTCGAAAATAGTTGGACCTTTAACCCAGTTGACTAAAAAAAATCAACCTTTTATTTAGATTCAAGAATGTAAGAATAGTTTTCAAGAATTGAAAGAAAAATTGACCACTTCCCCAATATTAATACTACCAGATCCTAATGAACCCTATGAGGTTTATTGTGATGCTTCATATCAAGGGTTAGGTTGTGTATTAATGCAAAATAAGAAGTTGTAGCTTATGCATCCAAACAATTGAGGCCACATGAAAGAAATTATCCTACTCATGATTTAGAACTCGTAGCTATAGTTTTTACTTTGAAGATTTGGAGACATTATTTATATGGATCTAAATTTGATGTATATAGTGATCATAAAAGCTTTAAATATTTATTTGATCAGAAGGAATTAAATATGAGGCAAAGAAGATGAAATATATAAAGGATTTTGATTTTCAATTGTTATATCATCTTGGGAAAGCTAATGTAGCAATTGATGCATTATGTAGAAAAGTTATTCATCTTACAATTATGATGGCGAAAGAGCTAGAATTAATAGAACAATTTAGAGATTTAAATTTATATACTATTATAAAGAAAGATAAATTAGAATTAGGAATGGTTACTGTAGGTAATGAATTTTTAAATGAGATTAGGAATAAACAATAAAGAGATAAATTTATACAAGAAAAGAAAATATTAATAGGAACAGATAAGACTAAGAATTTTAACTTAGGTAATGACAATATAATAAGATTTAAGAATAGAATTTGCGTGCCAAATGTAAGGAAATAAAGGATTTAATTTTAGCAAAAGGACATAAGAGTAAATTAAGTATTCATTTAGGTGTTACTAAGATATATAAGGATTTGAAAGAAATGTTTTAGTGGCCTAGAATGAAATGAGATGTAGAAAAATATGTGGTACGTTGCTTAACATGTCAAAAAGATAAAATTGGACATCAAAAACCAATGTTGCAACCTTTGGAAATTCCAGTTTGGAAATAGGATAATGTATCTATGGATTCTGTAGTAAGTCTACCCAGGACTTCTAGGAATTGTGATTCTATTGGGTAATAATGGGTAGATTAACTAAGACGGCACATTTTATTCCAATAAATATTATGTATTCCTTAGAAAAGTTAGCACAAATATACATCAAAGAGATTGTTAGACTATATGGTGTGCCTAATAGCATAATATCAGACCGAGATCCTAGGTTTGTATCTGAATTTTGGACAAAATTTCAAAAAGTCTTAGGAAGTAAACTACACCTTAGTTCAAGCTATCATCATCAAACTGATGGCCAAACTAAAAGAACCATCCAATCATTGGAGGATTTATTGAGAGTTTGTGTATTAAAAGAAAGATCTAGTTCGGAAGAAATTCTACCGCTAGTAGAATTTACATGTAATAATAGTGATCATTCTAGTATAGGTATATGGACATAAATGTAGGACGTCTTTAGTATGGTACCAAGATGGAGAAAATTTAATAATAGGACTACACATTATTAAGCAAACCATAGAGAAAGTGAAATTAATTCAGGAGAAAATAAGAATTGCATAGAGTCGACAGAAAAGTTATGTTGATTGAAGAAGAAAATCATTGGAATTTAAAAAAGGAGATAATGTATTTTTGAAAGTCACACTTATTACTGGCGTTGGCACAGCTATAAAATCTAAGAAACTTACTCCTAAATTTATTGGTCCTTATCAAATTTTGCATCGTGTTGGAAATATTGTTTACCAGATAGCCTTGCCACCTTTCCTATCTAACCTTCATGATGTGTTTCATATGTCACTAAGACAATATATTTTAGACCCTACACACATCTTGGAACCTTATCAAGTATAGGTAAAGGAAAACCTGACATTTGACCGAAGTCCTCCTAAGATTGAACACAAGAAAGTGAAACATTTAAAAGGTAAAGATATTTCATTGGTCAAGGTTATCTGGGATGCCAATAAAGGTGATGCCACATGGGAGCTAGAGGAGAAAATGAGAAAAGAATATCCCCATTTATTTATACAGATTATTTTAAAAATTTCGAGGATAAAATTTATTGGCTAAATTATAATTGGTGTCCCTGATTTTATCACTTGTTAATTTTTTGTCCCCCCCTTTTTTTAAAAAATGTTAAAAATTTGTCTTTTACTCTAATTAATATAAAGGTGAGGGCATAGCAAAACTCAAACTCAGAACCTTCATATAACAAACCAAACATCTTACCACTAGACCAAAGACTCATTTAGTTTGTTTTCTGCAACTCAAATTTAATTAATATTACTTTCAAAAACACCGAAAACATAAATAACACAAATGTTATTTTTTATATAATCCCTAGATTTATTTTTTACTTTAATTTATAATTTTCAACTTTTAATTTTAATTTTAAATTCTATCTTTATTTTTATTTTAATTTTAGTTTTTATTTTTATTTTATCATTTAATTTTAATGTATATTTTAGTTCTTAATTTATATTTTTTAATTAGTTTTAATTTTTAATTTTTAATTTATAATCCCTGGAATTATTAAAAATTAAATTTAAAATTATTAATAAATATATAAATTAAATTTATAATTTATAATCCCTAATGGTAAATTTAATTTTTTAAAAATAAAAGAAATATTAAAAATAACACGTTTTATAGGTAAAATAAATATTTTTTTAAAATTATCTAAGTTTTTCACATTTAGTTAAAGGTACTTATGTAAAGGCAGACATCATAACATCTTAATACATTATTAGGTGCATTATCAACTTGTGTTCAATTTTGATTTTGTACACAACTTTTTTTCAAAGATTTTTTAATATGTTTTAAAAAAATATTGGTGCAATTTTTTTACATTTATTTTTTTTGTACGTTGCAATTTTAACTATGATATCAAATATTATTATTTTAAAATTTTTTGGCGCATAAAAAACTTATATAAATTAAATTTACCACTAAGAATTATAAATCATATATTATAAATTTAATTTATATATTTATTAATAATTTTAAATTTAATTTTCAATAAATTCCAGGGATTATAAATTAAAAATTAAAACTAATTGAAAATATAAAATAAGAACTAAAAATATAAATTAAAATTAAATGAAAAAATAAAACTAAAAACTAAATTTAAATTAAAAGTTGAAAATTATAAATTAAAGAAGAAAATAAAACTAGGGATTATATAAAAAATAACATTCATGTATTTATGTTTTCAGTGTTTTTGAAACAAACATTAATAACATTTAATTTAATTTGAATTGCAAAATAAAAATGAAATAGGTCTTTGGTCTAGTGCAAAGATGTTTGGCTAGCTCTCTCAGGGTTCGTTTTGCTATGATCCACTTTATATATTTTTTAAATTAACGTTAATTATAATTTAATTAAATTTGAGTGTTGCTATGACCTTTTTTATATATTTTTCAAATTATCATTCATTAAAGTTTAATTAAATTTGAGTTGCAAAGTAAAAACAAAATGGATTTGTGGTCTAGTTGTAAGATGGTTGGCCTCTTAAATGAGGTTCTTGAGTTCAAATCTTGAGTTCAAACCTTTGTTTTTATATATTTTTCAAATTAACATTATCACATCATCAAATAAAATTTAATTATTTCTTAAAACGTCCATAACTTAACAGTCAATCGTAACAATTTGACAGAAGGACAAACTTAACAGTCAATCGTAACAATTTGACAGAAGGACAAATTTTTAATATTTTTTTTAAAAAGGAGGGGGGGAGGGGGGTTGGGGGGCAAAAAAAAAGGGGGACAAAAATTTAACAAGTAATTAAATCAGGCGGGTACGGATTATAATTTAGCCAAATTTATTTAGTGGGGAAGAAATGTAACACCCTATTTTAAAATAAAATATTTGTATATTTTTATGTAAACTATATTTTTAGTAAATTATTGTTTTTATAATAAAAAGATATATTAAATATTTTGTAATAGGGTTTGGGCTGAGTTGATGTACGGGATTGTATGTAGAGATGGCAAAAAAACACGTGCTCGTGGATACCCGTGGATAAAACCCGCAAAAATATCTGCACGGATAGTACAAATGGGTACTCGTTACCCTCGGATACGGATTTTTTTCTACCCGTTCCTTAACAGACGCGGGTACGGTATCATAGTACCCATACCCGCGGGTACCCGCTACCAGCTAAACTAAAATAATATATATATAAAAGTTAAAAAAGATAATATTTTTTGAAAATAAATCAATTTAAAATATTAATTATCAAAATTCATTTATATCAATCTTATTTTTTTACGAAAACTTCATAGTTAATAAAATTATTTATTATAAAAATGCCGTAATATAAAATAAAGATTTTATTTGTATTAAATATTTTCTTATAATATATTATACTAATCTACTTTTATATCTAATTAATCTTGTAGAAACTAGTATAATTTTATTTCTAGATTTTCCAAAAAATAAATTATTTATTTGATAAAACTTCTTATAAAAAATATTTAATTTAAAAAAATTTATTTTTTTAAAATATCTATGGGTACCCATGGATACCCGTGAATATTTCTATAGCAGGTACCCGACGGGTGTTTAGCAGATAACGGGTAGCTGATTTTTGTAGCGGGTCGGTGGCGTGTAACCACTACCCATGCCCGCCCCGACCCGTTGTCATTCCTAATTGTATGGTATAAGGAGTGTTGGGGTATTAATGGTTCCCTATATGATAAGTTGTTATTAGTTTTGTATTGGGGTGACCTTTTGGTATATTGGCACATTCTCATTTTTGTATATCGATTCAGTCTATTGGGGCGTTACTGAATCACCAGATAGGGTGATGATAAGCTCTGACTTTAGTAGACACCCAACAGGGAAAATCTCCATGGAGCGCCGAGTCAAAATGATTTTCAAATTTGTTTAGTCAAAATTGTATTTCATAAGCATTTTGCATCTCTTATAGACTATTTGATATTGATGTTTCTACTATTTGTTGTTTGACAAATGTTGTAAACTTAGTTACTTATTTAAATTTCATAAGTGAAATTAATTATTTGATTCATACTCAGACAGAATGTCTAATCCATATTTCTCCTAAATCTTAGGAGTTTGATTATGCAAGAAAAGACTAAAGAGCTTAACAAAAATACTTGGTGCAACCAGAACATTAGGATTTTGGGGATATTAGAAGTAGGAATGGCAACCGGTCGGGGTGGATACGGGTAGTGGTTACCTGCTACCCGTTAAAAACCCGTCGGGTACCCTCTATAAAAATACCCCTAGGTTTTTTTATTACCCGCGGGTATCCATGGGTACCTATGGATATTTAAAAAAATAATTTTTTTAAATTAAATATTTTTTATAAGAAGTTTTATCAAATAAATCATTGATTTTTTGAAAAATCTAGAAATAAAATTATACTAGTTTCTACAAGATTAATTAGATCTAAAAGTAGATTAATATAATATATTATAAGAAAATATTTAATACAAATAAATCTTTATTTTATATTATCGGCATTTTTATAATAAATAATTTTATTAACTATGAAGTTTTCATAAAAAATAAGATTGATATCAATGAATTTTGATAATTAATATTTTAATTTGATTTATTTTTCAAAAATATTTTTTTAACTTATATATATATATATATATATATATATATATATATATTATTTTAGTTTAGCGGATAGCGAGTACCCGTAGGTATAAGTACTATGATACCAGTACTCGTGCCCGCTAACCGTTAAGGAACGGATAGAAAAAAACTCGTACCTGCGAGTAGCGAGTACCCATTGCGGATATTTTCGAGGGTTTTATCCACGGGTATCCGCAGACGCGGATTTTTTTACCATCCCTAATTAGAAGTCATGATGTAGTGAAATTACTATTTTGTAGAATATGATCTTACTACTTATTTGTAATTTGGACAATTATGTATTTATTAGAATCTCTAATACTAATGTACTATTAAATAAAATATGTTTATAATAAATTATTTCAATTTAATAATACTATTTACGTATAACAATCAATTAAATAAAGAAATTAAATAAAATTTATAAGGAGATTACAATAAAACGCTAGGCAACTTTTCAGACCAACAAAGATAAACTTGTATACTAAAATACTAGAAGCGTACACGATTCCAACAAATACATCTTGGCAGGTAAACTTGTATACTAAAATACTGGAAGCATACGAGATTCCAACAAATACATCTTGGCAGAATCTCAACTAGGAAATATGATTAAACTAATCTTGAATTAATTAGGAATAACTTTAGATTAATTCACTCCTAATTAAAGAAGCACATGTTCATTTCCACCTCTATAAATTAGCAATAATTTAATGAGGTTTGACTAATTATTTATTTTTTAACTTGCATTAATTACATAATTATTAATTTGAGCCTAAGATCATCTTTGACTTGCAAGAAGTGCATCCTGCCAGTATTAAGAATTATAATTTGCACTTCGAATAATAAAGATTTAGGGTGTTTCAGAGGATCCTAGTCCAATCTTAGAAGATATTTATACTCTTCACGTGCATGTACATGTGATACATAATTAAATATGAGTTTAATTAATAAACACTAATTTATAGTGATGTTCAGTCATAAATCTTAATTTATATGACTTTTAAAGTATTAATTGATAAAATTAACAAATTTATTATAAATAAAATATTGTGATTGAATATGTATTTAACCATTATTAAATTTGTAAAGTCAACTAACTTATCATAAATACTATATTTTAATTATATTTTATACTTCCCAATTTTTTAATTTTGATATTGTGCCTTTAATTTTTATATCATAACATCGTTCCTTTGATTTTTAATATTGTTCAATATGTATATAACCATCATTAAATTTGTGTTGACATGATGTATCCTAATTCTATGATTTAAAGATAATTTGTATAATGAAGAAATACTTGTAATTAATTAAATGACCTTAGCCTAAATTAGAGATGATAAAAAAATTTGTGTCCGCGGATTAAATCCGTAAAAATATCAACATGGGAATTTAAATAGGTACCCGCTACTCACGAGTACATAATTTTTCAACACGCTCCTTAATGGACATGGGCACAGGCATTAGTGTACTTGTACTTACAGATATCCGCTACCCGTTAAATTAAAATACTACAGATATTTAATTTAAAAAAGATAATATTTTTGTTAAATAAATCAATTCAAAATATTAATTATCAAGTTTTATTTTTATCAATATTACTTTTTTTATAAAAAAATGAATAATTCATATCATTATTTTTTATAAAAATATCGATTATTTATATAAATATTTTGTATATATAGTATATTAATATATTTTTATATCCAATTAATCTTTTATAAAAAAAAATGTAGACAATTTTATAACAGATAGCCAACATGTTTTAAGTGGGTACGGACATTTTATGGCAGAATGGTAACGGGTTATGGGTAGGCATTACCCATACCCACCCGACCAGTTGTCACTCCTACCTTAAATCCTAACAAAATTAGTACATATCACATTATTACATTACTATCACTCTTCAAACAAATTTTTACTTATTGTTGAAACCAATTCACTAATGATAGTGTACAAATTAAACAAATTAAAAAATTAGGTGGCACAATATCATTATTTAAACATTAAGGAGCAGAATGTAAGAAAAATAAAAAAAAAAGTATAATGAAACCTAAACATTATTATTTTTAAAACAATAAATTTAAATATGTACCTTATAAAAATTAGTAAAAACCATGACCACATGATTTATGACCACCTAATAACATTCGAAGAAGGGTTGGAAAAATTAAAGGAGACAAGTAGGAACTTAGAAATATATGGACGTCATAAATTGGTTGATTAGAAAATATGTTTCCATTTTTTTTATAATTTTCAATATATTAATTTTTGTTAGTGAAAAAATTCAAATCTTTCACTTCTTCCTTTTTCTTTCTTTAATTTTTATCACATAGACTTTACCACTCAACTAACCTTATAATCCCAGAAAATATTTTTTTTATTAATAATTATAAAAGTATTTCTATATTTTTTAATATAATTTATTAAAAAAAATAAATAATACAATATATTTACAACAATTATTTTTAGGAAATATTTATATTTTGGTGACATATATTTATAATCATTAATAAGAACAGAAAATACTGAATATTTTCTCAAACTGTTATATTGTCTTATTTGAACTTTGCATTTTTTTAACAACGTAAAAAGAAGGATTTTGTTCCTATAAATAGTTCAGTACAGTGGGTTAATTTAAAAAATGGTTAAGAAAATTGAAAATGAATATGAAAGTGAAATAAAATATAAAATGTTAGGCAAAAAATGAACATGAAACAAAAAAAAAAACTATGCAATAAAAGTATAAATAATTTTACATAGTCATTCAATTACAATGTATGTTAGTTTTATAAAAAAAATACTTTAAAAATCATGATATATTATAATTTGATGTGGTGTAGATATAACCTTTAAATCCTCAAATAAAATAACAAAATACAATGATAACAAAGATAAAATGAATGGTGCTGTTTTTTTTTTTTCCGCAGCTGTTTTTTTTTTCCTTGAATTATAATTTTTCAAAATTAATTCATTGCGAGGATTTTTTTTTTTTCAATAATTGTGGATAAATATTGTTAAATTTATACCTCAGTAACACTGCAAAGATTTTTGTCCATTGTTTATATAATTCAACTCCCTCCTTTAACATATCTTTCTTATTTTCTAAATAGAATTTTAAAAAATTAGGTTGTCTTTGACTTTAATTTTTTAAATCATGCTTTTCTTAAACAGAAAACTGGAAATAAATATAATTCCAGAAAAACTCTAAAACGAGAAAATACTTAATAAACATAAATCTAAAAATAGAATTTATATTTTTGTGCTGAATTAAAAAAAGTAATATTCCTATAACAACTAATTAAGAAACTTCTATTTTTAAAAAGGAAATCTGAAAAATTGAGTAAAACACATTACTTTTATAAGGACCTATCATTTGGTAGTGGAGTGATACATAATATTTTGGACTTCATTCCTCTAGTGGCATTGCATTGCATTTTAGAAACTAAGTGAGAATCGATAAAAAAAAATGTTATAAGTATCGAGCTTAATTAGTATTATCGAATATTATAAAGGAATTTTAAACTAATTTTAAATTATAATTTTTTATTTATATCCCTTTTAAAATATTAATTAGTAAAATCATCAAATTTAATAAAAAATTATAATTAAATATAAGTGAAACATTTTTTTATTAGGAATACACAATCTTTTTTCTCATAAACTTTTATATATAAATATTAAATTAATTACAATCTCGATTGTTATTTTTAATTAATTATTATCTTTCTATCTCTACTCAAAATTTCTAAATAAATTTTGAGCAGAACTAAAATGATAATTTTCCGATTTTTTGTTACCAAATAATTTTCCCATTTTATTTGCCAAGTGCAACACAGATCAACCTCTTCATGAAAAAAACTCATTTCCCATGTTGCATATAAAACATGATATATATATATATATATATATATATATATATATATATATATAACACTAATAAAAGAAAGGATCCTCATATTCTTATTCCAATAGTAAGATTCTCTCCATTCCACTAAATCAACCATCCACAACTACGACATAAACTGTTGCTGACGAGAGAATCCACTCTAACGAATCTAGACAATTACAAGTGAATCAAAATACATGTTCAACTTAATAAATAATTGACAGCCTCTATCAGTCAGAACTTTGCATCTATTACTGTTGAAAGTATGTAACAATAACATATATTATATACTAAACGAATCCTATGAAGACAATATTACTCTATCTGTTGCAGCACTCTAAAAAAGGTATGAGTTACCACGAAGAATGTATTGAGTGCGGTTCCACAAACAAATCTACAAGTCACCGGATCCTAGTCATTCATGAAACACCATAGATATACTTAACTGGCTGCAGCTTATTCTCTGGTAGCCAACCTTATTTGTAGTCATTCATAGGTATACATGATGCTTCCAATCTTGAAACTCAATGAAAGAATAAGAACTGAGAAACCCGTCAGGAAAATCCAGCCATGTGACAACACAAATGCGGTCTTGCCAGAAACAGGCATCAAAGCAGCAGAATTAACATCCGGTTGAGAAAATCCAGTACTTATTAGAGTGTTAAACCCTTCATTTTTGCCCATCGTCCAATCCATAGCATTGCCTCTAAAAGTAATGTCTGTTATGCTGATCATACCTGTTGTTATATGAGCTGGAGACTGGGCTGCAGGATGAAGCCCCAGAGCAATCTCCTTAGCAGGAAACTCATAAGCATGTGCCGGGGCAGCAGGTATGCTGGCCAACCATCCATAGGCTCGCTTAGCAAATGGATTTGTATTTCCTGCCAAACAAAGAAAAAGTGTTCGCACATTGATAAAAATAATTGAGAATTTATAAGCCAGAGTGGATAGACCTTAGGAAACTAGATGTAAATTCAAAAGCAGTCTTTACCTGGTACTAACTTTGCCTCCTGTGGATTCTGCACTGAGGAAGCTTCATTGCTAGATTGAACTTCAGAATCATGTTTACTTACCACAGCAATATCAGAGGTTTCTCCCTCCACATTCTGTCAATGAACCAAAAATGTTCAATATACAACTATAATACAAACCTAGAAGGCAAATGACTAAAAAAATATAGAGTTCCCCTTAACCTGCTGGGTTAAAGGTGATCCTTGGTTGGGAATGGAGTTTGCACCCACTGGAATCTGAGGATAATCAAAAGATATATACTTGCAAACATCATCATCAGGGAGTGCAAGAAATTCATCATCAGGAAGTGTAAGGTACTCGTCTAGCATATCATTCACAGAAGAGTCAGCATCAATAGGATTGGCCTCAGTAGGATTATCCTCACTGACATTCAATAGATCATTGGTTTCCAAGAATGATCCATCATAAACTGTCGGAAGATTCTCAGTAGCATCCAAGAATAGATCCAGATCCATATCATTTGATGCATCATTGAAATCCAGAAGATGTTTAATATCACTCAGTTCACCATTGTCTCCATCATTCTCTGAATTTGTGCTGACACCATGTTGCTGAGACAAGCCATTTTCAGGCCCAGAAATTTCAAAAGTACCTGCCAATGGCTCCTGATACTTGATGACTTCTTGGGAATGCTCAGTGTGCGTACTGCACTCCCCACGATGAAAGTTTGATGATGGAAAAGTTATAGTCCCAATCATATCACTCAAATCAAGCTTCTGCATATTGAAGACATTTGTTTTAGTTGAATGTTAGGCCATTCAGAGAAAACAACCCAAGCAGTTAAAAAACACAAAAGCAACGTCAGAAATATTTGAAGAAGAAATCTTAAATAAATAACAGAAGCAGACATCTATCATTGATCAGAAAAAGACATAACATTGACAAAAGCCAAGGCAGGACTACATAGTCATGATGGATGAGAATACATAAATCCGCAAGCAAAAAATACTCATTCAACAGTCAAATTAGTAATTCAAATTCAACATTTCCCTATATGTTTTCAACATCTTCTGAGGAGGAAAAAACCATACCAAAACGTGTCTAATACATGCCAACTTCAAAAGGTAGGAATTATGAGTAAGAACTCTGCCAAACAGAACTAAATAAAGGACAACATAAACGACATTAGAGTTAATAGCAACCCCAAAAACGGCCCCACAATATTGAGATGTTAAACACCTGCGAACACACAGTACGAGAACAAAATAATTACAAAAAGGACACCACACAGGACAAGGTAAAATGTAAAAAAAAAAAAAAAAAAAAACATAAACATCCATCCATAGAAGTCAAAAAAGAAGTCACTGAACCTGCAGAGACAGAAAAGTTAAGTTAATCCGAAGAGAAAAGGATTTGAAGCGCAATATGGAGTATTTGGGATAGAAGAGAATGAATACAAACCTTGTCAAGATCGTTGGTTTCAACATAGGCCCCAGTAGAGACAGCATCGAAAACTTCATCATAAGGAGGCGGCGGCAACAGAGCCACCTCTTCCTGTTCTACCTCGTCGTCCACATCCCACGCCTTATCGTCCAAGGGAGCACCATACTTAGCCCCGTTCTTGGGGCCAGCACCACTCTTCTCGAAAATCCTACACACCACATACACATCCTTCTCCCCAAACCGAATAATCAGTATGGAGTAAAGGAAACAGAAAGAAAGAGAGAGAGATAGAAAGGAATACCAGGACTGTTCCGGCACGTGCCAATTCTGCATCGACCATCTTATATTCGTGCATGACCCAATTGGTGCGACGACCTTGTGGGGCCCGACCCATATGGTAAACGAGGGTCTTCTTCATTCCGACGGTGCGGTCGTCGTGACTGACCGGCCTGTCTTTTCCGGTGGTCTTCCAGTAGCCCTTTTCGGTGGCGCGGTTGGTCCTGGAGCCGTTTCCGTACTTGCGGTCGAGGGCGCTGAAGAAGTACCATTCCAGGTCCTTGGTCCTCAGCTTGGAGAGAGCTGAAACAAATGAAGCAATTTCAATTTTGAAAACGAAAACCCTATGAATGGAGAGGAAAGGAGAGAGGAGGAAGAAATGAGTTATGTGCTAACGGGGAAGGTCCCAGGGCTCGAGCTTGTACACGTCCACCACTGCTATGTGGTCGTAGTGGGACAACTTTCCGGTCATCTTGCGTTTCAGGTAGAACGACACCAATTCTTCGTCAGTCGGGTGAAATCGGAACCCGGGACCCATTCGTGCCATGGATTAGATTCAGGAGAGATCAATTGGGCTTTAGGGTTCAATTGGTCCAGAGGGAAGAGATAATTGTTAATTGTTTTCGTTTTCGTTTTGGTTTATTTGATGCAGAGAGTGTAGTAGAAGAAGGTTCTAGGTGGTTGGATTGTGCCAGGAAAGAACAATGCTTTGGGATTTATAGGCGTACCTGCTCAGTGGCCGCCTGCCATTGGTCCAGTGACACAAAAACTGAATAAACAAACATATTACACCGTCTTTTAATTACCTTTACATAACTTTTTTCTATTTAACAAAAATAACTTTTTATCCTTTTTTTTTAATTCTTAAAATTAATTTACTTTTTCTACTTAGTTATGTTATACGTGAAATTAAATATTCAATAGATTAGATTAAAGGAAAGAATGATCTATGAATAAAAAAATATTTTTATTGTTATCATATTTAATAGAATTAACTAAAGAAAATATTTTTTAATAGAGTTAACGAAAAAAAAAAAACTATCAAAGATAAAAAAATATTTTTGAATTGTAAGAGAATTAAAAATTATTTTTAATAAAGCTTTAGTAACAAAAAATATATTTAAACCATTTTAATTTAAAAACTTAATGGGTCTTCACAATTATTTATAAAATAATAAAATTCAAAATAAATTTCTGTGTTAAAAATAGAGAAAGAGAATTTTTTTACTTATTAGATAAAAGCAAAACAATATAATATAATAAATATAATATAGTATAATATAATTATATATAATATTTTACTCTCTTATTTTTACTTCTACTTTGTCCTTTATTTTAAAAAATATTACAAATTTACCGTCAAATTGGCAGTTGATTATTAATTAACATTAACTTTTGACTGCCGCGTTATTTTCAAAATTAAAAGTTCATTAATATGAATTGAATGATGTGGTAATTTTAATTTGAAAAATATAGTAAAGTTTTATTTTTATTGTTCAATTTAAATTTAATTAAATTTTAATTAATGTTAATTTAAAATATATACGAGTGGGAGTATAGGAAGACCTGAACTCATAATCCTCACATAACAAGTCAAGTATTAAAGGTTAACTTCATTTTTATTTTACAACTCAAATTTAATTAAACTATAATTATATTAAATTGAAAAATAAATAATAGTTGGAACTATAGCAAGCCTTGAATTTAAGCTCCTCACATAACAAGTCAATCATCTTACTGCTAAAACAAAAGTCTGTTTTGTTTTGATTTTGCAATAATTAAAATGTAATTAATGTTAATTTGAAAAATATATAAAAGTGAAGACCTAGTAGCATTCACACTTAGGGTCCAAACACAACCATTGAGCATCTTACCATGGTATCAAAGACCCGTTTTGTTTTCACTTTGCAGTTCAAATTTAATTAAATTTTAATTAATATTAGTTTCTGAAACAACAAAACATAAATAACATGAATGTTATTTTTTATTTAATTTTTAGTTTTAGTTTTCACTTTAACTTATAATTTTCAAATTTTAATTTAAATTTTAAATTTTATCTTTATTTTTAATTTATATTTATATTTTTAGTTCTTAATTTATATTGTTTAATTAGTTTTAATTTTTAATTTATAATCCCTAGGAATTTATTGAAAATTAAATTTAAAATTATTAATAAATACATCAATTAAATTTATAATTTACAATTTATAATTTATATAAATTAAAATTACCACTAGGGATTATTAATTATAAATTATAAATTTAATTTATATATTTATTAATAATTTTAATTTAATTTTCAATAAACTCCTGGGATTATAAATTAAAAATTAAAACTAATTAAAAAATATAAATTAAGAACTAAAAATATAAATTAAAATGAAAAAATAAAACTAAAATTAAAATTAAAAACAAAGATAAAATTTAAATTAAAAATTAAAAAGTATAAATTAAAGTAAAAACTAAAACTAGGGATTATATAAAAAAAATATAATTCATGTTATTTACGTTTTTAGTGTTTTTGAAACTAACATTAATTAAAGCTTAATTAGATTTGAGTTGCAATATAAAAATAAAATGGATCTTTTGTCTAGTGGTAAGACGTTTGGTTTATTATGTGAAGGTTCAAAGTTTGAGTCTTTGTTATATGGTTATGTGAGAGTTTTGAGCTTGAGTTCTACTATGCCCCTGCTTTTATATATTTTGCAAATTAACATTAATTAAAATAAGTGGATATTATATATATATATATATATATATATATATATATATGTTAACTTTATTGAACAAGATGTAACAATTAAGGTACTATAAGAATTAATTATGCATACATCCCTTGAGATTTAGTATAATTATATACATACCCTTATTTTTTTAAACATTACTTTCACACCCTTGAGAATGTGTTAGTATAAGGTTTGAGAGACGTGCTAGTGTGATTTCAAATATACAAGAGGTACAACTATAATGAACATATAAAAATAAGGGAGTAATGTGTAATGTAAAAAAAGAGGAGGTGTATCTGTAATTCTACTAAACTTGAGAGGTTGTATCTGTAATTAGCTCTATATTAAATATGTTAAATTTATCAAACTTCCTTTAATCTTCTAACAATAATATATAAAAAGAAGCTACATTGATAGTGTACTTAAATAATAGAGAAAAAAATATCTTATATTGTAATTTTAAATTATACTATAAAAATAGGGATTTGTCATTAAATAATAATATAAAATTATTTATATTTTTTTTGTGAACTAAATGGGCAATAGCCTAAACAAGAATATGATATTATAAGTATTAGGAATCATGCAATGCAAGTCTTTCAAGTATACAATGTACAATAAATCCAGAACAGTAAAAAATAGTGACTTCGATGATGAGTATGCAATCCTAGTCTTGCAAAACAATTAGCTAACATATTCAATTCACATGAGACAAAATTAAACGTGCAAGCCTAAGTGCTTGTTTGGCATCAATTTTATAAAATAGTTTTCGTTATTTTAGTATTTAAAAACTAAAAAACTCGTTCGAGTAGTGTTTTCTGAAAATAGTTTTTGAAAACAGTTCTAGTTTTTTAGTTTTTAAAGACTGAAAAACAAGAACAACTAAAAGTAGTTTTGCTTTTCAGTTTTCTATTTTTGCTACGAAAACTCAAAATACAATCAGAATATGTTGTTTTTTGCTTTTCATTAATGAAATTTTAATAAATATAAACAAGTTTTTCCATTTTTACATCTTCAAAACAATTTTCAAATAACACTTACCAAATAAGTTTTTTCCTTTTCTTCCCGAAAACAGTTTTTGAAAACTATTCTTGAAAACTCTTTTCAAAAACTAAAAAACAAAATAAAACCAACCAAGTCCTAAGTTTTCCCATTTCTTTTGCAAATTTTCTCAACTAGGAAAAAGTGTTCATGGTCAACATGGCAATCATGCTCCAGTAGTTGAATCGCATTGAGAGTCTTATTCAATGACCAAATTTTGAAACACATGCTCGTATACGATTGTTAATTCTTACAGAATGGTTAAAACTTACCCCTGCGATCATGAAACATGGTTTCAATAGCCGGCTTCTGGTGGGACTAGAACACAACGACATCACAATTTAGCTTGAGGGAACCAGGGTGAGGGGGTCTCTAAGCATAAACGCTCTTGACTCAAGGTAATATACCCTTAGAATCTTTCACGAGAGTGTGCATGTGATAAGTCAACTTGAGCACAAGTTGAGAGACCTCACAACTTTGATGACTTGATCAAGTGACCACTATTTATTATTGAAGGTTACCTCATTTCACCTCCAACAGGCTGTTTAGAACAATACCAAAGGTTTGATCCCACCCGTCAGTGCCATTGCTCTTCGCACGATTAAAGTTATCATGCAACCAATCTTTGACATTATGGTGAGAAAATAAGTTAGGCCTATTGATACCACCCATTTGATTCCAAATACTGTAGGTGTATATGCAATCTCGTAAGACATGTATCAAGGTTTCCCTATCATTACCGCACAAGGGACACATGGGATTATCAGTCATATGTGATGCAATCCCACCTAGCATCATGGCTAGAAGGATTTGTGAGAGAGACTTAGCTTGGATGGGATTTTACATGAAGACTTGAAGCTATAGTCTTAGGATTTTAACCTTGTAAATATTTTATTTTTTCTTAGGAATTTAGGGCACATAGTAATCCCTTTAAAGGCCTTGTATTTTGACCATTTTCCATGTAATTAGGAAACTGGGTACCTAAGTAATTATGTAAAGTGTGCATAGAAAGAGGTGCAACCCAAATATGGGAGTGTGGGTCATCTCCACACCTCCTAGCTCATTTTTGCACCCCTCTTTCTCTCACACAACACATGACCAACATAGGGACCCACCCCTCCTTGATTCTAAGCGCTAGAAATGGGGTTTGTTCCCTAGTTAGTTAGCTTAATCCTACTTAGGGGATGAACCTTGTTAGGAGGTCCATAACTAGGCCACTAATCTTAACCTCCCACTCCCTATAAATAGGACGTCTCACTCATTGTAAAACTCACCTTTGAAGTTGAATGAAAATTGTCTCTTTTGAGCACATTCATGAGTAAAAGGTCTTAAGGATCCTCCCTTTAGAGAAACCTCTTCCTAGTTGGCTTTTATCAAGGATTCTTTCCCTTGTGGAAAACCTAAACACTTGGCTTATCTCTCCAAGGAGAGTGGAACCTCACCTAAATCATTTCTTTTCCCCTCTATTAATGCATTTCCTTGGAGCTTTGGAACCTTTTGGTGAAGATCAAGGGAGGCAAACTTGGGTTTGCATCAAGTGGTATCAAGAGCCAACTCCCAGAGGTTCTTTTCTAGTCCTAATTCTTCCTATTTTTCTGCGTCACTTTATGTTCTTCTTTTTGTTCTTTTTTTAATTTTTCTAACCTTCATATTATGTCAATTTAATTTCCTTATTATCTTGAAGTTTATGTTTTAGTTGTTTTATTTTTTTGCAATTTTAATTCCAAGTCTTTATTGCTTTAGATTCAATTTATTTTGTTCATTTCTATTGAATCTTTATGTGTTTCTTTAGGCTTATTTTCTTTAAATTCTGCCCAGTTTTTATTTTCCTTTTTATTCTAGTGCAAATACTAAGAAGATCTTGGTAATGACTTCACAAAACTTGTGAAGGAAGTCACTCTTTGTGGCTAGTGCCTGTCACGACCACAACTACCAAGATTCAACCATCTTTTGTTTTGCTGCTGCTGCTAGCTGCCCGATGTGCGTTTTCAATCCTGTTATGATGCCTACTTGACAAAGACAAAGAAAAATCCTTCCATAAATGTTTCCATTTGAAGTCGAGTTCTGATACTGATAGAAAATAAAATGGCAGAAAAAAAGTGAACAAGCATTTCATTCGGGATAACCCAAAAGAAAGCCTCCCCTCACTCATTAGTATTCCACTTTTCTTGAGCCAACCACCCACATTAAAATTGTTTGATCTTTGGATGCACTTTTGCTTCTATTATTTTGAGTTCTTGCATTTTTATTTCCATTTTCCTGCACCTATATTCTATTGGGGTGTGTCATTGCTGGATGTTTTTGGTCATTTTATTTTTCATTTTTACTCCTCCAAAGTTGTGTTCTAAGCATAGTCATGCTTAGTCCTTAATTGTCTTTCAATTTCATGTTGTTTTGCCTTTAAAATTTTCACAAAATAAAGTGTGTTGTGCTTCTGAATATCTTGTGTTAAATCTCTTTGGAATTGAGCATATGCTCTTAATCATAATTCCTAGAGTCCACATGCTTTAGATCATAGCATGTTTCAAAAAAATTTCTCTCGATAATTACTCAATTCCATTCCTAGAGTTCAATTTATTCTTCTTGTTTTAGTAGCTTATTTATGTACTTGCTTTTGGGTGATGTTATTTGGAAGTTTTGGGAGACCTTTTGGTGTGTTATTTTGGCTGAATCTTTAAGCATTCAAGCTTGTCTTAAGCACCTCTAAATCTCCTCTTTGTGCCTTACTTTTAACTCACCTTCATTTTAGTACATTTCAAGTTACTTTTTCTTTGATTTGCACTTTGCTTTCAATCTTTTATGGTTGTTTTCTTTTCCTTATTTCAAGCGAATCTTCATGTTCCTTATTATTTCTTTCTTTTAAAACTATTGAGAGGTGCAACAAAAGTAAAAAAAAAAAGAAGAAAAAAAATAGAAATCAAAATAGTTGAATACGTATAAAAAAAAGTATTAGTAAAAGTCTTAAAAGAAGTATAAAAGAGCAAAAAAAAATTTAGTGCACCTCAATTTGTTTAACTCACTAAAAGGAGTGTTTAAATTGCATAAAACTTGCTTGAATTTCTCCCTTAAGATTTGGCCAACATCATTTTAAATTAGTGAAAGTCATTGAAAATTTTGTTGAGTCTTTTAATTTTTAGTCCACTCTAATCTAGACCCATTCTAGGTTCTATTTCGTGTCATTGCTTTTTTTCTACACCATTTTTTGCTTGTTTGTCTTTTTTGGTTATCCTTGTGTTTGTCTAAATAAATTCTTTCCACTTGGATGGTTGCCTTTCTTTATTAAGTGCTTTTCTTGCCTTTGTTGCTTTCAATTCTTACTTTGCTTGGTCCTTTTCTCATGGGTGCTTCTTTTGCTTGGTTAGGTGGCCATTGTTGAACACTTCCACAAGGGTAGCATCTTAAGGAGTGTTGATCTAAGCCAAGGAAGAGGAGACTTGAAGAGGAGGCTAAGGCTTGAGAGAAACACTTGTCAGGACAACTCTTGAAGAAGAAGCATAATCCAAGATTTCTTTATTTCTTTTTGCTTTGATTGGGTGTATTTCATTTAAGGCCATTTTAATTGAGGTGTTGGATGTCCATAAGGGTCACCTATTTTTTTGTAATAGTTTAGTTTCTCGTTTAGTATGGATAAGGATTTGGTACCCCTTATTCATACTTAAGAACTCATTTATAATCCTTAATCTGTGCCTTTCAATTCCTTTTCTTGCTTTCACCAGGACAATTACTTAAGTTCCAAAGGCTTAAGTTACATTTAGTTGAGACAAATCTTCAAAAAGAGAGGAATGTTCTTTGCTTGCTTGCATCTTTTCCAATTCACCTTAGTTTCAACCTTAGCACTCTAAATGACATCACACACTTCAAGCAACAGTACTATTAACCAAGGGTCACCTAAGGTAGGCATTTTATATAAATTTTCAAGAGAATTTAAAGAGTGGAGAGTTAAAGAAAGTAAAGAGAGAGATGTAAGAGAGGAAAGAAGAAGAATAGAAAAGGAAAAAGATAGAAAAAAGAGAGAAGAAAGAGAAGAAGGAAGACGTGAAGAAAAAGACAGGGAGAGAAAAGAAAGAGAAGAATGAGAAGAGAAGAGAAACGAAGATAAAGAAGAGAAAGGAAGATAAAGAAGAGAAAGAGAAGAGCAAAGAAAAGAAGAGAAAGAGAAGAAAGAATAGAAAAGGAAGATAGAGAGTGAGAAGAAAGAAGAGATAGAAGAGAAAGAGAAGAAAATGAGAGAAGAGAAACAGAAAAGAGAAAGCGAAGAAGAAGGAGAGGCTATAAGTTTAGCTCAAAGTGAGGATAATAATGAGGACCATAATAGACCTAGAGGGAGGAGAAACCAAACCCATAGAGAAAAAAAAATAGACCTCCAACCATTCTTAGGAAAAGATGATGTGGAAGCCTACCTTGATTGGGAGATGAAGGCAGAGCAACTCTTCACTTGCTTCCAAGTAAGTAAAGAGAGGAAAGTGCATTTGGCTACCATAAGCTTTCAAGGGTATACCATGTATTGGTGGTCTGCTCTAGTTAATGAGAGGTTTCACAATTGTATGCCCCCAATCGAATTTTGATTTGACCTTAAAGGGGTTATGAGGCGAAGACATGTCACCTCTTATTATGAAAAGGAACTCCTAGATAAACTTCAAAGACTCAAACAAAAGAATTTGAGTGTTGAAGAGTATTGTCAAACAATGGAGCTCTTCATGATGAGGGTGGGCATAACTGATGAGCCTAGGACTACCCTATCTAGATTCTTAAGTGGCTTAAATTTTGAAATTTATGATAAAGTTAAATTATTGCCACATAATGATCTAGATGATTTGGTCCAAATTTTCTTAAAAGTGGAGCAACAATTGAAGAGGAAGACTTCTTCCATGAAGGCCTACTCTACCACTTCACACCACTCTTATTCAAATAGGGACCAAAAAAATGGGAGTTATTCTAAGAGCCACCCCAAGGAAGATTCCACCATCATGCATGAAAAGCATAAACCTATGCATCCTAACGAAGATCCACCTACTAGCTCTTCTTCAAAGACTAGTAGCATTAAGTGCTTCAAATGTCTTGGGTGAGGTCACATTGCTTCCTAATGCCCCACAAAGAAAACCATGATCATAAGGGGCCAAGATATTGTAAGTGAGTCTTCCTCTTCTAGTAAGCGTGAGGAAGAAGGGGACCATGCACATTTTGACATAGAGGAAGGTCCTTATGATGATGATCTGATAATGGTAAGAAGGCTTCTAAGAAGCCAACCTTATGAATTAAGCCCTACTAAAAAAGAGACCATCTTTTACACGAGAGGCAAAGTTTTTGACAAAACATGTTTTCTCATTATGGATAGTGGCTCATGTTGCAACTGTTGTAGCATGAGGTTGGTAGGCAAGTTGTCTTTGACTATAATTCCTCACCCTTGTCCTTACAAGCTTCAATGGCTCAATGAGAGTAAGGAAATTATAGTCACCCAACAAGAAAATGTCTTGTTTTCCATTGGAGGTTATGTTGATAAAATCCTTTGTGATGTAGTTCCAATGGAAGTGACACATATCTTGTTGTGCAGCCCTGGCAATTTTATAGAAAAGTTATTCATCATGGCCACTCCAATGAGATAACCCTCACCCACAATGACAAGAAAATTAAGTTGACTCCTATTTCACCTTCACAAGTGGCGGAGGATCAACTTATTTTGAAAAATAAAAGGGATGAGGAAGAGAAAAACAAAAAAAAGAAAAAGAAAAATAAACATGCATTGAAAGTAGATGGATTGAAAAAAAGTGCCTCTTCCAAGTTTGTTGTTAAAAAAAAGTCATTTTGCAACAAGAATGGACTTTAAACATAGTCTCCTTCTTGAGCAAACTCTCTACCATCAACCCATAGAGGCACCACCTATCACTTCCCCATGTATTGAGCTTGAACCCATTACTAGTAAGCTTATTATTGCACCTCAAGTTCAAGATTTGGGAGAAGTTATAAGGGATCTTCAAGAAGATTGTCCTTTGGACCCCAAGGATGATCTTATTGAATCTCTTTTTTCTCTTGAAGAATTCAAAATTGAGGTAGTGCCCATATCATTTGAGCACAATGCATCACAACCTCAAGATCTACTTCAAAATGAGACCCCTTTGAGCATAAGATTGAGCGTAAACCTTTGCACGTTCATACCAATCTCACGTTAAAACTCAAGAGACCATGAAAGAATGGTCCACCCCTAAGCCTATCATCCTGTCTTGGTGTGAACAGCAATATAAGGCTTATCTAGCCTTCTTGGTTGAGTGCTCCAAAGCACCAAAGCTAGTCTCACCACCAATTTCAAACTCTTTAAGACTACTCTTTAATGCTTTTGGAGTAGGATGGGAAACTGCTGTATGGAGGCACATTCAACACTTTTTAAAACTAAAAAACTGCCTCTAATATCCCATCTCTAAGAGTCATTTTCAAAGGCCTCTCACTCCCCCCAATCATCAAACTTGTCTGCATATTCTTACTGTTTTCCTTATTTACTTGCAGACATTAAAAAAGAGGAAGAAAGGCCCTAGGATTTTAGGTCAAATCCTCTCTAAGCGGTAGGAGATGATGTAATCCCACCTAGCATCATGGCTAGGAGGAATTGTGAGAGAGACTCGACTTGGATGAGAGTTTACATGAAGACTTGAAGCCATAGTCTTAGAATTTTAACCTTGTAAATACTTTTTTTTCTTAGGAATTTAGGGCGCATAGTAATCCCTTTAAAGCCTTTGTATTTTGGTAATTTTCCATGTAATTAGGAAAGTGGATACCTAAGTAATTATGTAGAGTGTGCATAGAAAGAGGTGCAACCCAAATATAGGAGTGTGGGTCATCTCCACACCTCCTAGCTCATTTTTGCACCCTTTTTTCTCTCACACAACACATGATTGACATAAGGATCCACCCCGCCTTGATTCTAGGCACTATAAATGGGGTTTATTCCCTAGTTAGTTAGCTTAATCCTACTTAGGGGATGAGTGATGCATTATCCCCAAGCAAACACCCTATCACTAGGGTCATGGCTAGGAGAATAGAAGAAGACATAGTTAGAGTAGAAGGAGGAAGATCTCACCTCCATATGACCATCAAGTTATGCAAGCCATGACTTATTTACTTGTAATTTTTCTTTTAGGAACCTAGGATTTTATTTTGGACATGTATTAGTCCATTTAATTTTCTAGGAGGTGTCTTAGTAATAAGAAGAGGTAAGATTAGCTTTTGGGCCTTTATTTAGGAAATAAGGGGGTAGTTTGATAACTACACCCTCTTTTCCTAAATAAAACCCAAAACTAATAAAGGAGTAATCTTGGCCTTGGATGAGGTAGCTTGGGCACCAATTCTCATCTAAAGGAGGGGATTGGTTGGACTTTAGGCTTCAATCCTCCTCCCTTGGATGACTCCTTTTAATCCTAGCCCTTCATTTCCTTTATGACTTGTCCAAGAGGTTAACTCCCTCTATAAAAAGGTTCTCATTCATACTCTTGTATTTTTTACACTTTATTGAATGGAAAAACCTTGAGTTTTTATCAAGGGTTCCATCCCTTGTGGCAAACTTCCCCTCTTAGGCTTATCTTACCTAAGTGGCGCCTAAAACCACCTTACTTCTTAATTCTCCACAAACCATTTCACCAAAGAAGAAAACCTCTAGAAAAAGATCAAGGGAGGCATGCATCAATGAGCCTTGTTAGGAGGTCCATAATTAGGCCACTAATCCTAGTTTTTTACTCCCTATAAATAGGACCCCTCACTCATTGTCAAACTAACCTTTGAAGTTGAATAAAAATTGTCTCTCTTGAGCACATTCATGAGTAAAAGGTCTTGAGGATCCTTCCTCTAGAAGAACCTCTTCCTAGTTGGCTTTTATCAAGTGTTATTTCCCTTGTGGCAAGCCTAAACACTTGGCTTATCTCTCCAAGGAGAGTGGCACCCTACTTAAATCATTTCTTTCCCTCTCCATTAATCCGTTTCCTTGGAGCTTTGGAATCTCTTGGAGGAAGATCAAGGGAGCCAAACTTGAGTTTGCATCAATATGTCTATTGTACCGCAAATCATTAATAGGTAAAATAGCTCCCGCAACCTTCTAGAGAAGAAGTTGAATTTGCTCAAGACCATTCTACTTCTAGACTAGGTTGAATAATAACTTTGTCATGGAATTGTCTTGATCTAAGAAACTCTGATAAGAATATGTCATAGAGAATTTACCATTTCTACTATTACCCTAATAAGGGTTTGTATCACCCATGTCTCATCTAAAGGGTTCGATTTTTCATATAGCTATCACAACCTTTTCGAGTAGGATCTTAACCAGTTTGTAGTTGTCCCAAAAGCCATCAATAGCCGCATAGAAGCCACATTTGCAAATTTTTTTACTCTCCGGGTGATGCATTGTTAGAGAGTAAAATCATTAAGGGTATATTGGTATTTTACCCACCAGTAAATGGGAATTGAAAATTTAGTAAGTGTCAATTCAAATTCCCTTCATCCTTCATAGATTCTTCCAAATATGGCTCATGTAATAGGACTGGTAAGCCCTTGAGAAGTCCTTATTCTTAGAAGAAAAGGTCCTCACCTAAGTCTTTCTTGGGTGGATTACATCACAAAGTAATTTCAATTGTAATGTTTCAAACGATAAGCATGCTTATGCTTAACCTTATGGATGTAATTCTTATTAAAGCATTCTTTATTTTTAAATAATTAAGTAGAAAATGAAATGAAAGAAAAAATATCTAGGTTTTTCTTTGGCAACAGTTTTATAAAACTATTTTTAGTATTTTAGTATTTAAAAACTGAAAAAATCATTTGGTTAGTGTTTTCTTAACATAGTTTTCAAAAACAGTTCTAGTTTTTTAGTTTTTAAAACTAAAAAAGGGGAACAACTAAAAGTAGTTTTGTTTTTAATTTTATATTTTTGTTTTGAAAACTAAAAGTACAAGGGAAATAAGTGAGTGAAATACCAAACAGGTGCCTGAAAGATTGAAGCAATGACATCTAGGCCCCTGAAAGAATTCTAGAGACATTAAAGTCTCTGATTTTTTCTATCATTTGCACATTAGGTGGGGTGGCAAGGATGGGAAATTGGATGCTCAAAAATTGGAGAATAACGTGGAAGAGGGTAAATATGTTATGGTGGATGAAGGGTTGGGTTGGAGTTGGAGGATTTGTTAAGGGCTTCTGCATATGCTGTTGGGAAGAGCAAGAGTGGGATTGCTTACAAGGTTGTCGATGTTGAAAAAGGGTCGTCAATGGTGGTGTTCCCTAATTCAACGAAGGTGATGACACATGACGGTTCAAGGAGTTTGAATGAGTTTGAGGCCATCGCAAGGGTTCGTCATCCCAATGTTGTTCTGTCGAGGGCTTATCTTGGGGTGGTTTAAAACTTTAATTGATTATCATTTGATGTTAATGTATGATTTATTACGCCATGTCACATGTATTTTATGGTGTTTCTTGTCGCTCTTAACATGAGACTTATATTCGTGTGTGCTTAATTTTGCTATCTAATGTGTCTACTTAAGAAAGGACTTTTTTTTTTAATTTTCTGGTTGTTAAAAACCAACAAAAATGTTTTTTAATTTAAAAAATTAAATAAAAAAGTAGGTGCAATGCTTGGCTGACCTCCTCCATTCCCCCACTATTTTCAACACATCTTTGGCTGCTCGGCGACTTCCGCGTTGCTTCCCCTGCATGCTTAACTCCTTAAGACTGGAAGTTTTAGCATCTAAAGTGTCACTAGTTCCATTTTGTGTTTGCAAACTAGGGTTTGTAGGAATTCCTGATTTCCTTTCCCTCTACTTCTAGAAGAGCTACCAATAAAGTCTGTATAGAGTAATTGGATAAGAGAAATCGAAATCCTAACATAAAATTGGGTATTAAACTTGTGGAATTGAAATGAGAGGGAAACCTTCTTTCTTTTTTGTCGTCGGAATCATTGTTGGTTTGAGATTAAGGAAGTTTATCTTTGTCTATTAGAGTGTTTCTCTTTCGGTAGTTTTTTTTTTCACGTCTCTTTTTGTTTTGAATTATGATCCATCATCTTCCATCCAAGTGCGGCGTATGATGCTGACATGGGCAATGGGCAGGGTGTTTGACGATGAGTAGTGGACATATGTGGACTATTGCAAGGAGAAGGGCATGATTGAAGTAACTTTTTGGAAAGAAAAGATGGGTACAAATTTAAAACATTATTTAGTTGTGCTCTCTAAAATTATAGTATTTCATCATTGGACATTTAAATAGGGGAACTGAAGTACATATGCTCCATCTTATTTAGCTTGCTTATATACAATATCCATACAAGTACAACAAGCATAATAGTCTCCACTTGATCCATATTTTGTGATAATCAAACTCTTTACTGAAAAATATGGAAGGCAAGAGCAAGTCAACATAGGGTGATATGCAAAAGTCCTAGAAATGACAATTGATGTGGCTGGAAAATTGTAGTGTTTATTAATGTAAAAATTTTAGATTTGATAATTGGTTTATTGGTTGTAAAAGTTGTCATTTGTTGTAGCATACTGTATAATAAATTTAATTTGTTTAATTTGAAAAGAGCATTTCATTATTGAACATTTCAAAGGGCACTGAAGTAAATATGCTCCATATGATTTAGCTTGCTTATATGCAATATCAATACAAGCATAACAAGCATAATAGTCTCTATTTGCTCCATATTTTGTGATAATCAAACTTTTCCCTTTAGCATGAAAAATATGAAAGGCAAGAGCAAGTCAACATTAATCCACAAATATGAAAGGCAAGAGCCAGAGAGTGATATGCAAAAGCAAGTCAACTCATAAAAAAACACACATTTCTGTTCATTTCAGTGATTATATATAAATTTATGATTTCAGACGCTCGTATTAACCAAAACTTTCATCACATTCTCAATATTTTTTACATTTACACTTGATACAACAACACATCTTTTAATTCCTTCACCATCCCCATCCTTTATTAAAGTAAATATTCCCTTTCAACTCACTTCTCACTACCACACTTAACACACCTTTTTACAAAGGATATGTGTAGAAATAGAATCTCACATCACTTGTTTATGAATATTCTCATAAATCATCAATTTACATTAACATAATTCCTTTTCTACAATGCATATCTACTCACTAATTAGAACATTTCTTTCTCAAAAATTCAATTCTCATTTGTTTTTTTATATTTCCTTGGAGTATCCTAAATTGCAACACACTTTATTTTTATAATTTCATCCTCCACTTTCATTTTATCTAATGGCAAATTAATTCTCTTCATGTTTCTAATACTTGAACCTCCATATTCCTTTGTTATTTTTTCTTTACACATCTTCCTTCCAAGTAATATTAGTATACAAATATGAGAGGCAAGAGCAAGTCAAGATAGGGTGATATGCAAGAGGGTCCTACAAGTGACAATTTATATGGCTGGAAAATTGTAGTGTTTATTAATGTAAAAGTTTAAAATTTCAAAATTGGTTTACTAGTTGTAAAATTTTTCATTTGTTGTAGCATACTGCATAATAAATTTAATTTTTTTAATTTTAAAATTGGTTTACTGATTGTAAAAACTATCAATAAACTCTTCATACTTCATAATAGAATTAGTTTGTAGCATACTTCATAATGCACTATATGCAGAAAAATTGTAAAAAATAATAATTTTGTCATAAAGAGTAAACAATGTTAAATTTAACACAAACACTAGAATACAAAATCTGTCATGCTAAATTTGACATAAACATTACACTCCATAATCTGATATATTCAAAACTGAGATAAAAAGTAAACAATATTAATTTTGCAGCCCCAAAAATTTAGTGACCTAATACACTTCACTTCTCAACTTGATACAACAACTAATAAAAAGTTATGTTGATGCATTTTACTTTTGAACTTGACTCAATTGTGTTATTTTGATCATTTCCACCCCATGACTTGCATTCATAAATTGGTTTCCATACCTTATTGGAGGTCTGATGGGTGGTGGCCTAACAGGTTGAATTCTGAGTATTGATTGAGGAATTTGAGGTTGAACAAGTGACATGATAGTTGAAGCCATTTGAGGCCTATATAATTGTGATTATGCAATGCTTGCATTCAATGGCATAATGTCTAAAGAATGATCTACCTATATAATAATATAGTTACTTAAAATATAATATTATAAAATATGTTAAACCAATTAAAATTAAAACATATAGCAAACTTGTAAACGTGTTTCCAAAGAAGCATAAGTAACATTAAAAGTTTCATCCATCCATGTTTGAACATTAGATTGGTCCTCCATTCCATGATAAGTAGCAAAAAACTCTCCTTCATTTTGTTTCTCTATGTAAAAATAAAAAACAAGAGAATGTATTAGATATATCCTTATACAACTCCAAAACGTGCCATTAAGAAAAGTATCAAATCATTTACCTTTATTTTTCTTCACCTTTGTGGTCATTCGTTTCCTTTTCTCAAAATGTCCTTTCTTACGAGTACTACACATTCCCTTTCTTTTAGTAAGAGGGGGATTTAGGATTTGAGAATAGTGATTCTCCTAATTTTGATAGGAACATAGTCATTGGTTGTTGCATTTGGATTTAAGTTGACCTTACTAAGACATTATTGCACACGCTTAACTCCAATCTCAAGTAAATTCCACATAGCATGTTGAGCTTCTTTGTTTTCTTGAGTTTCCAAAACTAGGTTATAGAATGACTTCATAATATCATTACGATAAAGAAGGCTAACATCATCATCATTGGTCTTTGAATTCATCTTAGAGGTAAAGTCTTCTTCCAAGACCCCATTCATGTGTTCATAAATCTTGGACCTTGCATTCTTTGACCATCTTTTCAAAAAGTATCGGTTGGTTATTCTCAAGATACCTTTAATGTTGTAAATTCGCAAAGCATGACTACAAAGAATACCCATGGAATCTAACTTGTGACAACTATAATTGATCATGGTAATGGAAAATTCAAATGACACAATATGCTTCTTTTGAGGCATGTGATTTAAAATGACTTCATGATTTGACACATTATCATACCCATCAATCTCTATGGAAGTGCTTCCCCCTGCTCCCTCAAGATACCCTTTCAAAAAAAAATTGAAAATCTTATGAGTATAAATTGTAGATGAATGTCGTAATGTCTCAATAATATTAATAATGCAAGGAGACTCACTTTGGCTATTTTTGAATTCTTTCTCAACTTCTAGCTGTCGCCACTTTTTTACCATCTTCTCAAATGATAATAAGAATTGTGTGAGAGTAGTTATTTTACCTACAATTTCACCCAATGCATTATTTTTACTTTCAATTCTTTGAGAGGAATTGATATCAGATGAAAATACATCCTTGCTAAAAGCAGTGCTCCACTTATGACGAATTTTGTACATATTGCTCAACCAAACATGATCATGAAGCTTGAATTCATTCATCATCTTTTCCAAGTTCTTTCAAACTCTTCTTCTGAATTACAACTTGTCATGCATCTTTGGAATAGGTTTTGAAACTTAGAGTCAGAATTTAAAGCACCTAAATAAGAAGGAGCATTTTTTTCTATATGCCATAAGCATAATCGATGACATATATTTGACATTACTTGTTCGATTGCTTTGACCATGGTTGTGTCTTGATCTGTGAAAATTGTTTTTGGCTATTGGTTTCCCATACTCTCCAAAAACACTTTAAACAACCAATTAAAAGAAGTTGTAGTTTCACTAAACAATAGGCCACAACCAAACATGACATTTTGCCAATGATGATTTACACCAACAAAAGGGGCACAAATCAAGTTGTATTTATTAGTACCAAAAGTGGTATAAAAAACCACAACATCCCCAAAACAATCATAATCAACTTTGGATTTGCCATCTCTTTAGAACACATTGGTGAGGTGTGACTCTTGATATAATTGTACATTGTAGTAGAACATTGGATTTTGTGTTTATCTACTCCACAAGAGATTCACTAATGATTGAGCATCCTTAGCTTTAATCGATTTCAACTTTTTAGTGTAGACATAATTTTGCATATCTTTCACAGTCAAAGAAAGTTTATCAAATCCACCAACTTCTTCTCTTAAATAACTCCAAATCTTTGTAACTTTGATACCAGCATTCACCATGGAGTTTATCACACCTCCTTTGACAGTTGATTCATTTCTTATAGAACGTAACAAATGTCTTTGCTCTAGTGGCACAAACTCGTGATTGTGATTGAGTACCAACTGTGCAATTTTCCAAACTCCTTCCTTACTCACATTAAATCGCACCATTGCTTTACAACCCGTTCTTGAATTTTCCTTTTCATACGACATTTCACCTTTAACTTCATTATTTTAAAACCCTTCTTTAGAACAAAAATAATATTTCGAGGGTATGAACTTTTTCTCACTATCATAATACAACCCCTTCCTTTTTCTTACACTAAACCCCATTTTGAAAGCTTGTGCTTGGTATAAGTTATAAGTTTCGTCTTGGCTATGCACAACTTGACCAAGAAAGATGTTTTTAGGCTCATCAAATTCAAGTGATTGATATTCATCAAGCTCCATATCATCCCCTGCAAATAAAAAGATAATTTAACAGATTATTTAAATTTTTTATTAAAGATAATTATGATAGTGCGTACAAATTGCTAAAAGATTGTATATTATTATTTTCTTTATAAAAGATAATTTAACATATTATTTAAATTTTTTTATTAAAGATAATAAAGATAATTATGATAGTACCTACAAATTGCTAAAAGATTTGATATTATTATCTTCTTTACAAAAGATAATTTAAGAAATTATTTAAACTCTTTTTATTAAAGATAATAAAGATAATTATGATAGTGCGTATAAATTGATAAAAAATTTGATATTATTATCTGCTTTATAAAAGATAATTTAACAGATTATTTAAATTTATTGATTAAAGATAATAAAGATAATTATGATACTACCTATAAATCGCTAAAAGATTTGATATTATTATCTTTTTTATAAAAAATAATTTAACAGATTATTTAAATTTTTTTGAATTATTATATTTTTTCTAAAAATAATAAAAATGAGGAGAATAGTTCCAAAACATTACTAAAGTAGGATAATCATGTTGTATACGAAGTAATAACAAATTAATGATTTGAAAAGAAAAGATAATCTATACAAATGTGCGAAAAAATATGACATATCAAGAAAAGAAAGCAGGAAGCAAAGGAATAGCAAGAAAAGTTATAACATACCCATATGCTTTGTGGTAAGATGACTAATCGTTGAAGGGGTGGCCAAGAAAAGAAATCAGGAAGCAAAGGAATAGCAAGAAAAGTTATAACATATCCATATGCTTTGTGGTAAGATGAATAATCGTTGAAAGGGTGGCTCGTATGGCTTGCTCTGAACATTAATGGCTTCCCTCGGTAGCAATGGAAGTAGCAATAACGAAAAATAAGTTGGCATAAAAACAAAACTCTTCATCTTTCTCTTTCAACTAAACAGGATATGCAGGGTCTAGCATGTAGGGAAAGCTACGCGAAAGTTGTTGGAGCAACCAAAGATGGTGTTGGAATGGTGGAGGCGTGGAGGAGGTTAGTTAGGAAGACGATGATGAGAGAAGAAAGTGAGGGGGTGGAGGGTGAAGACTTGGACGGAGTTGAAACCAGGAAAGTCTTTCTCAAAATGAAAAGTTGAATGTTTAATTTATCATTTATAATTATTTATTATATTTATTTTATTAAGATGACAGTTTCTTATTTGATGTGTCTAACACATCATTTTTGGGTTTGTGTCTAGGGAAGTCTTTTTTTGACTCAAAAATAAGTTAATTTTTGTTTTTCATTAATAACATTTTCATAAATATGAACAATTTTGTTCATTTTCACATCTTAAAAACAGGTTTCAAAAAATACTTACTAAACAAGTTTTTATTTTCTCTTCTTCTAAAAAATAGATGTTGAAAACTATTTTTAAAATTTTTTTTCAAAAACTAAAAAATAAAATCAAACCTAAGATTTTACTTTTAGAGAAAAGGAAAACAAGGATAGAGATCCAAAAAACTTTAAGTTTAGTGGTCAATTGGGTGGTTGGGTTGTGTGAGCAGTCTACCTTCCTTTTAATGCAATCTTCAAGATCCAAAACATCATAAGGATTTGTAATCACAACATAACCAATTGCAACAAACTTTCTTTTGTTGTTGAAACACATTATAACAAGAAGTTTATGATAAAGTCAACATTTGGCGCTCCCATGACATTAAGCAATTTATGCTTTGATGATTACAACCATAGGACCAAATTCATAGAGTAAAACAGTGTAGAAATTGAAAGGTAAATTACTGTAGTGTTTCATGATGCACAGATCAAAGGAAAAAAATATCAGGGGATATTGATTTTGGTTCCATCATAACTTTCCCTTTTCTCTCTGTGTTCACTATGCTTTCATTAATAAAAGGAAATGGGCAAAAACATAATATATTTGAAATTTTACAGTAATTATTGTTAATGAATATTGTTAATAAGGGTTTGAACTTCATCAAACATTGTTTAAGAAAAACAACCATAATACAAAAGAAACACAGACTTAAGACTTTGTTATATTTTAGGTAATCAAATACTTAAAAAAAACATAGACTCTAGTGCGAACTGGATAATAAAGGTCAAGACTTGTTTTAAGCAAAGAAGAAGTTAGGAGTAAATTAAAAAGCTTATCTTTATCCCCAGTTGGATTAATCAACAAATTAGGTCAGTAAAGAATGTTTAACTACTCCTAGAAAAAAATATCAAAATTGCCATTGTTGATGACTCAATCCATAAGGGTAATTAAAAAGGTCAATTGGAAATCTAGTTAAAAGCATAACAAAAGGATATTTGCCAAGTCTTTAATGAAGTTTGGATTTTTTTTTTAATTAAATGAAAGCACAATGAACACAAAGAGAAAAGGAAAAGTTATAATGTAACTGAAATCAATATCCTTTGTTATTTCTTCCCTTCCATCCATGTATCATGAAACACCATGGTAATTTACTTTTCAGTTTCTATCCTGCTTTAATCAAGTTTGGATTTCTTTTTAAATTCACTTGAACTATGAATTCAAATTTCTACTTAGATTTTATAGCTGCTGTTATATTAGAGTTGGGAAAGTGAAGTACTCCTAGGTCTAGTAAGTTTGTTGTAAGAGATTATTCATATAGAAATGAGCTTTAAAAGATAATTTCAAATATGTTTTTAAAAAGAGAAAAATTTTATTCAGGATATGCAAGACACCTCATAGTCATCACAAGAAATGACTAAGAGATGTCTATAGAGAGATAAGTTGAACAGTATATTTAGAGTTCCTCACCCTTAAAAACCAAAATCAAATAAATAGCTCTAGAGGTTACCCCTTTTGAAATCTAATAAAACAATATTTTAGTTTTACTAACCACTCAGGAAAGGAAACAAAGAAGTTTTTTATAATATTTTTAGTCCATAGTCAAGAGTTTTGCAAAGACTCTTGCAAGATTTTTTTCATACAAAATGGCTCACCATTTAATATTAGTGCATTTTTAGTCAACTAAATTTTAAATATGCATGTTCTCATATGTAACCATAGTTGAAAACGAAGTTTAAAGACTAGTTTTGAAGTTTAAAGACTAGTTTTAGGAAAGGAAGGAACATTAAAAAATTGAGGAATGACACAGTGAGTTTTGATGTATATTTGTTGGACGTTTATTTTAATCCTTTGGTGTGTACGATTCAATTGGACACTCAAGTTATGTGAAAAGAGGATTCTCATTCCTTTTATGCATCATGTGGAACTAAATTAATTTGCACCCCACAGTTTTAATTATATTTTCCCTCTTGTTTTATTAAAAATTTATTTTAAGATAAAGATATTTTATATTTATTTTTAAAAAATTAAAAATTCCTATCTCATATTTATTAAATTATAAATAATGATTGTAAAGAAATAAAGGTTACATTTCAAGTTATTACTAATTAACATGGTGGATTGGTGGTACGTTACTACTTGTATGACTCGTAATCATAGTTTAAAAACTTGGATCAACCCTTGATTGGTGGTTTCAAACTATCTACTAATGATTCAATTAAGTCAAATTAAATTTTTTTTATAAGGTAAAGAATTTTATTTTAAGATAAAAAGTTAAGTTAAAGCATAAGAAATACCCACTTACTGGTATATAATGATATTTACACCAAAGTCAAAATAGCAAAAAAAACTTAACATCCATTATGAATCACATATGTTAACATTTTCAATTTTTAACCATTTTTTCAATTTTTTAATAGTTATCACTTTTAAATTTTAACAATTAATCACATGACATGACATGTGATATGATTATTAACATTGATCAATAATCACATGAAATATGATGATTAGCATTGATTTTTAATAATCAATACTTTAAATTTAATAGATGGGGTACAAATTATTAAATTTTAAAAATCGAGAGTCAAAATTCACAAATGTAATAAAATAGAAAAATAAAAGTTGCAATTAAGGTTTCCTATTATGTCCTTTTAAAGTTTTTTTTTTAGAATTTGGTTCTTTGAAGATACATTTATTTAGTTTTAGTGTGTATTAGGAATTTTGATTTTAGTCTTTTCTTTTAAAGAACAATATTAATTAAATAACTTTGAGAGTCAAGAAACTTATTATATTGTCACCAAGACACCAAGAGTTTAAGATAGTAGTCCAGTATAAAGTTTTAGGACAAAATGCGGTTTAAATATCTTATTGCTCAAAACGATTTATGATATTTGATAAATTTATAAGTGGCTCAAAACTTAATTTACCAAAAATTTATATCATTCACATCCATCATTTAGTCCAAAAAATTATTTAGATGACATGATATGCATTAACATAATTTCTTGAAAATAAAGACTAAAAATAAAAATAAAATTAAATATCAAAAGCAAAAAAAATAAAATTTAAAAGACCGAAATTCAAAAAAACATTATTTTATAAGGGACCAAAATTTTATTTAAGTATAGGAACAAAATGGTACTTAAGCATTTTTTATTTTGTAATACTTTTATGTTGGGTTAACTTTAAAACATTGTGTTGAAATTTATAAAAATAAAAACTAATTTTTCTTTTAAGTTTTTAAAAATAACATTGTTTTGTTTCCAAATTTAAAATATTGTTTTCAAATCTTAACCAAAACACTAGTTGGAGGTAGTGGTCGAGACAGTCGTTGAAAGTGGTGGTTGGTGATTAGCGATCGAAGGTGGTGGTCGGAGACCGACGATCGGAGATGATGGTTGGTGACTGGTGGTCGGAGGTGGCAGTCAGTGACCAGTGATCGGAGGTGGTGGTTGGTGATCACCGATCGAAGGTGACGGCCAGTGATCGCTGGCAACCAGTGATCACCAATCAAAGGTGGCGATTGGTGATCATTAATCGAAGGTGGCAATTGGTGATCATCAATCGAAGGTGGCGACCGGTGATCGCTGATCGGAGGTGGCGACCAGTGACTACTGGTTAGAGGTAGGGGCTAATGACTGTCAGTCGGAAGTGGCGGCCGATAACCGTTGGACTAAGATGGACGGTGAACGCCTGTTGAAGGTGGTAGCCAATGATCGCTGGTTGGAGGTGGCAACCAGTTATTACCAGTCAAAGGTGGCGACTGGTGATCACCAGTCAGAGGTGATTATCAATAGCCACTGATCGGAGGTGGAAACCGGTGATCACCAATCGGAGGTGGCGATCGATGACCACAAGTCGGAGGTGGCGACCAATGACCTTGGATCGAAGGTGACGAACGATGACTGTTGGTCAAAGGTGGGGGTTAGTGACCGTTGATTGGAAGTGGCGGTCGATAACTGTTAGTCGTCAGAAGTGGCAGCCAGTAACTTTTGGTTGACCGTCTGTCAGAGGTGATGGTCAATGGTGACAAGTGATGTCGAGTAATTAACTTAAATAAAAACAAAAACAGAAATTGAAGACCAAATTTTATTGTTTTTTAAATTGAATGAAAACTATTTCGAAAATGAGTAAAAAACCAAAATAAAATCATTTTTACTTAACACATTTTTGTTTTCAAAATACATTTCAAAACCAAAAAGCAGACACTAAGAACCACCCCGAATGGGGTCTACCTAAATGTTTAGTTCTAAATTTTTTTGAAATTTAGTTTTTAGATCATAAACTTTAGTTTGACGGATTAAGCTCCCTAAAATTTTAAAAAAATTGACTTTAAGTCCCTAAAATATCATTAAGTGACCATGATCAATCAAAATTTTATTCAAAGACTAAACTAAAATTTTAAAAAGTTGAGCAACTAAAACCGTAGTTAACTCTTTTATTTTTTATTATATAAAATTATTTTTTATAATAAAGTTTTTTATCATCTATATTTTATAATATTATTTTTCAATTTTATATCATTATTATACTTTTATTGTATTCGACTCCATAGATATATGTATTATTAAAATACATTTTAAAATGAACATTTCATAATGTATTTTATATATTTCGGAATATATTTATTAGGTTAAAAAGATATTCGAAATTTAAAATGTATATTTTCCTTTCGGTATTTTAGAATGCATTTTTTACACACTTTAATGGATGTTCCGAGACACAATTGAACATCCATAAATTTTAGCTAAAACCATAAGAATGGTTAAGAAAAAATTTAAAAAAGAAAAATATGTTTTTAATCCTTTTTTTTTTTTTAAATTTGATCTAGATACTTTTATTTTTATATTGCTAAATGTGATCTTCAAACTTTAAAAAATTATATGGATTTAATCTTTTCTTTATAGGATAAATCTATCACCTTTTTTTTTAAGTTAAGATTTACTAGATTGACATGGTTTTTGAAAATTTGAGAACCAAATTCATCAATATACAACTAAAAAAACCTAAATCAAGTTTAGCTAAAGTACAGGACTAGAAACAAATTTCTCCAATTTAAAGTTAATTAAAGTGTAATAAGCATTCTTTTCTGGGTGGAATTAAAGGCCCAGCTCTAATGATACTGATTGTATTAAAAAAGAAATCAAGTTTCACAAGTTTCACTCATTTATTAGTTGATAATTTTTTTTTATCAAATATATTATTGATTAAGTATTCAATTGATATATATATATATATATATATATATATATATATATATATAAATTGTGATAAGATTACAACAAGATAACATTCCTACTTCAAGTAAGAGAGACAATAAGCAAAAAGAATTATAAATAGTTGAGATAAAAACTCTTTGCATAATCGGTCAATATCTATAAGTAAAAAAATGTGAAATATATAAATAGCATAGAATATATACTATCTCTTAAGATGAAACTCATATCTTAGAATACAATTATCTCAGAAGTAAGACTAATAAGATTATTAATATATTAAAACAATCAATATTAGATTAACATATTAAAAGAAGATACAATTTTATACACTTAGGACTGATACAAGTTGCGGTCAAACCAAATTATCCTTTATGAATCAATAGTCCAATAATAATGTTATTAAGAGATATAAGGTTAAAAAAGTTTAATGATTCAATTATTGTCATACTCAAAAGTAATCTATATGATGGACCTACTTTCTTTAAGTATCATCCAAACTTTTCAATGAATTTAAGAAATGAAATAACTAGTAATGCAATAAAATTACACATCAAAATATCAAATGATGTAGTTGATGACACATTTGGATCCATACAAGTAATATATAAAATTTACTATAAAGTAATACAATTACAAAGCATTAAGAACTTTCTCAAAGAATAAAACTATACTAGTAGAGGCAAATCTTTAGTACAAATACGTAAAAAGACTAAGTCATCAACAAGTAATGAATAAAATGTCATAATATTGGTTACTAGAAGATGTAATACTCAAAGATAAAGTTATAATACCCAAATTAGAGAAATAATTTAGGAAGAGCCTAATATTAGATTAAGAATGAATATGACATCATTTCTTCCTAATAAAAAACCACTAGAAATACTAAGAGGACAACAATCAAGACATTCAATAGATGGATCTTTGATAAGTCTAAATTTGAGAGGTCTAGACAACAATAGGAAAAGATATCTAGACTCATTTATTAAGACTCGTTAAATCCAATTCTCTTTAACGCTTAGCTATAGTCTCTTCAATTTTAAATATGTTAGCAAAAGATCAACCTTTTTTTATATATAAAAATTGGATTAGACAAGACTTTGAGACACCTTATATCAAATATGGAAGAGAGTGATATTTTTCAACATTTGCAAAAGAACAAGCCACAAATTGTAAAAATTTGTTCTATTAATACTTAAAAGAAAAAGAGATAAATATATACTTCTTTAATTGGTTTAAACTACATTCCAATAATAATAAAAGTTTAATTAGTATGCAGTGACGTTGAATCACAACTCTTCATTTATATAATTTTCAATTTAATTAAGGGTTGTGAATTGTGATTGGGTGTCTAGATAAAACTTTTTACACTAACAGTGCATACTAATTAAACTGTAATAATAGTATATACTTTTCATTTACCAAAACAAAAATAGTTAAATCCTTTTTCACAAAATCACCACATATTGGAAAACTACAACAACCAAATTATAGAAGTAAAATATCTCCGTAAACAAAAAAATATCATTCAATTTTCTAAAGATTTAGTGCTTGTTTGACAACAGTTTTATAAAACTGTTTTAAGTATTTTAGTTTTTAAAAACTAAAAAACTTGTTTGGGTAGTGTTTTCTGAAAACAGTTTTCGAAAACAGTTCTGATTTTTTAGTTTTTAAAAACTAAAAAACTGGAACAGCTGAAAGTAATTTTGCTTTTCAGTTCTCAATTTTTGTTTTAAAAACTCAAAATACAATCAAAATATGTTGTTTTTTGCTTTTTATTAATGGAATTATAATAAACATTAACAAGTTTTTCCATTTTTACATCTTCAAAACAGTTTTCAAATATCACTTGCCAAACAAGTTTTTTTTTTATTTTCTTCCCGAAAATAGTTTTTAAAAACTATTTTTGAAAAATCTTTTCAAAAACTAAAAAACAAAACCAAATCAATCAAGCCCTTAGAAATAGAAGTCTCTCCTTATAAAGATGTAATAGGAGAAGAAAAACTAGTTGACAAAAAAAATATTAAAAAATTAAACCCAACAACTAAATTATTCCAATATAATGTTAAATACCATGTCAAAACAATTAATAAGAATAGAAAACCAAAACAATACACAAGAACCTAGTCCTTCAAACACAAAAGTCTCAAAATCTCCAATAAAGCCAATATACAAACTAGTTAATGTTTCACAAAAAGATTTAAACACTATGCATTTTGAAAGTGATACTGAATTAAAAATAAATGAACTTAAAAAGAGTTTAGAAAAACTAGTTATAGAAAAGTCTTCCATAAATACATTAGGAAAAGATTATTTGACAATTAATAAAATAAGAACTCATCTAAAGTTAAGAAATTACTATGCTAGGCCTACTCCCATTGGCGTTCAATTTGAAGAAAGAGGAGAGTTAGTTCAAAACTCGTTTCTTAGAACACACATAACATAATGAAATATAGATGAGTTAAGTGAACAAGCAATATTAGATTTAACTTGTCAAGAACCACTACTTATAAAGCTAAAAGGTGTTTAGATAAAATGTTTCATAGCAATAATATAAGGTTTCACTGGCCAACTAAAAGGATGGTGGAATAATCTATGTAACAAAAATTATAGAAATTTAATGTTAAATAGCGTAAAATCTTAATCATGTGAACAAGATGTAGTATCAACATTAATATATAGAATAATTCAAAATTTTGTAAGAGACCCAGATGTATTCAAAGAAAGGGATGCAAGTCAATTGGTTAATTTATATTGTCCGACAATGTTTGATTATAGATGGTAAAAAGATACATTTTTATCAAAAGTAACAATTGGAAAAGATAAATTTGTTCGATTCTGGAAAGAAAGATTTATAGGTGACCTTCCAAAATTATTTTTAGAAAAAGTAAAAACAAATATACACAAACATTATGGAAATCCAATATCTTATGATCTTAACTTATGCACAAATACATAATATAGTAGTAGAAACTAGAATACAAGTATATACAAACTTTAAACTTCAAGATAAAATGAGAAATGGAAAAGCTAATAATAAAAAGGAATCAGGAACCTTTTGCCATCAATACAAAATAAAAATAATAAATTATTAGAGCCTCTAGTGCTCAATATAAGAAATGAAATAACAAAAATATACTTATAAAAAATCATTTAAAGCCTACCATAATAATAATACATCTAATAAACCAAAGAAAGTTACTAAAAGCCTAAAAAAAAAATCTTACAAAACAAATGCTTGTTGGAAGTGTGGTCAAAATAGGTCATTATGTTAATACTTGTAAAATTCAACAAAATATATATATATATATATATATATATATATATATATATATATATATATATATATATATACAGAGGAGGGGATTCACTTATTCCAAGAGTAAGTATAAGAAATTTACTTTAAATTTCTATAATTTATTTTCTTAAAATCTAAGAGTTGTAATAAACAACTAATCTCAATTATTAGATTTTAAGAAAATCAATATATATATATATATATATATGTGTGTGTGTGTCTGTTTGTCTGTCTGTGTCTGTGTCTGTGTGTGTGTCTGTCTGTGTCTGTGTCTATGTGTGTGTGTGTGTGTGTCTATGTCTGTGTCTGTGTGTGTCTGTGTTTGTGTGTGTGTGTGTGTCTGTCTGTGTCTGTGTTTGTGTCTGTGTCTGTGTGTGTGTGTGTGTGTCTGTCTATTTGTGTCTGTGTTTGTGTGTGTCTGTCTGTGTCTGTGTGTGTGTCTCTGTGTGTGTGTGTGTGCCTGTGTGTGTGTGTCTGTTTGTCTGTGTGTGTGTCTGTCTGTGTGTGTTAGACTCATGCAAACTAGTGGCAGTGGTAGATCTAGGATTTGAGACTAGTAGGGAAAATTTATTTAAAAAAATAAATCTAATAATAACTATCATATATATTGAAGAAGAAACAAAAATACATTTTCACATTAGATATGAATAAAATAAGAGTTTAATTGGTATTTACCATGAATGAAGGACTATGATTGAATGTCAATGTAAAAATATTTACACTGACAATATATACCAATTAAAATCATAAAATAATGATAAATATATAAGAAGTAATACAAAAATAACAAGTTACACACATAAATAAGAAATATAAACATTAAAATAAGAGATGCAATTAAATATCTTTCATAAAAATATCAGAGGAAGTTCAAACATATAAAATTAGAGGTTGTAAATATAAAATTTTAACACATATACATGTGACTTTATTAAATTAATGGGGTGTATTTGCTCACCTCAAATGTATATAATTCTGCCCATGGTATAAACCTTGCGGAGCCTGGAAAGAATTTTGTTTTACTGTTTCAAAAATAAATTATAATAACGAAGAATCCAACTTTTTTTTAGTAGAGAAATTTTTTTAATTATGTCAAATTAATATATTATTTTTATATAATTATAAATTATGCATTAGTGTTTGTTTAAGTTTGAATCATTTTATGTAATATTTTATCAATTAATTTTTTTTATAGAGATGACAAATATTTTTTTGTTACACTCTCATTCTTATTGTGTATTTATTTCGCTTGTCAACCACAATATTGTGGGTTTGTCCAATCTATATGGCCCATGTCTAGTATATCTAGTTGGGAAATTGCTTTTAATAACCCTTATCTTCTATTTGCACCTCTATGATTCACAAATTTTTTCAAAACCCAAAAATACCCTCCCCTTTTCTTACCCTACTTGACTGATGAAGTACATCACAGCAGTTGCACGTGCCACCATGCACCTTTCCAATCGCCGCTTCGATCACCTCTCCGCTCACCGCTTTGAGCACCTTTTCAGTCACTGCTTCAAGCACCTCTCTGGTCACCGCTTTGAGCACCTTTCTGATCACCTCTTTGAGCACCTCTCAGCAAGTATGTTCCGAACAACATGATCCGGAAGGCAAAGGGGATTTAGCAAGTATGTTCTGGACAACATCATCCGAAAGGCAAATGAGATCCAACAAGTATGTTCCAGAAGACATGATCCGGAAGACAAATGAGATTCAGCTAGTATGTTCCGGACCACATGATCCAAAAGGCAAATGAGATTCAGCAAGTATGTTCCGAAAAACATGATCCAAAATGTACATAATGCATTCTGGATCCGGAATGCATTATTCACATTCCGGATCAACTAATCCAAAAGTGGATCAAATGCGCATTATTATTTTGAGTTCCAGATCAATTGATTCAAAACACTGTAACACTAATCGACGTTAGTATGAATAAAAAACGCAAACAAACTCTAAATCATAAATCCTAAAGCGTAAAATTTAAATCAAGAAAATCAAACCGGAATAAAATTGTGTTTTCCTTTTCAAATAGTGCTTAAATCAACGAATAATACCATAAAGACTTATAAAAATGATTATGAATTTACAATAGGGCAAAATGTGACAATTGGTGTTTAACATACAAGAGTAGCAAGATGAAGCACAACAAGACAAGACAATAAAAAAATAAATTCAAAAATTTAAAATCAAATAAGGATAAGGGTATATTAGAAATTTGCAAAAAATATAAACTTTGGGGGTGAAAATAGCAAATAGGGGATGTTAAAAGAAAATATCATCTAATTGTTTACTAATTTAGAACAATTATTGTGGTTCTTTTCACTGCCATGTGATTCATGTCCAATATAACCGATAATTTACTTTCAATTAGCATGAAGAATAATCGAACAAAACATTGTAGATTTGTACATAACTTTGCGCATGTCAAGTGCATTTACATGAGTTTCGACACAAAAGTTTATTTTAATCATATAATTTAACTAAAAAGTTTAATTGGTATATACTGTAAGTGTAAAGACTTTTACACTAACATTCAATCACAACCTTTCATTCATGGTAAATTTGTTGACTTTACTCGTTATTACTTTAAAAATCACATAAATAAAAAATCATGATTGAATGTCAGTGTAAAAATATGTTACACTGACACAATATATCAATTAAACTCTTAACTAAAACATGTCATTTTATAATAAATTTAGAGTAAAAAATATTTAATAAAACTAATATTTTTTCATACGAGGGAATGACATAAAAGAATATTGAGAAAACTATGCATGCAACTTCTCAAGTTTGCAGAAATTATAGATGCACTCTTTTCTTTTTTTTAAACTACACAGAAAATCCTTGTTTTTTATATATTTATTACAATTCTATCCTTATATATTTGAAAAAATTACACTAACACTCTCTCAAACCTTACATTTTTTTTTTTGTGAAAGATAGGAATCAGGACCCAACATAAGAAAGTGAAAGACCCTTTGTTAACATCAAGAGAGGATACATTCAAACTAAAACACAAAGAAGCAAAAGAAAAAAGTAAATAAAAAACCACAAAATGATCACGCATTTGGCTTCTTTGCTTGGTGAAGGAATCGGCAACGCTATTGCCTTCTCTAAGTGTATGTGACCACAAAATTCCGGAAGGGGATGTCGCAAGAGCATGAATATTGTGAATAATCATTGCACAAGGGTGACTAAGGAGGCACTCAAACTGAATAAGTCACAAAGTAACCTTGGAGTGAGATTCTTAATCACATAATGGTATGACCTGGACACAGCCAACTTCAAACTATGAAAAATTTCCCACATCTCAGCGACGAACAAAGTAATTCCATTCCATTCCATAACTTACTAGAAAACACAACTAAAAACTAACTATAATAATTGTGAATCACACCACCACAAGAAGCCACACTAGTAGTTCCATTCCAAGCGCCATCAGTGTTTACTTTAACCCAAGGCATAAGAGGGGCTTAACATACAATAACTTTATTCAGTTAAGCCTTTTCGGTTAAACGTCAACCAATAAGCAATATACTGCGTAAAACATAAGAAGTTACAGTCTCCTCTGTTAAGCACCAAGTTCTATTGAAAATTTTCCCTATGATAACTCTAGAATGGTTAAAAATATGATTGTTTCTAGCAAGCGAAATAAGGTTAGAGATCACCCCAAAACAATCCCCCGCCTATCTTTATCACATTTGCCAAAAAAGTTAAACATATTACTCAAAATTCAAGAGGTGTAAAAATAATAATTAAAAAAATAAAAAATATATGTTTAATTACACTAAATTTTAGATGTGTTACAGAAATATACTTTGTAGTTGAATATAAAAAAAAGATATTACGAAGCTGAGCACCTAATTTTGGAGACCTTCTTTATTATTTATTTCATGATGCTGTTGATCTTCTTTTATATTAAAAAAACAACTCCTTTTTATTTGCTTAAAATGTCCTTTTTAAAAAGTTTTTAAATTAAAAAAAGAATTAAACTTTATTTTATTTGAGAAAAATGTTGAAACGTGAAACTGTTAGAATGAAAAAGAAGGCAAAAAGTAAATAAAAAGAGGAAATGTTGGGCATGGACATGGTGATTGGTGGATGCCATTTTAGGTTTGAAAGAAAATGATCTTTTCTAGTGTCTCCCCATCTTACCTTTTCTGCCCAAACACCTGCATGTCTGCCGCACCGCACCTTAATTATCCTGCTCTACGTTCCCTATTTCCACTTCACCCATTCAAAATCAGAAACAACACCACCACACAGGTCAAGGGACAAGAGAGGCCAGAGACTTTAAGTTTTTCTTTTCATTTCTATCATTTACGTATTATTCACCATTTCTTTTTCTTACCACTTTCTACCATATTTACAACTTTACAACAAATCTTAAAATAAAATAAATTCTTTTAAAATTAATAATAATATTTTCATTGAATTAATTTAAATAAAAATTGATATAATTAAAAAAACTTTTGATATAGCTTATTAAAAGTTTTGTTAATGCTCTTTCATAAGTGCTACATAAATAGGTTGTTGGCTGTACAAGAATCTTTTTTGTTTTTTATCACCAATACATATACTACTCTTATCCTTTTCACGTAAACAACACATCAAACTCCCCCACTAGCACACTTTCCTCTCTCAGCAAAGATATACCTATATTATATATAGGAAAATACTAATCAATGCGTGCTTTAATAACATTGTTAGAGAAAATCTTTTATCAGAATATGTAACATTTATGATTTTGAGTTACTTTTAATAAATATTTTCTCCTTTCATCCATAATCAATACAACTGATTAGTAAGAGACATGTCTATGTACCTGCATGACTTCTATTTTCTCACAAACAGAATTGCTGAGGCATATTGGTATTTTACCAACACAGATACTATGATATGACCACCACAGACCCTCACCTCCCCCAATACATTTTTTAAATTTTTGGAATCCACTCATAGAGAACAAAACACTTCTTGTTCTTATTCCTTTCACTCAAGACACATTAGGCATCAAGAAGACCTCTCAACACTTAACCACCCTCTCGTGGAATAGCCATAATCCCAGAACTATGAGCCGAGTCTCCACTCTCCACCTTCATGAGTTTGTTCCCTCCTACTTGACCTTTTTTTATTAGTTTTTATCTGCTTTTCATATTGGTATTATAATATGTGAAGGTTTGGCTCATGCTTTAATTTGAGGCTCTGGATTTGGTTAATGCCATATTAGTTGTGTTGTGTGCTCCAACTCCAAGGCTTAGCTTATAAAGCAATTTGAATAAATGGTTTTGGTATGAATTTGTGCCTTCTACATCACATCATTATATGTCTTCATATTCCCAGCTCAGCTGAGTTTCAGCTTCTTTGTTTCCTTGGTTGGCCGTGTGACAGTGTTATTTGGTTTATATATTAGTTGTGCTGTTCATGCATCTTTATTTGGTTAATGTCATTTCCCTTCCCTGGCTATGTAGTTGCTTTCATTTTGCTATGTTTGTTAATTATAACTTACATAAACAAATTAATGGTCATGATATTTGTACACTCACAACTTATAAATATCTCATAACATTTTAATTTTTTTTTCTCATAATACTTATCTCTCATGTTTTCCCATTTCTCTAAATGTGTAGAGGGTAAAAACTTGCCCGTTGTTTGAATCAGGGGCTAAACCAGTTGGACCAATCACGTTAACGCCCTCCTCATAACTTTTCTATTTGTTTGATTAGGGGAATGGGATAGAAATTCGTGACTCTCACATAGAAAATGGTTACCTTCAGGAGTAGGCAGATTTCCACGAAAAATAGGCTTTGGTTTTTTTTTTATAAATCATATTAATAATAAAATAATTAAGAATAATAAAATTATATTAAAATAAAATAATAAATATTATCATATTAAAATATATTAAATTATATTTTTTATCTACTTACCAACTTTATATTAAATAAATTAAACAATATAATAAAATATCATTTTATATATTAAAATTGAGAAAGTTACATTTTAAATTTAAAATATAATTTTATCAAATTTAATTGTTTATTTTTTATTTTATATTATTAAAAATATTCCACAAAACAATAATAATCGTCCACAATATAATACTAAGCAAACACCAAAATCACATAACAACAAATGAAGTTAACATAAAACAGCTTTAAATATCATGTCGGTATTAGGTTTTTCAAACATTTTTTAATATTGAAATTTGGATAATTTATTATTATCTTTCATCTGGATTAGAAAATTTCGAATAAGTAAATGTAATGTCAAGTAAATGGCATATCAAATTACTTAATACTTAACATTCAGGATAGATAAATGTTAATTCGTGGTGTGTTAACAATTTTTTCAAATTTCACAATCTGAATGTTTTAAAAATTCATCCGGTTTCTATAGTCCAAAAACAATGAAAAGTGCAGAAAAAAAATTGCAAAAACCAACTTACCTTTGTGTTTCATGAACTCCGGTTCGCTTTCAAGTCTCCACTGCCTCAACAACCTCTGGAAGATAGACGACAACGTGAATAGAAAAGGCAACCTGTAAATAGGAAAAAGACAATTATATGACTGCTATATAAAAAAAAAAAGGCGAGAGTAGAGGAATCAATACCCAAATGAATGATGTGTTAAAGCAAAATCTTTTTAAACATCCATTCATGGTTAGAGATGCTCTAAACCATCCATGAAGTATTAATGACAATCTCGTAAAATTTGAACTTTACTCATTTATATGAGTTTCTTCTTTTCTTTATACGTATACATGATCAAATTGAAGTCAAAAAAAAAAAAAAAGACAAAACGAAGTTAAAAATCAAAGTTAATTATTTATTTATTAAAATAGATGAGTTAGACTAAACATTTAAATACTTGTGTGTTAAAATCACACTTAAACTTTATTTACTTATGTATATGTACGTGCATAGACACAAATCTTTTAGAAATCGAATATTTAACAAGTTATATTTGAATAGTTTATAAATAGCTAAATTCATTTATACTAATGAAAAGTGTTAATATACTTTTTCTAACCCTACTAATAATTAAAATTTATTAAAAACTAAAAAAAATTGAGAAAAACTTATTAAACATATAGGTGAAACTAATATAATTTGAAAAGTTGTAAAAACTCCAATCATAACAATGTATATTTCAAGGCATGAAAATATAATGTTTAAAACTATCTTAATATTCCATGGAATAAATACGAAATTGAAACTATCAAATTGAGATGCTAATCTATTCATTCAGAGAGGCAAGAACTAGCATGGCCATTTTCACAAGGGGAAATTGAAAGTCATATGATACACAATGACAAGTTTTAAATGATAAAATTAACAAGTTTAGCCAAAGAAACAAACTACAATTCTTACTCAGAAAAATAAGAAAACATCCGGAGCACTGAGCATCATTACTCAGCTGTAACTAACTTAAACTGATACAAAGGCGGCACTGCCAATTCCTAAGGATTTTGGATCATCCTCTTCAAATCCTCATTTTCTTTGCTGAGAATGTCGACACGAGACTGGAGAATGTTAATCATCGCTTGTGCACTCATCATCTCAAACCTCATGGTCTCCTTTTCAACCGTCAGCTTCTGTACCTCACTCTGCAAGTGTTTGATGAACTTTTCGCACCTTGGAGGCATTGGTGACTCTAGATTTTCTGAGTCAAAATCCGGTGCCTTAATTGAAGGGAGGCTTTCCTTTGATTCAAGCGATTCTAGCAGGGAAAACTCCACCAGTGCAGACAGAAAATGTTTTTTTGGTGCAGTGTTGGTGGTTGTAGCAGCAGCAGTGGTGGTTGGGAGTGAGGTTGCAGCAGTAGTTATCGTAGAGGAACACGGATCCTGGCTGGTTCGGAATGAATCTCCAGAAACATTAGAGTTGTTGGAGTTCAAGTTATGCCGCCTTCGTTTGTATATTTGAGAGAAAGGCTTTGGATTATCCGTTTGAGGTGAAGGGTATTCGTCCATGTGCTTATGATTATTATCATCCTTTTCAGGTGATGGATACTCAGCCATGCTTTCCCTCTTGCACACAGCTAGAAGATTTTGCGTTTCAATAGGAAGCTTGTTCACATCAAAAGGAGCTTTATTGATAGATTGAGTGTCCTGCAACAATTAAAACACAACTAAATGTGAACCAATGATTGACACATAAACACAGAATCAGTAACTTCATAGATGGCCAAAATTCAGATACTCGTTAAACTGTTGAAGATTTTGAAGAGTGAAGGGTTCCTATAACAGTCAGCATCAAGACTTCATAAAACGGAAGTAGAATAGGAAAGATAAAAACCTAGAATTAATACTTTATAAAACAGAAGCATATATATAATAGATAAAAACTTCAGAACCCATCATCCACAGTTGAATCGCTCACTCTTTAATATATTATTGTAAATATATGTCAATATGTCTTGGATGACCATACAATTTATTTATTTATAATGATCAAATAGGATCATTACATAGGATCTCTCTAATTATAACTAAGATTAATCTAATAATAGGTAATGAGCTAGGCAGTAAATCTCTTATTACTATTTAATTATAAATAAAGAAATAATATTTAATATTTAATACTCTCCGTAAGCTGGAGCATATATATGTGATATGAATCAAATTTGTTACAAATATGGTAAATCTAATAAGAATAAAAATTAAAGACGGTTTCAATCATATGGTTATGTACAGACTAACGAAGGTCCCACAATAACAATGGAGACCAGTAACTTTACGGAGATGAGTCATGCATCATGTGCATGGGTTTCACACGCCAGGGCCATGTTTCAGGTCGTGTGCAATAGTGTTTTGAGTTATATTTGCATGTGGATGGTATGATGATCTTTAGAAAGGCCATTGGTATAATAGACTAACAAAAGGGCAACATAGTGGCTACCAAACAGATCCAACAATGGGCATGAATTTGGTTTACCTTCATGAATAAAGAACACCCTAAGGCGGAAGGAGAAGCATGCCTTACGATGGGTAAATAAGAGAAAATCATCAAGAAAAGTCTGGGAATGATCTCCGGGAAAGATCTCTGGGAATGGAACATGAATGGTATTTGGGTATGGTCTCAAAAAGGCCTTTGGGATGAGAAAAGTCTCTAGGAAGGAAGACGACGATATGGCAGTGGATCGCCAAATAGTGGGCCACCGATTGCCATAGGCCACCAGTATATAGTTTAGGCACTTAAGACACTCAAGCTCCTAGGATATAGTTTAGGCTCTGATATCATGTAAATATTTGTCAATATATCTTGAATGACTACACAATGTCTTTATTTATAATAAGCAAGTAGGATTGTATAGGATTACTATTAATTACATAAGATCTCCCTAATAATAACTAAGTATCAATCTAATAATAAGTAATAAGCAATAAATATCTAATTACTATCTAATCATAAATAAAGAAATAATATCTAATTTTTAATAGTTATGAAAACTGAAAATCTTAAGAAACAAGAAAGACTACCAGAACACAACTTGAAAAATACATTATTGTTGAGTCAAGTTCCAGAGTAGTGAATCAATGTTGGCAGGTAAAAACACAAAAAAGTATCAGCAAATTCTTGTATTAATAAAATCTACAGCACAGCATCATCAACAGTTTGCTAAACCAGCAATTCTGAATTACCCCAACATAAACAATGTCACCATATAACAGTTATTTCCAATTCAGTGAGATGATGAATACCAAATAAATTTGGATGCCACATCGGGCATGGTACCCTAAGCGGGGCTAAAACTGGAATCCTAACACTGAAACACATGGTAAAGTCAAAAAGGATTTCCCTATCACTATAGGTTTCCACCAAGGTTAAACTTAGAGCCTTTTTATCTTTTTTAACTTTTATAACTCAGTTTTGGATGTACTAGCAGAGCATCTCCAGCAGCCAATGTTTCAACATGCATGTTTTTTGCAAATAGTTTACTCCTAATGGTAGAGTTAAAAGTAGGAATAAATTACAGCTAGAGTTGTGGTTAGAAGCTTTGGAATCTCATGGTTCCCCCAATTAGGAGGTAAAATAGACTGTATGAAGTTAAGTCAACAAAATGCTCAATAGTAGAGAAACTGAAAAAATGAAGATCATATCATACCACATGTTGGATGATGATTATAGGTATCTTGGATCTATTGTACTACAAAGCAACTTATAAATGAATAAGAGAGTTATAAAATTGGTCTAGTGACAATATCCACACGTAGAGAAAAGAGAGAGATCACGAGTTTGAATCCCTCCACTAACAAAACTAACGCATTAACAATTAACATTTGTCTATAAAAAAAACAAAAAAAATAAAATAAATGAATAAGATGTGATTCAGAGTTTCAATGAATATAACAAAACAAATTATGATGTGAGAGAAAGGTGATATTTAAGCTCAAAGGGAAATTTTACCAAATAAGAAGACTAGAGTTGCATCACTATACTAGAGGTTGGGTGCTTTAAATTATAGGAATTTAGGTTGAGAATGAATAAAGAAGAGAATAGTAATATAATATAATATTGACATACGATGTTTAATGATATGATACAGACAAAGCATACACGTATATTAATTAGTACTAGACTCCTAATCCCAATCAAAGAAGGTAATATAAAGAAATTGAGAAACAAGTCTTAAAAGGGTGCTACAAACATGATGATTGATGTCTGCAAGAATTCTTGTCCTGTGGAATCCAAATCTAAGCAAATATACTTGCAAAGACATGATTCCCACATATTCACAACCTTTCCAATATGTTGTTGTGAGCCCAAATTCACATTGATGGCCTTTTTTTTCTCAAACATAAGCCTTTGTCACATCTAAAATTTGTCTTGTCACTGGATTTCCACCCATCACTGTACCACCAAAGACATGGAAGTCCCTTACTTGAAATTTGTTTAGTAATCTTTACATAGCAATAGCATGACCCACAACCTCCCAGCACAAAGACATAGAAGTCCCGTACTTGAAATTAGAGAAGAGAAGAAATACTGAACTGTTTCTCTTGATTAAAACAGAAAATCTACACACACACACACACACCCTACCAAAGACATGGAAGTCCCTTACTTGAAATTTGTTTAGTAATCTTTACATAGCAATAGCATGACCCACAACCTCCCAGCACAAAGACATAGAAGTCCCGTACTTGAAATTAGAGAAGAGAAGAAATACTGAACTGTTTCTCTTGATTAAAACAGAAAATCTACACACACACACACACACCCTACCCCCTCCCCTCCCCTCCCCTCCCCCCCCCCCCCCCCCCCACCCACACACACACACATATATATATATATATATATATATCCTAATGAGGCTACTCTAGTCAAGCAAATAAGGAAACAAATAAATTAAAAACTGTACACAATCAAACCGCTGATTACAGTAATTACAGTCACAATCCTACCTAATTACACATAGTATCTAATCATATAAAACCATGCCAAGACTCCCTAAAGCTAGTGAATGGACATCTATCATTCTTAGCTTGAAGTAAGATTGTGAAATTCTTTTATGGAGAGCCCTTTGGTGAACACATCTGCCAATTATAGGCCCGAAAGGATGTGCATGGTAGTTATTAGACCACCCTCTAACTTTTTTTTTATGAAAGTTCTATTTCTAATTTTCTATGTCAGGTTTTATTATGTTGTACTGGATTATCACAAATATAGCCTTATAGGTTTTTCATACTTTATTCTGAGGTCATCAAATATGATATTCATATATAGTACCTCTTAAATTCTACGAGCCATGGCTTGAAACTCTATCTCTGGACTCAACCTTGCAACCAGATTTTACCTTTTACTCCTAAGTCACTAAGTTTCCAACAAAAAACGTGCAATATCCTAAGGTGGATCTGCTATCTATATCAATGCTACATAGGCTACATCTATCTATACCATGGGTAACTTTTCTCCTTAGACTAGTCATGAAGTATCGAAGAATCTTATTTACTACCATGCCTTTCAAGTGGATCACGCATGAATTGAGTGATCACACTTACAGCATCACAGAAATGGTCTAGTGTGAACCAAGTAAGTATCCCTACCAAATCTCTAATATCATGCCTTCTCTATATTTGGGACACTCTAGATGGTTCACAGCTAGCCTGTTTGTCTATCTAAGAAGATCAAGTAAGAACTTCCTTTGAGACATGAAGATATCTTTTCTAGATTAGGCAACTTCAATTTCAAAAAAGTTTTCAACTTCCGCAGATTCTTCATTTTAAAATAAGTTTCTAACCTCTCCTTAGGATTTGGTTCAACTTCATCATCGTCTACAACAATCATACCATCAATATAGACCAAAAGAAGTGAGTTTACATTCAAAATGCTTTGTAAAGAAATTGCAGTCACCATAACTCTGCTTATACCCCAAAGATAGCATAATAGCCTAAGTGAACCTCCCAAGTCAAGCATGCAAAGATTGTTTAAGCTTGTAAAATGCCTTCTTATACATACCTTTTCCTCCATTAGTGGAATCATAACCTATTGGGATCTCTATATACACCTCGTACGTTTCCATGCAAAAATGCATTTATGTCATAATGTGGTAGTTATCATCTAAATTGAGCTACCAATGAGAGAGTATCCTCTATGGTATTCCTCTTTGTTATTGAAAAAAAAAAATGTCTCCTCGTAGTCTATTTCATAAGTTTGAATCACCCTTTTGCAAACAATCTTGCCGGTATCAACCCAATATACCATCAAATTGATATTTCACAATCCATCTACCTTCCCCAGTTCCACATAGTGCATCAACAATCTCTCAAGTCTTACTTCTCTCCAATGTTTTCAACTCTTCATACATGATTCAAATTCAACTTTCATCCTCCAAGGCTTCTTTGCCAATTTTGGAAATATTGTTGGCATCAGTGGTTGAAACAAAGTTCTAATGTTATAAAAAAAAGTTTTCAACATACAACATTGAGATTAGGATACTTGGCACAACAATGTGTTCCTTTCTACAAGGCAATTGACAAATCATTACTTCATTAGTATCAAGTGGTTTGTTTCCTTCTTAGAAATTGGTGATAGTAGTATTGACCTACATTTTCTGCATCTTTTTGTACTTGTACTCGTCCCTTGTTCTCTAGAGTAAGAGTTTCTTCTGGAACTACAACTAGTTCTTGAATAGTAACTTCTTCCTTAGGAGTTGTCTAACATATTGTCCTACATAAGAACAAAAGGTGAGACTCCAAAGACCTAGCTTATTGATTACTCCCCATTGTGAAAGGTTACATCCACAATAAAATAGTAGACATGACAACTTTACAAATGACAACTTGAAATGTTTGATGCATAACCAATGAAAACATACTTGACAAACCAAGGGTCTAACTTACCATAATTGTAGTTGTAAAGGTGAAGCAAAGAAAGTACAACCAAAGATGAGGTGGAAGACTCACTATGAAACGAGAATAAGGGAAAAAGGATATGTTGTACCAATAAAATGCCACTCAAGACATGAGAGGGCAGTCTATTAATAAGATAACTAGCAATTAACTTTGCTGCTCTTGGTAAATTTTGAGAACAAAGTTAATAAGCATTTGGAAGAGTAATGCTCTACCAACTTCAAGAGGAAGATAATTCTTACTACAACCTCAAATCATTGTGGGATAGCGACACACATTAGCTTATGAATATGTCATTTTCATTGAGAAACTACGAAAAAAACTATTGATGTATTTTGTGCCATTACAAAGTACAATCATATGATAGATTTTTCAAACTGAGTTTGAACCATGCGATGCAAATTTATATATAGCAGGTATTAGAAATGGTCAATTGAACCTAACTCAACCTCAAAAAACTGACTTGTAAGGTGATGTTTGCACCTCATTTATATACCATTGTTTGATTATATCACTAATAGATGTACAATCTCCAACACACACCCATCTGAAGACTGAACATCTCAAGCGTGAAGTTTAACATTTGTCAGTGGTTCGATAACGGATGGCATAATAGGCCCAACAATAACAACAAATTGTTAAAATAGTCTCTGATACCATATTAGAAATGATGAATTGGGTCTAACCAGTGTTGTTAAATTGCGGCCATGACGCCCTTATTGCGAAATGGCAGTGTAGAAATTAGACATTTCGCCATGATATGGCATTGGCATATCGGCTTCCATGTTGTGGGTTGTAAAGGCCACCATGGCCATGGCGGAAATCACGAGTTTCAACAAAAAAAAGTTAAAAAAAAAAAAAAAAGCTGGGTCCAAACCCGACCCGACTAGCATGAGTTAAAAGGTTTTCAACTCTAAAAAAGACACTTCTCTTCTTTCTTTCTCGAGTGGAACGCAAACGCAAACTAGTGAGACAAAGCGAACTAGCGAAGACGAATGCAAACGCAAACCAGTTCGACATGACACAAACTCCAGCAACAAATGCAAAACAGTTCTGACGAAGACGAAGCGTGAAGCAAAGACGAAGTGCGAAGCACCAGTTTCAGCATGACTCGAGCTCCGACGACCACCTCCAACAATGAAAGCGACCCCTTTCGACGAGCTTCCGACGTGAGTCAGTATTCTCCCCTTCTTTCCTGCTTTTCTTTTTTTCCTTTCTTTTTGCTCGCAATCTAGTGAGCAACCTACCCTTCCTTTTTTAATTTTTAAAACTTACTCTATATCTTAAATAATTTTTATACTATGTAAAAATTATTAATTGTGTTATTTGTTTCTAAAATTGTTGTGTTGAGAAGTTGCTCTATTTTATTGATGAGTAACTCTGTCTCTATTAATTTTTTATAGTACACTACAACCTTTGAGCCAATTTTTGCAATGGCTGAAACAGCAACACCAACCGATTCAAGGGCTAGCTCTAAAATAGACCCCGGTTAGAAACACTATCACCAACAAAATGAGAATGATACAAACACAGTTGTTTGTAATTTCCGCGGAGAAGTTATGAAAGGAGGAATAACAAGAGCAAAAGAACATATAATGGGGAAGAAGAAAGGAACAAAAGTCCACAACATGTAAAGGATGAGCTTTGGGAACTTTTAACTAATAAAAATTTTATATCAACTCATGTAACTTTAATTGCTTTGCCCATCAACATTATATTGGATGTGATGAGGATGAACCAGATGAATTTAAGAATTCTAACAATTAATGCAACTACTGCCAAAAAGAGTATGGTTAGAGAAGCGCCAATGGACATGTTTTGTATAAATCCACTGCAAGCAGTTAATAAAGGACAAAAGGGAGAAATTGCGATAGAAGAACATAAAAGAGGCATGTGACAAGAAACTAGTGGAGAAGGTGCATCAATATATTGCTCGCTTTTGGTATCAAATTAGGATTGCATTCAACCTAATTAAGTTGAAGAGTTTTGAAGACATGGTAACTACTATTGGTCAATTTAGACCACATTTGTCCATTCCTAGTTACCATGATATTAAGGAGTTGGAATATACGGAAGAATTGATGAAAGGCCATAGGGAGCTATGGGTGAAGCATGAGTGTTCTATCATGTCTATGCATGGACTGATAGCAAATAAAGATGTATCATTAATTTCTTGATGAACTCTCAAGCTGAGACTATGTTTTTTAAGTCTGTTGATGCTTCTGATTATGTGAAAACTGGAGAAAAGATTTTTAAGTTAATTGATTCAATTGTAGAGGAGGTTGGAGAGCAAAATGTTGTGCAAGTGATCACTGATAATGGGAGTAATTATGTGTTGGCTGGTAAGAAGCTAAAGGAGAAAAGGTCACACTTGTTTTGAACCCCCTGTCCAACCCATTGCATTGATCTAATGTTTGAAGATATTGGGAAGTTTCCATTGGTTAAGACAATTAGAAGGGCAATTGCACTAGTTGGGCTTATCTATGCCCATTCTAGTACTTTAAGCTTGTTGAGAAGTTTTACAAATAAAGATTTGTTGAGACCTGTAGTGACTAGATTTGCTACTTCTTATCTTAAGCTAGAAAGACTCTATGTTCAGAAAACCAATATTAGAAAGATGTATGCTTCTGATGAATGGACCTTAAACAAGCTATCAAAAGAAGCTAAGGGAAAGAAAGCTATGAAAGTGGCTCTCATGCCTTCTTTTTGGAAGAATGTGATGTATACCCTTAAAGTCATGACATCACTTGTAAAAGTGTTTCGTCTTGTTGATGGGGTAAGAAAACCATCAATGGGCTACATTTATGAAGTTATGGACAAGGCAAAAGAAATCATCATGAAGTCATTCAACAACAATGAAAGCAAATACTAATTATTGATAAAAGAGAATTGTCAGCTTCATAGACCATTGCATGCAGCTGCCCACTTTCTTAATCTAGAGTTCTTCTATGACCACATGGAAATGAAGTTTGATTTTGAAGTCACAAATGGGTTATATGAATGCATTAAGATGTTGATTCCAAAAGTAGATGTCCAACATGCAATTCTAACCAAGTTGCATCTTTACAAGACTAAAGCTTGTCATTTTGGACATGAATATGCAATGCATTGAAGGAAATCTCATTCTCCTAATAAGAAATTTCTACTAATTTATTTTATGGAAGTTTTAATTTTACAAAACCTAAACTTACAAGCTATGCTCTTTTTTGTAGCTTATTGGTAATCATAAAGATTTTGAACTTGACTTGCAGTTCCTTAGACTGTGAAAGGAACTGCAATGTATTTGAGCAAGTACTTTTCCAAGCTTCTTTTTTTTTAATTTAAATTTCATAGTCAAGTTTCATTTGACCCACATTTATTTATGTTACTTATGTAATATGTTTCAGATTCATTCCAAAAAAGGAATAGGCTTGAGCACCAGAAGTTAAGCACAGATAGTTGCAACAAATGGTTGACTGGAGAGAAGGATGATGATGTAGATGATGGGAATGAGCTAGTGTTTGATAATGATGAAGGTTTAAATAGGGGCAACTGTGTATGAAACTTCAAGATTGGAGAGCCTAGGATCTATACTAGGTGTAGCAAGAAAAGAAAGGACCCAACAAATGATGGTGCTCAAACATCTAAAAGGCAAACACTAGCAAAAAATAAGCAAATTCAAGTTCAAGAAGAGATAAGGAGTTTGAGGAAGGGGAATCTAAAAAAGAAGCAATCAGAGCTCATTTGGACAATGACAAGTCAAATGCAAATGAGGAAGAAGGACATGCTTCTCTTGATGATAATGAGAAGAATCTAGATGAAGATTATGTTGGACTTAATGAAGATGATTAGGTTTTAGAAAGTAGAAATTGTTTTTTGTTTGCTTTAAGTTTCATGACTTTGGTTAATTTGAATTATTAGATTATGTTTTATTAGCTCTTAGTTGAAGAATATTGTTTTAACTTTTAATGTTGTATGTACTGTTTTTTTTATGAAATTGTGTTGATTTCATTGGTTTTAATTATATTATGTTTTATATTATGTTTTTTTGCAGTTTTTTAATTTATATTTAATATTCTATTAGCTTTATATATAAATATATTATTATTTTGTAATCCGCCATGGCATTCACTATTACCATATGGCATTTTTTTTGGCAAACCACCATGGACCACCATCTGTCATCGATAACATTGGGTCTAATTCAGCTTCAAATAACTGGCTTGTAAGATGAGATTTACACCTCATTTATATACTATTATTTGTTCATATCACTAGTCAATGTGGGATCTCCAACAACAGGAAAACTTAGTTCTCTATTTCATAAGAAAAATCATGTAACACATGTATAATCATCGATAAAAAAAATAAAACTATTTTGCACTAGTTGCATTAAAATTAAAAGCAAGCCCCTATACACCAAAATGAATGAAATCAAATGGTTCAATATTTTATTAGAAGTAGAAACAGATATTGCAAGATGATGCTTTGCAAATTGATTGATATTATAAAATTTTGAGGATATTGAATGGCGAAAGACTGAGACAACTGTGATGAATCCATACTTTAAAAACTACCCAAGTCTCTGGATTTGGCTGACAACAACAAAATGTCAACTCTTTATTAATAACATCTTCAACTTTTGTATGTTGTAAACAATATGGCTCACCTCACTCTTTAGCAATTTCAATTGAATACCCCATGGTAAAATCTTCAAAAATACAATGTTGGTAAAAAAATATCATTGAACACTTCAAATTGTGTCTTAACTAAAGTCAAGATTATTAAAAATCATAGGAACAAGAAAGACTTAATTCTAGGACAAGATTGGGTGAAACTGACCACATCCTATAAGAAAGACACGTGAACCATTAGCAATAGTAATACATCACTTCCTAGACAATTTGGATATTGGACTAGGACAATGAATAATGAGAACAAGGTGCCATGTGATCAATGACACCTAATAACCAAGACTTTATTTGAGAAGAGAACAATACAGTCATCATGGTTATCAAACTCTCAAGTTAACTCACTAACTTTTTACGAGTTCACTTGTGTTGTACAAGTTAACTCATGTGCAAATTCTCTTTTTAATAAATTTTGAATAAACTCGATAGATTTTATGCAAACTTTGTAGACTATTGAGTTTACTACTAAGTCAACAAATTGGATTGTTTTTAACATGTTTAGATTCAACATGCTTTCATTTAGTATGTTGTTCTAGAATAAAAAAATACCCATATCAAAGAACATCAAACATTGATTTTCTAACAACACTAAACATCGATGAGAATATTTTAATAGTATTATCACTGCGAAAGTGTGTCAATGTGTGTGTTGGATGACCACACAATGTCTTTATTTATAATGAGTCAATATGATCAAATAGGATTAATATTGATTACATAGGATCCCTCTAATAATAATTAAAGATTAATCTAATAATAGGTAATAAAGGAGTAAATCTCCAATTACTATTACTATCTAACCATAAATAAGAATATAATATATAATCTATAACACTCCTCCTCAAGTTGGAGCATGTGTGATATGAACCAAACTTGTTAAAGATGTGGTAAATCTAATAAAGATAAAAGTGAAAGGCGATTCCAATAGCATAAATGTGATGGATAAAAATGTCTTAGTGACAGCCAACGAAGGGGTGCAATAATGATGAGTATTGTTCACCTGTAAATAAAGCATGTCCTAAGGCGGAAGGAAAAGCACACCATGAGACGGAAAAATAAAAGAAAAACATATGGAAGAGTCACCAACAAGAGTCTCCGGGAAAAGTCTCCAAAAATGTGTCACACATCATGTGTGTGAACTTCACACATCAGTTCCTTCTTAGGGTCACATTTTGTGGTGTTTTGAGTTGGTTGTGCACGTGTATAACATGGTGATCTCTGCGAGTGGTCTCCAAAAAGGGTCTTTGAAAAGGAAGGCAGAGAGATATGATAGTGGATCATCATATAGTGGATCCATATATAGTGGATCCATCGGTGAGGAAGGTGATGATATGATAGTGGGTCACTAGACAGTGGGTCCACCATTGGCCATAGACCATCGACAGACAATTTACGCACTCAAGACACTCAGGCACTTATGATCTACTTTAAGCTCTGATAACTATGCATGGGATGACCACACAATGTCTTTATTTATGATCAAATAAGATCAATATTAATTACACAAGATCTCTCTAATAATAACTAAAGATCAATCTAATAATAAGTAATAAGGAGTAAATTTTCAATTATTATTACTATCTAGCCATAAATAATAAAATAATTTATAATCTTTAACAATCACCTTTGAAATTTATTATCTAAAAATGATGCCTAACATCCAATACAGTAACAAGGCCACTATTCCTGACCTACGGAAAGGAATAGAGTAAGGCCTCTATCTATCCCTATCTAATAGGGCCCTATCATTAGTTTCAAAAGAAAAGGTAGGACTCTATTAGACTTGATATAGAACTAATTTTAACCCTATGAAATAGGGGGTTAACTACGTTATCATTCACAGCATGTTTAACCCTAGTAGGGGGGCGGGGGGTGAACGAGGGCTAGAGCTCTACTCGGTCCACCACCTCTAACCCCAATACCAGTATGATTATTTACTAGTAGATGGGGTTTGTTAGGGTATGGGGCCACCACTTCACTTGGCATGCTACTTCCTTAGTAAGGAAATAATTTATAATCTTTAACAATCACCTTTGCAATTTATTATTTGAAAATGATGTATTGCTAGACTTAGTTACTTTAAGTATTGTAAAACTTATCATTTGCTATTTTGATTTATTATGTTGTTAAAATGTTTAATTATATGTTATTTATATATTTTTTATATTTATATAAAATAAACTTTTACGAATCTACAAATTATGTTTATGGAATTTCCACAAGTCTAAACTCTCGAGTTTAATAACATTGACCATCACACTTTGAAATTGATCTATGTTTAGACTTGATCATCATTTTTTTAATTTTCCCCTCTATTATCATTTTTCCCTTCTGAAAATTCATTTTTCTTCTCAATCTTTCGTTTTCTCTCACTTCTTTCTAACTTCTTTTTTTCCTTCCATTCACTCTCCATGGCTACGATTTTGTGCTATTGGTGACTAATGATATCTCTCACCATCCATGGTTACAATATGGTGCAAGTGGTAACTAAAGACTAATGAGATCTCTCACCCTCCATGATTTGGTGCGAGTAGATGAGCACAATGGTTGGTTCTTGAGATTAGGTGGAAGAGTTATAAGCTCACCCTCAACTCCGTGTGTCAAATATTTGTTGCATAAAACTTCACTCAATGGCATAATCCAAAACTGACCATCACTCAACCTTAAATGAAACAATTGGAACATAATAGAAGAGGGAGTTCAATAGTGTGTGTATATAACTTTAGTTTCAAAATGGGATAGTTTTTCAACAACAAATATTATGAAGACCTTGGAAAACAAATATAGGCAATAATCATCCAAGGACCATCTAAGTATAAGAAAACAATTTCACATTTTCTTGCAAGTGTCAACCAATGATTTAATAGAGTAGTTTTTTTAAAAATGTTATTCGAAAAGAACTTGTGCATCCAAGGTTTGTTTATAGATATTTTAAGGAAAAACAAGTTGAAAGTATAAGGAAACACAGTTGTTAATAGCATCGCTATCGTGCACTTTAGCAGTGGTGCGGGTGTCCGCTCCGGAGGTCACTATAGCGTCGTGCCTGGGAAAAGCGGCCATCGCACCGCATTTCGCAACTATTCTAGCTAGAATTCACGGTCTCACGCAGTGCTTCAGACCTGCAACCTGGGGTTTTGCATCTAGGGCAACAAAGACACTCTAAACAACGTTGTTTTTACACTTCTTTTAAAAAAAAAAAAAAAGCTTATAAGTGAAACTGTGCATTTTAGAGGCTATGGGTTGTTTTTAAATGAAGTATAAAAAGGTAAAAGCCTACTTTTTACCCTAAAACGTTTCAACTCACTCTAAATGCATTCTTCTTCGTCGTGCTCCTCCTTCTTCCTCCAACTCATTCTTCTTCCTACTCCTTCGATGCATCCCAGAGGCACCCATGGGATTTTCCGGCAACCCTTCCATAAACATCCAATGAGTTTGAATGGTTCTAACAAACCATCCCTACACTTTTTTCTTCTTCCTTTTCAGTTCAACTTTCTTCTCTCCTTTACCATGACTTCACATCCAAATTCTACTAGATTAGTGAAGCCTATTGTGGCTTGCAATGGAACATTGAACTCTTTTCTATTTTAAACAATAGAAATACATGTTTTATCTTTTTCTCAAACAATATTTATATAAATTATATATTTTCTTGCAATAAATTCTTTATATTCTGCATATATATGTTATATGCATCTAGTAATATAAATTTACATGGAGTTCTAAATAACAGTCATCCCACTCCTGCTATCCAACTATAGTATTTTTGGAGGGTAGTCGCTTTAGGCCAGTATCTGTTATTAAATACTATGGAAGGAAAGTATAAAAACTTTATCTATGTTTAGCTCTCCTCCATTAATCACTTGAAAAAATCTACAAAAATATCCTACTCTATCTTTTGACTTGGACAAGTATTCTCTAGGTTACTTATGGCACACCCTTCAATTTCACCCTAAGATGAAAAAACACCAAGTATTATTTGTATCAAAGTCACTCCTACCTTTCAAACAAGATAAAGTTATAAGAATAATTAATTTGAAATAACTATCACAGAGAGCATATACAATGAAAATTAGATTACCAAAGTAACTGTTCTCTTAAGCATTTATATTGGATCATCCAATACAGTGTTATTAAAAAATAGCCATGGCAGCACCATGGCGGTATTGCGTTGCGGATTTTTGACAAAACGCAACAATATGGCAGTTGCAATGTGGCGTCTAGATAGAGGCTCGTGGCTTTGTGGCGGCAACGCAAGCCATGGCGTAAACAACGGGTTTCAGTGAATTTTCTTTTTTAAAAAAAAAGTTGTTGGGCCTCCAACCTGACCCGACTCGCACGAGTTATTAAAACTTTTAACCCTAAAATAAACTTCTCTTCTCCCTTTCTCACCTTGTCGAACAAATGCAAGGAGAAGTGCGAATGAGCGACAAGCCTGAGAACGCGACACGAACGAATGAGCTTCCAGTCGAACCCCTGCAAATGCGACATAAACGAGCTTTCGGCAAGCGAACATGACATGAACAAGCTTCTCACTGTGAACGCGAACAAGCCCTACAAGAGCAAACTATTCCAACACAACGTTGAACTTCGGCAACCATCTTTGGCATAATAGCGACCGAGCTTCTAGCGAACTTCCAACAACTGCGTCTTCCCTGCACAGAGCTTTTCTTCCTTTTCTTTTTTCTCCTTTTTCTTTCTTCTCCTAGTCGCAACCCTCTTTTGTGTTTCTTTTTAAAGTTATTTTATATTCTAAATAATTTTTACATTCTATAACAATTATTGTGTTAATTGACTTGGTTTGATGACTAATTCCTTCACAGGTGTTGTCTACCCACGTGCTATGCCAGATTTAGTATGTTGTTATAGTGACTTGAGTTTATTAATAAATTTGGATTATTTATTAACTTGAGACTTTATCTTTGACAATATAATTTTGTAACTTTATTTATCTATATGTAAATAGTTCTACTAAATGTATGAATGAAATGTCTAACAATCTTATTTTAACGTTGTATGTCCTGTTTTTAATTATATTTCACATTTTATATTTTGTTTTTGTAGTTTTTTAATTTATACTTAGTATTTTGTTAGTGTTTATATATAAATATAATACTATTTTTCAGTCCTTCATTTCCCGCAATGTCGTCCGCTGTCGCCATATGGCGTTTTTTTGGCACATAGCCATGGACAGCCACCCCGCCATCGATAACATTGGTCCAATGTCTATATTGGAGCAACTTTGCAATTGTGTCACTTGATTTTCCTTCAAAGTTTAATACATCACTGGTATTTTGTGCTTGATCCTTCTTTTATAGAGTACTGAAAAAGAGACATTGCGAGTATCAAGCTATCTTTGAAAATTATCCATTTCTCACAATTGTATGTCTTGCTACATGCTATTCTAGTCTCACAAGAGAAAATGGATGAACAATACAGTCCTTGCTCTATGCATCATGCACATCTTCACAATCTGTATGAAAATGGTTTTGCAAAGAATAACTTCCATTGTGTCTGCTTCTACACATTTTCAAACGTCTTAGACACATGAATACGAGAGAATAAGGTATATTGTCTTTTGTGCTTGATCAATAACTAAACAAGCATTATTATAATGAAGGATAACTTGTAACAAAATATCGAATATGCATTGGATGCTAGGTTATTTAAGCTTATTGGGCACTCTTAAGTATATTAGATGATGATAACGTTGGACGTAAAAAAAATTGTTATGAATTCCAATCCAATATCATTATGAACAATGATATACCTTCATCACGTTATGAGGTAAATTAGTTCAAATTTTTAATACATTTGTTATAATCAAAACCATAGAATTTTGAAAGGCTTGGTATTATTCAATATTTTTGGTTCTAACATAAGGTACTTGAATCAAGTATCTAGATATCCTCCATCACATTGTAAAAGACATAAAGAGAACTCTTAACAATCATCAAAGATAAAGTGTGAGATGTCTTATTAAAGGCGGCAGACAATGTTATCAAGATCATGCACCACCTCATGGGATCGTACATTTCTACAATCCGTAAGAACCTCTCCATGCTAGCCACAATATATAACAACCTTGTTGGGTTGCGAAATCAACGTGGGATCACAATGAAGAACGTCAACTCATAAGAACATTAACCATTCTAAGCCCCAATCTTCTAAAACTTTGAATTTTTTGCGGGCCATTTTCATCAAAATCTAGTAACTAATTTTTTTTTTTATAGGTCAAATGTTAGTTTTTTATAACGACGGGAATCGAACCCACAACCTTTCTCCACCTCCTTCCTTTCTTTACCAACAAAACCACCTAATATCTCCCAAAATCTAACCTAACCTAATATTGAAATTCCTAATTCCTAGTCTCTTTTCTCGTTCTCAAACGAAGTAGGAGTGGGTGTGTGACTACAACTTGTGTGAACTTACCTACTGTTTGCATGCAAACACCACTGGCACTGAAGACTCATTTGTGTTGCACGGCTTCATAACTAGTGACTAGGTGAATGTTGCTTCTATTTGAATATGGTTTTGTTTCTTCTAAATTTTAAGTTTCATGCTTTGTTAGTGTATAATATACAAAACTAAATCTAACTAAAGTTCTCTTTTAGTGGCTTTGTCTGCTGTTCTGATGGTTCTCTGGTTCAAACTCTAACTCCTAACATATGAATATGATTATGTTGTTGTCAAAGAAGGCTTACTTTCCATGTAACCTCAAATTCCCCCTACTCCAAAAGAACAGTCTGCATCCAACAAACATGTTAGATTGCTAGAGAAACACTATTAACATGCACTATCTATGAAAGAGTGCAATTCCCAAATAGCTAAGCAGACATATTTTACCATCATTAGAAAACAATTTTCTATGTTTAGTTAATTAATTTGAGTGTCTACTCTAGGTAACAAATAACGGGTTTAAGTTACAAAAGAATGACACTAAATATTATGATGTTGTGTTTGCACCAATGTTATAAATATTTAATGTTATGATTTACAAATTACTTTTTTATTTTAAATGGGAATGTAGGATATTTACGATCCAAGTTATGATCCTTTACTTACGAGTTCTTAAGTCCTTTCCAATTCCATGTAAAATCCCAATTTTGACAACATTGGTGGTAGATACTCTCAAACAAGGTGAAGAAATTGACACTCAAAAAGGGAGAAAATCAAGGGCTTTCAAATTTGAAACATCTACAAAAAGGTGGGAGTTAAAGTAAGATGACCCTTGAAATGGAACAAGGGTTTATCGGCTTTGTCATAGAACAATCATGAACAAGCAGGATGATGATTTATGGCTTACACACATTAGGAGCTCCACTTGCAACTGGTGATGTGTCAAAATTTCAATGACAGCTAAACTTGGCAATAAGTGAATCTTGACAAGACAATCCTCCTAGTAGGATCGTCAGTCAAATCAACCAAGGAAGGAGCACACAATGCGGCAATGCGTATGCAAATACCCTTAGAATCGAGGGCTCTAATACCAACTTGAAAATTGAAGAAAGAATTGTTTCTCTTGATTAAAATGTAGAAAATTGATACATACATGTATAGATCCTAATAAGACTATCCTAGTTAAGGAAATATGCAAACAAGGCACATTTAATTTGTACACAATCAACCCTTCAGGACTGAAATTTCAGTCACAATTCTACTTAATGACAAATCACATTTAATCTTATCATATACAACCACACATCTAACACCCATGATTATTCAAGTCGTCAATGTAACTAGGTGTCATGATCATTAATAGTGGCACTATTGCACGCTTTAGCGGAGGTGGAAGCAGAGTGGGCACTCACCGCTTCAGAGGTTGTTGTAGCATCACCTCGAGAAGTGGCCTTCGCGCCTCATTTCGCAACTGGTCTCACGGTGATTTGTGGCCTCCCACGGTGCTTCAGGCCTGTGAATTAGGATTATGCGTTTGGGGCAACAGAGACACCCCAAATAGCGCCATTTTTGCTCTTCTTCTTTATAAAATAACTTAAGTGAAACTCTGTGCTTTAGAGGCTACAGGTTTTTTTAAATGAAGGTTAAAAATAAAAAAGGTAAAAGCTTACCTTTTTACCCTAAAGCGTTCCAACTCTCTCTCAATGTGTTCTTCATCCTCATGCTCCTTCTTCTTCCTCCTAGTCCTTCTTCTTCCTACTTCTTCAATGCGTTCCAGAGGCACCCATAAGTGGGATTTTCCTACAACCCTCCCAAAAACATTTAGCAAGGTTTCCAACAAGTTCTAACGAACCATCCCTACACCCTTTTTCTTCTTCCTCTTCTATCCAACTTTTTTCTCTCCTATACCATGGCTTCACATCCAACTTCTACTAGATTAGTGAAGCCTACTATGGTTTGCAGTGGAACACTACACCCTTTTCTATTTTAAACAATAGAAATACATGTTTTATTCTTTTCGCCACCAATATTTACATAAATTATATACTTCCTTGCAATAAATTCTTTACATTTCAGCACATATATATTTATGCATTTAGTAATATAAATCTACATTAGAGTTCTAAATAGAAATAATCCTGCTCCGGCTATAGCATTTTTGGGGGGTAGCCACTATCTCCTATTAACTACTACGGTCATGACTAATGACACCCTTAATGTGTTTACCATAGATGGTATCAAAACTTTTATGGAATTTCTCCTTGCTACTATCAAGAAATCATTCTTCCCTAAAGTTCACTTTTCTAGACCCAACCTAACTCCTACACAAAAATTTTCTAAAAATGAAAAAAAAAAGAAGATTCATTGATCACAAACTCACGGAAAGGACTCTCAATGTTGGGTTGGTTGGTAAAGCTAGAAAGGTTGGAATTAGAATTTCTACCACCATAAAAAAATTTTGGACATTGACTCCAATGGGATAAAAGTAGGGGAATATGAAGGATAAAGAATCCACCAAGGGGACAAAAGAGGAAAGGACAAAATAATGTAGTGTGAGGAACATTATTGTAGCACACTTAATGATCAACATATTAAATTGAAACTTACCAATTAGCAATTTTACTAAAGTTTTTTAAAAAGAAAAAAATATTATGGTAGAAAGCAATGGCATGGCTGATGTTTTGCCAATTGCCACAAGGAAATTTGTGAGGGAGGCTCATTATGGCATGTTTATATGGTGGAATTTTGGCCTTCCACCGTTGATCACACTGTTTCTCAATGAATACTCAATGGTTGTGTATAAATTAAATGTAAAGCATCAATAAATTTATTCCAAGATGAATCCAAAATTATTAATAACAAATATTGAACAATACACGGGAACTAACCTGTACCACACCATTTCTCCGTTCAGTGCATAAAACACCGTTGTTGCCTTCAACGCATGGTTGGCGAGCAATGGCATTATCCACAAGCTCTGCCCCCGGAACCATTCCCGAAGCATCATCCCACTCTTCTTCAATGAAGGGTGCATACCGTTGCCCATTTGGAGGTCCTATGTTATTTTTGTGAAATACTCTACACAAAACATACGCATCCTTCTCCATCCAGTAGAGAAATGCACAAAAATTATTAAACATTTGTAACATAATAACAATGTCCATATTGCAGTACACAGCAAACTATTCTTTTGACATTTACTAAAGAACAAAGCTCAAACACCTGCATCCAAGTGTCATATACACAATTTTGGTTTTGGAACTACATAAAATAGCTAAGCTAAGCTCCTATCTAATGAACAAGAAAATGAGGAGAGCCCTCAGTTGCTGCAGGAAAACAGCACAAATTCATAGAGTTTACGCCCATCTCAGGCTTCAATTTCGAAAATTAATTCTATAATCTAACTCACCTGAGGCTGAGAGGATCCAGTCCCAGCCCTCTCTAGTTCCTCTTCAACCAGCCTGTATTCATGCATGACCCAATTAGTCCTCTTCCCATCAGGAGCTCGGCCACTGTGAAAAACCAACGTTTTCTTCAAACCCACAGTCCTTTGCTCATGCCTCACTGGTCGATCATTTCCGGTGGCTTTCCAATACCCTTTGCTAGTAGCCCTGTTCATCCTCCCACCATTCCCATATTTTTTATCCAATGCACTGAAAAAGTACCACTCCTGGTCCCGGGTCTTCAACCTTGACTTATCTACAAAAACAACCAACCCAACAGGAGTGAGAAATAAAAAATCAGAAAAACCATTAAGGTGAAGCAGCTGAGAAACGAAAGAAAAAGAAGACCCAGAAAAATAAAACAGCAAAAAATTCAATTTTGAGCAGAAAAAGGTAAAAAAATATTGGGGAAAAGGGAGTGACCTGCCAGGTCCCAGGGCTCGCTCCTGTATATGTCAACCTCGGATATGGCATCAAATCGGAAGCTTTTGCCAGAAACCTTGCGCTTGAGGTAGTAAATAACAAGCTCCTCATCAGTTGGGTGGAACCTGAAACCAGGAGCAAGAGAGGTAGGTGGAGTAGCCACAGTGGTGATGGCAGTGGTTGGTGGGGTGGGAAGGCACACAGTTTCAGTACCCATGTTGTTGGAGGAGAAGAAGCAAAAGGGGGTGCTTGACGGATATGGTGATTAGGGCTTCAGTGCTGAACTTCCCTACGCCAAACCGAAAAGATGGCTCTTTGATTGAGGGTCAAGCAACAAAAGAGGGGTACCTTCAATGACAAGAAATTCTAACACTTGGTGCCTTCCGGGGATTCACATTTTCTAATTTCTTTCTTTCTTTTCTTTCTTTTTTTTTTTTTAATTTCTTCCAAAATGAAAATTAACTTTGTCTTGTGCTGCTCTTTCTTCTCAACTCAACAACCCAAAAATAATCCCACCCTTTTATTTTGTTTGGATTTTTTTTTTCCCCTTTAGTTGGATTGCGTTGCTGAAAATGAATAAATAATTAAATGGTGTAGATATGGATTCAACGGGGCTTTTTGGGAAACCGCATGATTGGGTTTTCTCTTTTCTCTCTTTTACCGTTTTACTGCTATGTGCTATCCTATTCCAACTTGGAACTCGGAACTCGGAACTCGGAACTCGGAAGTCGGAAGTGAATAAATGACATTATTTTCTTCTTTTTATTCTTGATAGGTAATACTCAATTTGGGATTGCGACCATCCTCATTCCTCAGCCACATTTCCAATCTATGGCCCATTCCTTATATGTGTTTCAGCCTTGCAGGACCAAATAACTGTTCTGCTCCTCCTCACGCCAATAATTTTAAGCTAAATCACATTCATACTCCCTCAAATTTAATATTACTCTTTTTTTTATATAAACTTATAATTCAAACTTTTGTTTATTTCTACATAGTTATTTTGGTCACGGTAGCTTTACATTCATTGTTCATATTTAGTGAACTTTTACTAGATTTTTTATTTTACATAAACTTCTTTTAATATATAATTTTTTTTCTCTCAGAAGCATTTTTTAGGATTGCTCGATCAGAAATTTCGATAGATATTAATATTAAATATAGCATATCTCCTAACAAGATTTTTAACCATGGTTTGTTTCATAATGAGAAGCTATTCTTTTATAGTCAACTCAATCTTCGTTAGTTAGCATTATATATCTTTTTATCTTAACCCCAGCTTATGTAATTTTTAATTCTCAAAATGAGGTCAAAATATTTTTTTTTAAAAAAAAGGAAAAGGATATCGTTCTAACATAATCCAATGGGAGAATTTGCATGCTTATTGCAAGCTTTCAAGTTGGTTTCTGTTCGACTAGTTTCTCATTTGGATGTTATGTTATGTTATGATGCCTTAACTTCAACTTCAAAATCTAAAGGGAAGAGATAAAATAAAAGAATTTTGCCACTTAAGTGCATATGAAACTAAATAAGCTGGTTATAAAGTTAGACATTCTCCAAGTGTACAACTTTGTTGGGTTTTATTTTATAGCCTTTTGTTGGGATGACGTGTTTTTGTTGTGAAAAAGTTTTTTATCTTTTAGGAGGGACAGTTGAGGTTATATTTCAATTATATGTATTAATAGAAGAGCGTGAATCGTGATTGATGTTGTTAGTAGGGTTAGTAAAATGAGTTAACCCGTTTTGCCTAGTTTATGCTTGGATTTGGATTAGCGTATTGGCTTCCCAAAGACTGAAAAAAATTTTAAAAAAAACAAAAAACTCTTTTTAATAGGTTTTATCTTGCTTATAAAAAAAAGTTTTATCTTTACCAAATATTAACTAATAAATATTACCAAAAAATAAATTTAACAACTTCAATAATGTATTTAAATAATCACATTCATTAATAATATACGTACGTAATATTATTAATAATTATTAAAAAGTTTTAGGATCGACTTGCTTCGACCCACTTTTTTATGTTCGAGAGTTAATAGGTTGAAAACTTAAATCTATCTAACTGGCTTATAAAAAAAATCTATCCAAGTGGAAAAAAATAGACTAAAATAAGGTTGCTTTAGTGAATCTAATTTATTTTGTCACTCCTGGTTACATAGTTTCTTTTAGGTAAACATAGAGAGATGAGGCATATTACCTAAGTGAAAATTTAATAACAATGATAAGATTACATTTAACGATATTAATCATATTTTTTAATAAAAATAACAAAGTAGAATTAATAATAACTGGAATTTAAATTTAACATATTGTATTGTTTATTAAATTTGATATTATTGATTGAGTTTAATTAGTATACACTATCATAATCTTTTATTTATGATAAATTGATTAATTTTACTGATTAATATTTTAAAAATTATATAAATAAAAAATAGAATTAAGTATTAGAGTAATATTCTTTTACATTATCAATGCATACTCATTAATATTTTGTTTAACCTTTATTATATTTTTTGTTTAGAGCTACTTGTAAGGACAGATTGAATCAAATCATGTTTATACTTAAAATTTTAAGGAAATTATTTTGGGTGAGTTTATTTAAATTCTTAAAAGAAACACTTATTTAAATATAATAAGTTATTTATTGTAATTTTTTAGATGTTTAGGTAAACTTAAAAAAAATAGAAACTAAAATAAAGTTGAAAACAATTTATTTTAATAAATTATTTGGAGTAATTTTTTAAAATAAATTCTTGCACAAACTGAAATTTAAAAAAGATTGGGGTGTATTTAATTAAATATTATTTTTTATAATTGAGCACAAACCTATAAAAACTATTTATTTTTATTGAAATCACCCGTAAATAGATCACTTATTTTAAAAACTTATTTTATAGCTTAAATAAATTCACCTTTATAATGTAAATTTAATAAAAAGATAGGGGTGTATTTAATTAAAATTTTTTTAATAATTGTGCATAAACATAAAAAGTATTTATTTTTATTGAAATCACTTGTAAATAAATCACTTATTTTTTATCTTAACCAAATTTATATTTTATAATTAAAAATATAAGGGTGTATTTAATTAAAAAATTGTTTTTTATAATTGTGTACAAACATAAAAAGTATTTATTTTTACTGAAATCACTTTTAAATAAATCATTTATTTTAAATAACTTATTTTTCATCTTAAACAAATTCACCTTTTATAATGTAAATTTTATTTTATAAATATATTTTTCATTAGATAATATAAATAAAAAAATTTACCTAACAACATTGAACTTATAAAAAAGTTTTTAAATTAAAAACATGAATTTTACAAACGACTCTTACTTATTCTTTAAATTCTAATTTTCTATTTTATTTTAAAAATAGTTTTTTCAGACCCGTTTAAGGTGGTTTTGAATTTTTTATTTTGAAATGTATTTTTTTAAAACAAAGTATTTGACAAAAGTGGTTCTAATTTGATTTTTTAGGTATTTTTGAAGTAGTTTTCATCCAATTTTAAAATAATAAAAATTTATTTTTAAATGTTTGTTTTTTATTTGAATTCATCATTTTACTCTCTAACCACCATCATCACTCATTAACAATCACTTACTACTGTCTCCGATCGGAGGTCGCCAACTGTCACTTTCGATTGGTAATCACGGCCACTACCTCCAACTGACGATCATCAGTTGTTGTCATCTCTGGTCATTAATAATTGTCTGTCACCCTAGACCACCACCTTCAATTAATGGTCATTAATCGTCACCTTCAATCGACAATCATCAATCAACAGCTATGATCGGTAATCACTAGCCTCACTCTTGATCAGAGGTCACCAATCATCATTTCTAACTATTAATCACGACCATAACCTCCAACTTCCACCTCTAACACAAAATGTCAATTATTAAATGTCGATCTTCGATTTTAGAACAAAATTATAGTGTAATTCAGATTTTAAAAAAATATTTTAAATTTAAAAACCAAAACAATGTTATTTTTAAGAATTTAAAAACTTAAAATCATAACTAGATTTAATTTTTATAAATTTCAAAACCAAAAATAAAAAATCACTCCAAAAACACCAAAATTAAAAATAAGTTGGACAACTTTTTTCTTGAACCCAAAATATCATATTCTTTCCATTGAGTTTAATGATTATATATTTACAAATTAAAATAGTTTTATATTTTCATCAAAATTTAAGTTGTTATTAACATAATTTTTAAAATAATTATTATAAAATAAACTAAACTATATATTATGTGATTTATTGATAATTCAATATAAAATTATTTTATATTATCTAATATAATATATTTTTATTATATATTTCATCAATTATTTAGTATTTTGTTCAAAGAAAAATAAAATTGATACGGCCTATCTGTTTAAATTACTTTATATTGAATACTAGATTAAATTTTAATTTTAAATCAAAACTATTCAAGCATAAGTTAAGAAAATTGGAGTGATTAAATTCAATGATTTTTTTTAAATTAACTTCATTCAATCTGAAAATCCCCCAAAATGGAAGTGTTTTAGGATTTTTCTAGAATAAAAATGTTTTTAAGAGTCATTACCATTATGATTGAATTAGATATAGAATTTTAAAAATGTTTTATACAATGAGCACAATTTTTTATTCTTTAGAAATATATTTTTAATTTAATTTTCTTTGTTAAGGAAATTTTAATTTGATTAAACACCTATTCTGAAAAAAAAAACATTTTTCAATAGTCTTAAAATACTATCTTTTATCTTTCTCTTTATACGTAAATTTTTTATCAATTTTTCAAGTAGTATCTAAACTTCTTTTAAATCGGGTCTTTAAAATTGTATTTGTTTTTTATTGGGTCATTATGTGTAATTGTTATTATTTTTTATAAACAAATATAAATTGTAAGTGTGTTATTTTTATGGGTGAAGAAATTTCAACTCACAGTTCTCTTTGCCATCTCTCCAAGCATAGACTTTTCCAATGTAACAGTCTTGTACTCCTTATTCTAATTACTTATAACATCTAATTAAAACTATAAACAAGGTACTAATGCTTATATTGCATGAATCTTTGCGAAAATACTTTTATGCGAGTCCAACACTTACTTCAGATTTTCTTCTCAATTGGAATTTAATATGAGATGAATATGGATATTACTATTTTTCCTCTCAATTCATTTAATCATTATTATTTAATAAGTGAATAATCTAATAATGTGAATTAATAGTACCTTTTATTTACTTTTAAAATAAGTGAATTTTTTTTCTCTCTATGTATAGGAATGTTATACTCCACCTACGTATTTTTGGGCGAAGTATATCAATGCTTACAGCAAAAGTTTGGGGAAAAAAAAAACAAAACCTATCATTACTTCTTTTGTCAAATTTAATTAAACTTATGGATATTTTTATAATTTATTATGTTTCTAATCCTCACTCATTATTTTTCTTCTCATATATTAACATTAAATTTCTAAATTTTCTCTCTCCTCTCTATTCTTATCACCATTATAATATTTTTTCATTTTAATAAAAATAACACATTTAATTTTATTATTAATATTAAATTGGACAAGTTAATTTTTTCTGAATATTTCAATAAGTTAAATCTCATAATAATAACTAGCGGTTTTTATTAATTGTTAACAAAACAATTAAATTTTTTTAAAATAATATGACATTTATGTATGTTGGTTATAAATAGAGTGGTTTTTTTGTTTTATATTTTTAAAATGTAGTGGTTGAAAAAACTATTGAGGTAAAATTGAAAACTAAATATGTACACTAAAAGAATGAATTGTCTTTTATATATACTGGCGAAAACACAAATGTTGTCATGTTTGCATTTTTATTTTAATTTGATATATTTAATTATGCAATTTGAAATTAAATATAATATTTATATAATTTTGTGTACTATTTTAACTTGGATTGTAGTAATATATAAAAATTTGTACCATATATACAAAAACAAATAATATAAGTTGAAAAACTTGTGTGTAATTTTTTAAGATTTTAATATTGATTATAAAAAAAATTTATAAGCAAAAATTTCATTAATTAACAAACGAAGACATAAGATATGACTTCGCTAAACCACACCATGCAGTTCTAGAATCCACATTTAAAGAAATATTATAGTTTCTCGATACAACAAAAAGGGTTCATAACCTATTTAGCACGAGAGTTGTATACAAGTTTCCTCATATAACACCATTCTCAATAATGCAATTGAATAGTCTAAACAATTTCTTGAGTATCCATTTGTTGTGAAGTAAAGATCGCAATATTTTTTGTCTTTCAAATTGTCATATCCCTATAAACAGCTAAAAAATGACAACAATTGGGGGATGTAATGACAGTAACATGATGACTATTTGTGTGTGAGAGTAGTTATAAAAAAATAGTATTAAAATTTTTAAAAGTAAACACTTTATTAATAGTATATATTATAGACAATACACAATCATGTAATCTATACAGTTAATAAAGAAAACTACCTGTTTTGGTTGGTAGACAATTATGTCCTTTAATTATAACAGTAACTAACATGTTAATAAGTGTTTTTGGTGTCCACATTTTTTTAGACATATTTGCCCCTCAATATCCTACCATGTTGTTTAATTAATAAGTGGTTAAAAAAAACCCCCTAAAAATCTAATTGTCTCCTCCCTCTTTAATTTCCAATTTTGAGTACTATTCAATCTCATTCTTTATAAAAAAAAGAAAGAAATAAATAAAATGTCCCCTTTAAATGTAACTTCTCCCATGTTCCAAAAATGTAAGTTTTCTCATTTTCTTAACTAGACATGTTAAGTTAGTCATATTCAACCTTCTTTGTCTTTCTTCATTTTTTTTTCAAATACATTGCAAATCAAATCACATTGATAATCTTACATGTATTTTATCATGTTAGTATAAATAAAGAAAGATAAGAATTAACAAAATATATTTTTAAATATACCAACTAAAATTATCATACACAAAAGGACAATAAATTGCTCTAAAATCCTAAAGTTGTTAAATAAACTACACATAAAAATATAAATATGAATGCACAGGTACGAGAGCGTCTGTATTTTCTAATAGTAATAAACTAAATATGTTGTTTTATTAAAATAATAAAATCACACAAATCACTGCCACTAATAATGTAAGTCTCTTTCTTTTATTAATATACATTACTTTTTTAAAAACAAAGTAATTTTTATTTGTTGTAAATTTAATAATTCTTTTAATTTTAGCCTTGTTGTGAATAAAAAATTTGAATTTACTTAATACTTCAAGGGAAAATGTTAATTAAGCAATTTTGGTAATTTAGAAACTTACTACATCATGGGGAATATAAATAAAGTAATCATGTATATTTTTTAGACTAAATTATAATTTTAATCTTTTATCTATTTAAAATAATTTGAAATATCAAAGAAGTTTATAAGTTATTGAAAATACAATAAAAAATTTTATACTGAACTATATCGTTTCACTCAAAACAATGTGGTAAGTCATTCATTTGCTAACATCATGTTATATCCTAGTTAACATTATTGAAGCAGAAATAAAATAAAAAATATTTTTTAAAAAAACAAAAAATATTTCAACATCAAAACTAAAAAAATATTTTGCAATAAATTAATATAAAGTTTTTACAGCACACCATTTAATAAAAAACATTTACATCATCATTTTACAGTTAATTGGTCGGATAAAATTTATAGTATCTTTAGTCAATAAACTTTTTTATTAATAGTTGGAGGGAAATTCACTTACTTGTAAAGATAAAGACACTTATTTTTTTATCTCTATTATCTATTTTTTTAAAATTTAATTATTATAATAATTAATTAATCATAACAATTAAATTAAAAAAAATAAATGTGACAATAAAAATTAAGTTTCTTATATACTTACTTTTTAGAGCAAGTATATCTTTTCCCTAAATATCTATATTCTTAAATAATAACATTTGCATGACTTTAGTAGATAAGTAAATCACTGCATTATAAAAAAATATGCTGGAAGTAGTCACATTTGAATTTTTACAATTATTCTTTAATATCTTATTGCCTATGTGATAAAATGACAAGCACAATTACCTCATAAAAATGTAATTATTTGATAATAAAAATTAAAATTATTAACATAAAATTTATGAAAAATAAAATTGCTAATTTTTTAAAAACTTTGAAAAGAGTTTAAATACAAAAACACAATTGACCTTATAATATATTCAATAAGAAATTAATAAGAATCTTCACACAACACATATTTTTAATTTAAGTAAAATATAATAATATAAACGTATTAGTTTTATAATTGTAAGCAAATCATGATTGATTAATTCAAAGCAAATCATGATTGATTAATTCAAATAAACATTAAAACCACTCTTATCTGGTAACTAATTAAATTATAATTGCAGGTTTTATCACAAAATTTTCAAAGTAAATTTTATCACAATTTCTTCTTTATATATATATGCTAAACGTTGAACAACTTAATTACATATTTTATCACTACAGTTTCATAATTTTACAGATTTATTATTTTGATATTCAATTTTGGAAAATCTTACTATGAAACTATTTATTCTAGAGTTTAACAAAAAGAAAACATTAAAAAAATAGTAAAAAAAGATGGATGATAAAATTAAAAAATTAAATGATGAAAATTTGTAGTTGAACAGTAGTATTTAAAATTACAATGGTCTTGTTATTCTTGGGGATGAAGTAACCCAGTGAAAAACATTAATTATTCTTTTAAAAAGTTGGACAACAAATAAAGTTTTGACGTTAATACCCACGAGGCAAAAAGAGGTACAACCTTTGGCATAAGACATTGGTGGTTGGTTGGGTTGTGGGCAGAGTGCAAACTGTAAACTGGTAGCCCTATCAAGTTCGTACTACTACAGCCTTTTCCTTGTCCGTTTGATTTTACCGTTCAGTGATTGAGTTCTTCGAGGATTTATCATTACTGCCATCCATTATTCAACCTTACACGTTACAATCACTTACCAGTATGTATTACTACACACTGCACTTTCACATTTATAATTTCTATTTTCTTATATATATAGATCAACATTTTTAATTTAATTTTTTCCCGCCAATTTTACTCTTCAACCTTTAATAGTTCATCTTTTTTATTTGTAAAATGATAAATGTACATCTTATATGTTATTACACACTTAATGAGAGAAAAAAAAAATAAAGAATATATAAATATAGGATGAGAGCTATAGAAAGAAACAAGATGTGTTGATAAAATGTATAAAATAAAGAGATGTATATGTATCATTACCCTTTCTATTTTCATGGATGAAGATGGATACTACGCTGAAATCTATTATCCAATCATTAGTATTATGGGAATAGTAGTGATTTATTTTTTTTATGATTAAGTTCTATTAAAGTTATTTTTAGATATGGATTATGTTAAATGAAAAATAATAATTTTACATGTATTCAAAATAAAATTTAGTAGTTATTCACTTCACACAAAACATCAAAGGTGCAAGCAAGAGTCTTCTCACATTGCCTTCAAATCTACTTAACTAAGGTAAAGTATTCAAGTTTAATAGAGTAGTCATATTTAAGAAGTTTATCATACTAAAAGAGTCTAATATCATTAGACAAGTTTCAAAAGCTATGCTTATTTGTCACTGGTAAAGTATGCATAATGGCTAAAAGTTTTGTTTTGGCAACATCATAATATGGAATCGTATGAAAGAAACCAAAAACAAAATTACTTATGTAATCACGAAAAACGAAGCAATAGTCATCTTTCATTGGGATTGGAAAACCACAATATCACAATTTAACTTGAATATACCAGCCAAGGCCAACTGGGTCGGTTGAGGACAAGTATGACATGGATAAAATGATATTAATTCAAAGTTATATAATAAATGCAAAGTTTGTAATTTGTTAATTAAATGTCAAACCTTTCATTTTTTTAGACAAATAAATATTTTAGTCATTAAAATAAAAGTAGTATAAGGCGGGTACGGGGACGAGTACAGGTATGGGGTAGGTATGTATATCCCTATTCCTGTCCTCATCCCCGACCTTACCAATCCGGTATTCCCCATACCCATACCTGTGCCCGGTCAAACCGTGGATTCTCCGTCAACTTTGGGACGGGTTCGGGGATTACCCATGGGTATGAGTTTATTTACCATCCTTAGTTGCACCACCATTATTGAGGTAACTTAAAGTTAGTACGAAACCAATACTCGAAATTCTATTGAGAGAAATTAGGAATACTGGCAACTCTTATTTGAATCCAAATGTTGAAAGTATAGGTACAATCACGTAAGACATGCATTATTTTTTCCTTTTCTTTACCATAAAGGGACAAGTGAGGTCTTCTACCATATGCCTATTACACCTCATATCATTAGTAGGTAAAATAGCAAATGAACCTTCCAAAGTAAAAGTTGAATACCCCTTCCACTTCCACACTAGATCGAAAGATGGATTAGCTGGAGTAAGATCCTAATCTATAAGGCTTTGATAAGTTGCTTTAGTTAAGAATTGAGCATCTAGACTACTCACCCAACAAGGAGTTGCATCACCTATGTCGCCTCTAAGGGCTCAATCTTAAAGATATCAGTCACCATAGTAAAAGGTCAACCAACTTGTGTTTATCCCAAGATTCATCAATAGTCACAAAGAAAAAAGCCTTGTTGATCCCTCGTATCACAATAATGTCTATTTACCAATCAACTAAAGGTCCTCGCCCAGACACCTAATTATCAAACCAAAATGATCTATTTGTGTTTAAATTACGCATGCTAATAGATAAAATATTTGTGAAAGAAAGTAAAATGTACCTGGTTGAAGTATCAAAATCTTAAATTTTTTTCTTCAGAATTGTGAAGGTCCCACGTGTATCCTCACCGAGACTAATTTTTACTCGTCAAAACTTTGACTTCATACCCTTTTTGGAAAAATATAGAAGATAGTCAAACTAATTTTCTTTTATGATCTCACACTTTTTTTCCAGTCACTTGCTTTTATAAAACAATAAATTGCAACTCACACACTTCCAAAAAATCCTACCCACGTACGTTCAAATTAAAGTCATCAAAATGAGTCAGAATCTGTGGGCCAATCCAGCCCACCATGAATACGGACTAAGTCAAGTAAAAAAAACAAGAAATTCATGTTGTAATAGCAAAAACATAGTCCGTCCCACTTTGGACCCGACCTATACAGGTTTAACCCAGGTGAGTCGAGGCAACCCGTATTGAACTCACTAAACCTTTGCTAGCTTTACTATTTGACACAACCTCACTACACTTTAGCCCAAATGTAAAATGACCCAGACTTGATTAAATAGTTAATTTTAAAATTTTTAAAAGATCTTATTTTTTTAAAAAAATAAATTTATTTTCTAGTGAGTTGGTGGACTAACCCGTATAACCCACCAACTCGTGGTGGGCTAGGCCGGGTTAGTAAATTGAGTAAAATGACAATGAATCGGGTTGAATTTACCCTTTTTTTTTTAATTGAAATGGACTCGTCCATATGGGCTTACTAACAAGTTTTGACAGCTATAGTTCAAATAATACCAACATTATTCATACAAAATAAAATTTGAACGTGTGTTATCACTAACGCTGAATTATCAGAACGAATTTCTCTTCCTTATGTTGTTTTTTTATTTGACCAAGTCAATATTCTGTTTTTCAATTTGAATGTGGCAGCCAAATTGAAACCAAGTTTAACAGTTTTCAAATTGAAATCAATATTTCAAATAAAAAAAAAAGGTTCTATAGCATTTTAAATTGAAATACAACATATTGCTCGATTCTAAATAAAGTAGATATTATTTATATTTTTTTCTAGCAAAAAATACAATAATAGTTAATGTACAGGAAAAATAACCCACTTGATAAAATTAAATTCTTTTAATTAGTTATCAAATAATAATTTTTCTTTTGTAAAGATTAGAACACTCATTAGTGTGTAACCTCGTAGGTTTAAAATTAAACCGGAAATAAATTAACAATATTAATCTATTAATCAAGGTTAGTATCTAATAATACTCCTTAACGTCTGGATAATATGAAATAATATTTATATTTCCAATAATGCTTAGAAGATCAACATAATATTTTCTTTCATCTCTTTGGCTCTAACTTAACTTTAGAATATGGCTTAATTGGTAAATTCTATTAAGTCAATTTATAATGAAAAAATTCAAGAAACACTTTTATATATTGTTTCAACTACCTTGACTAAGGTCTATATTTTCATTATAAAGCTCAAACTCATTACCAATAGTTGATAGATTATTTTTTGATTGATAATTTAATTCTACAGGAATGTGATTCTACCCAATAATCATTCAACTAACATCTTAAGGTAGGTGTCTGAAATCAAAGTCTAATAAATATTTGTTAATTATTATGATGATCTCAAGTATAAGGAAATTATTATATTTCTTCACAAGAATTTCCTATTGACAATAATTATAAAGTAATATATAACTATTAGGAATTCTCTTTTTTTGAGTTAGTTCAATAGTCATATTTCTATATGCACTATTTATAGGTGTAATTTAATAAATGAAATCTATTCATCTTTATCCAATAAAGACTATCAAACATATACTAATCTAGTCCATTAACGATGTTCTATCCTCAATAATTCTATGATTAAGAATAATTTAAATAAAATTATAAAAGACTTATTTCTCATTATTATAAAAATAAACCTCTAATTTTAATCAAGACTTTATCTAATTAATTATTTCGCAAAGAATGAATATGATAATGAAACAATAAAGCACAATTTTATTAATGCAAACATGGTAGATTGGATCTTGGGCATACCTCATATTCCTAACAATTTCTCCCTTGCACTAGAATCGATCTCTCATGTACTTTATTCCAACTTCCCACTTGTGTTTAATCAAATTCCTTAATACTGAGTTCCTTGGTGAATGGATTTATGCATTCTCCTTTTCATCTACCTTCAAAATCTTAAGTCACAATGTTCAATGTCTCAAATTACATATTCTCAAGATATGTTTAGATTTTCTGTGTGATCTTAACTCTTTTGCTTGAGCAATGACTCCATTATTGTCACACAATAATATGACGTTTATTGAAGGAGCCACACCAAGCTTAAATATGAAATTCTTCATCAAACATGCTTCTTTAGCAGCATCACTTGTCGTTGTAACACTCTTAATCCTTAACTAAAAGTATTTATAAAAATGTAAGATATTTTCAAAATTTGATCTTACATACAAAACCATAGTTTCCTTGTAATATTGCGAGTCAAAATATAATTTATTACAAACTTCATTTAAAACGTAAATACATTAGTTGTTATAACTACCCTTTTAAAAATCATAATTCAAAGTAGTGAACTTCTTACGAACCTAAAATTACTTGAACATCAAAATAATGACTCGCTTAGAAGTTCAATATATTTAGAGGAAATCCTCTAAATTCTGTAACATCTTCTATTGGTTAGGTTTATCCTCTATTCGTATCACAAACATATATGAAAAAAAAAACACATAAAAGGAAATACACAAAATAAGTGAGATTTTTATAAACCATAGGGGCTTAAGGTTTGACTTTATGACTCTTTTCGTACCATCAATGTTGATCTTCATAAACTTAACAAATAATGGGGGCCTAAGATTTAACCTTGTGACTCAATGTCACTTGACTCAATATATGAACTCAACCTTACTCATTTCAATGATTGACTTAGTCCCACTTGACTTTATGCATGGATGTATAACAAATTTGTGATGATTCACCCTATGACACCCTTATACCCCCAAATGCTTTATTATTTAATTTACAAAATAATATAGAATTTTGTTCACTTGATAACTAGACTTGAATCTTAGGTAAATGATTCACATTGTAACATCATGAATTGATTATTACTAAACAAGTCATGAAAGAAAAAATAATTTATTTCAACACTAAGGTAAAACATGGTCAAAGAGATAAAATTTACTAATTTACATAGATCCATCAAACCAGATTAACTTGCTATTAGAGTTGTGAGCATTAAATAAACAAAAATAAATTGTTGAGGTCATATGATATAACACTAGGAACCTTACATTCTAAATGTCACACCCCAAATAAATATAACATAAGTAAATAAAAGTCTATTAATTGGGAAAAAGGTTTACAAAAGTCCTTCCAATAAAACTTTTTTTTTATCAAAATTAAAGTTAACAATTCTAAAGTGAAGATAATAATAATTCAACTTAAAAGGAAGAAGAAAACTAGAGGTACGATTAAAATAAGGAAATGATTCAACATCTTAATATAGTCACGAAATCCATATGCCCCCTTTATCAGATCACATAATCCCATAACAATCTCAAGCATTACTAACTTTTGCCTCTTTAACATCTTTCTAGCCCATGGGCATTCAGCCCCAAGCAACAGATATACAAATAGAGAGTGGAAAATTTACTCATACATATTCAAGAAACATAAATAACAAATATATCCATCATAATATATCACATGAAATCGCACAAGCTATATTAAACTCAAGTCATACCAATGATACTCATGCAATGCAATTCATGTATGCTCTCTTAAGTACATGCTCGAAGTGGTCTTCTTCTACGTCAGTAACACGTAGGTACAACCGTGCAATGCAACATGACAAAAGAAAACTTGTTATAGAGTGTCACATAATGGGTGATCCTTACAAGCTTCTTATACTGCCACATTCATGCATCATATCATGCAACAACACAACTCACAATATCAATAATTTAATTATGCAATCATAATCCACCCATAACTGCGACCAGGATGACACCTCGTCAAGCACACCCTAACCATCATCATCAACACATCATGCATCCAATTATAATTCACATCATTTTCATGTAGTGGGAAAAATTCCCAATTCATGCACATCCAACACAATTTATAAGGTACATCACCAGATATCACACCACCACAATCCAAATCTAAATCATCAAAATTCACAAACTATTTATTCTTATCTTACTCTTCTATTCAAATACACAATCCTGATTTACTTTCCAAAAGTTCATCAGAAACCTTTAAAAATCTAGATGGGAAAGTCAAGTTGCCACAAACTCCTGTTAATTTTCCCCTTGCCTGTCATGTTAATCAATAACAATCGATGGTCCGACTTCAAGAAAGGAAGGTGCATAGAAATAGCTTGTTGGAACCTTAAACGCCAAGGAAGATTAATCAACAGCCGATCTAGTCTCTTCATTAACTGTCTCTCTTCCAGGTGAAAGCTATCCCTGAAATCTTGCATCTAGCAATTTTTTATCTAGAATAAAGTTTGTGAAATCATGCATACCTTGCCAAGATGGTGATGATGACCTACCTTCCCGCTTATGATCCTTTAAGATTGAGTTGAAATCCCCAATAAGAGCCCACAGATCATGACATTGAGAAGCTATCTCACCAAGCTTTCCCCAAAGTATTATCCTTTTTTGTATATGTGGGCTCCTATATACTAGTGTGAAGAGTCACTTTGTTTGCCTTCTTCAACGCACACTAAGGTGAATAAATTGGTGGTCTTCAGTAAACACCTCCCCTTTTCAGCATGAATATTTCCAATGTTTTTGTAAACACCTCCACTTTGTATTCCACTAGATCTACTTATTGTGTTTCCAATGTGCCAACGGTCAAAACTCAATTTCTCAACAATTTTTAGAGCCCTATCATGGTTGAGTTGCGTTTCCGGGGGAACATAAGATTGACAACATATGTTTTTGTAATGTCTCTTATTAGAGCTAAAGCCGTGTGACCCAGCACCACGACAATTCCAGGTTGTAATATTCATCTAAACCATATATAGTGTGGGTGCCTCTAAAAGGCTCATTTTCCTCTTGATCCCGTTGTCCATGGGGAACTTCCTTTTCGATGACCTCTGAACCTGAAACCTCCATCTGGTCACACAACCGTTGCATGCATTCTTTCCTTATTTATGCCATTAATGATAGGTGGAGACGCCACCTAAGCATTACACATTTCCTGGGTGGTTTGAGGGATGGTGATGCCTTCGTTGCTCGTCACAAGGGGTGCTCCGTTCATGGTTTTCACTCCTTCCATGCACTGAATATCTCAGTAACCATATTTATGACATTTGAAACAGATTATGTGCAGTCCTTCGTATTGCAGTTGTAGTAGATGTTCCCAGAGAATGATTTTAGGTTGCAAGGGTTCATTAGGGTTTAGTTCAACGCAAATTTGCTCATAATGGCCCCTTGCTTGAATGGTTGTTACCCAGTTAATCTTCAACATCACGCCTATCGTGTCCCTAACCCTTCTGATCATTTTGGATATACACCACTAGGCAGTGATTTGCCATCATTTTGGATATACACCCAAACTACAACCTTGGTTGATAGTGCCACACTATCTAAAAATGAAGGTCTCCACCTCTGCACCACTAGGCAGTGATTTGCCACCATTCAAGGTCCTTGAAAAAAAAGCCCAATTGTAGTTCTCTCGAGATGAGAAAAGGACCTGATAAAAAATTTGGAAAAGGTCAATAATTTTAATAGATCCCTTCTTTGTCTAGTGATGCTTTATTTTTGCTTCTAAGATTAGGAAACCCACAGATTTGCCCAATATAGTCACCATTAGTTATCCTTTCCACGGTTACACTATCATTCATGTAATTCTTCATCTGAGATGTGCACTTCCTTGAAGCGTCCTATGTCCTCAGATGCCAGCATTAGAGGTTTAACCTCCATTTTTGGGACGCCAAAGCTCCAACCATCAAATTCCGAGAACGGACAAGTCCATTATTATTAAGAAGTTTTGTATGACACACTTGACATCAACTTCAGAAAGATGAATTTCTCTCATTGCCAGAATCTTTATGCCCATCTGACATTGTTTTGTGTTGCTTCTCACCAGTAAGTAAATTTTTCTCTTCCTTTGATACATCTGTAAAAACCCTAGTAGAGCATTCCTTCTCCATTTTCTTTCCTAAGTAACTTCAGCTAATACAAAACAAATTCTGAGTTAATATAAAATTATACATAATAAATTATTTATGTGTTGAAAGTTTGGAATAATTAATTTGATAAATTTAATAAATGTTATAATTAGAAGGATTTAACACATAACATTAATGGATCTTTCTCAATTATTAAGGGTTGAGAGCCATGATACACGAAAGCGACCCTCGTCCCAAGTAATGAAGCCACAAATTTGAGAGGAAAAGAGTTTATAGAAATGGGAATGGAGATTGAAGAAGAATGAAAATGTGATATGATGGTGGGGAAAGGAAATAGAAGGGGATAGTGACATACGTTGCATTTCTTCAACGTGGCTGATGGCTGATCACCAATCAACTTATACTTCTCTACTATTTCAGTGCTAATATTTGACCACTTGATAAATGATATTTGTTACCTATTTCTATTCTTTTTTAAAAACACTAGCATATAGTACCACGGACGACTTACTTATTTGATTGTGAATTTTTATTAATGTGTGGATAGTATATAATATAATATTGTTTAAAAATATAAATTAAAATGAAAATTATTTTTTAATAAATATAAAACATAGATTAAAGTAAATTTTATGGATTTGTTTTTTTGTCATGTTAGAGAATATTTATAAATAAATAAATAATTGAAAATATTATAATTATTTTTATTAATATATATTTTTATTTTTAGCCAAATAAAATTTATTTTTATATTTATTATGTATTTATATAAAAATCAACACTACTATATAAATATTAATCGATCTTATCTTATATTAAATTATTAAAGATATAATACAATTTTTATAATATATATTTAAATAAAATATTATATAATAAATATAGCACAAGTAGTTAGATATCAACTAATGTCAATATTTTAATTTTTTTTTTTGAAAGGTATGATCGTTGCTCCAACCAAAACAAATTTATTAAAAGACAGAGTATTGCATTTTAAGAATAATGTAATATCTTCGTAATAGTACCTAATTAAAGCATGTAATTTTTGTCAAAGTGAAAATAAATTTAGAATTATTTATTTCAAATTATTTATGCAAAAAATAAAAATTTGAAATATTGTATTAATAATATTGAAAAATAAATTTTATTATCAAATTAATTAATTTCTTTTAGAGTTTAATTGGTATGCACTGTCAATGCAAAATATTTTTACACTAACGTTTAGTGATGACTTTTCATTGATGTGAAAATAGCAACGAGTAAAATTAACAAATTTACCATAAATGATTGTAATTGAAGGTCAGTGTAAAAATATTTACACCGACCATGTATAGCAATTAAACTTTTTTTTCTTATGAGTTTAATTGGTATACACGGTTAGTATAATAAAAGATTTTTTTTACATGAACCTTCAATTATGATTTTTCATTTTATGTAACTTTTAAAATAGTAACAAGTAACGTCAATAAATTTATCATGAATAGATGGTATCCAAATAAACCAACTCCGTCTTTGTTTTAAAACTTAGATGAATCATATTTTTGGCTTTTTTTATCCTTAAAAGGAGAAAATAAACCAAATAATATCCAAAGAGCTTATCTTATACGGAACTTATTTTATACATAAAATTTTTATTTTATAAATATGTTTTTTTATTTTTAAAGAAATATATTTTTCATTCGATGATATAAAATAATATTTTAATAATTTCTTTTAACCTAAGAAGAATTTTTAAGATAAATAAAATAATAAAATTTGACAAACAACTTACTTGTGTTTTTAAGATTTAATTTTTTGGTTGACTTAAAAGTAACTTTAAACTAAAATTAAGTTGAATAATTTAGGAATTATGTACCTGTTAATTCCAAATATTTTTTCTAAAATTGAGATATATTTAGAATTATTTATTTTTATAGTTGAAATATTTATTCCAAATATATATATATATAAATTTTTTTTAAACTATTATATTAATATTGGAAAAAATTTAAATTAAATTATATAATAAATTTTATTCTAATATAGTTATTATATATTTATATTTTAAAAATAATAATTATTATATAATTATATTAATCAATAAATTTATTTTTTGTAAAAATATTAAATATATAATAAAAATATATCAAGAAGAGTTATAGAGAGAGAAAAAAAGTGAAAAAAATGAAGTAAGCACCACTCTTCAATAAAAATTAGAAAGTGAGGCTCTCCAATGAGAAGGCTCACGACCAAGAGAAAAAAATACTATTTTGAAAATTTTCAAATATATGAAGGATCAAAAGTGTTACAAGGTATGAGAGGTCTTATTTATATAAGTTAGTTTAAGCTAAGTTAGACTAGTCAAGTGTAACTTATGGTTAGACTCACTTGAATTAAGTTAACTAAATTATGATATGCTAACTATAGTTTGTTTAACTCATGTATGCACACTTACAAGATAGTATAAATACATTATACATGCTTAAAGCATGACAAAGGGTGTAATAGAAACAGAAGGTGAGAATGTGAATCTTTTCCTTCCCCAAACATACTATGTCTACATTTGAGAAGAAATATACTAGTAAAAGGGAATAGAAATGTAAGAGGAATGTACTAATAATCACACCCAAGTCCAAAGAGAAAGTAAATTGGGAGTCAAATTCATGTTTAGGTTCTAGTTTTTCCCACTTAAAAAAATCCGAAGTTCAGGGTGGAGGCAAGTTTGTTGGATATTATCCTTACTTTCGGTAACAGATCTTCTCAAGAGTCGGGAGGATTCATGCCCTCTCTCCCCCCTCCCTCTATCTCTTCCAAATTTTTTTCCTCTCTTTTAGTAAATATAGTTTTTTTTAAAACAATTGTAATTTTGTAATATATCTACTTTATTTTTTTGGCTCTCAAACTTTTTTCTTCCTTTTTAACAAATAGAGAATTTTTTACAAAAAAAAATTATAATTCTCTTGAAATATATCTATTTTTTTTAGCTCCTAACATTTTTAGCCAAGGTTCTCCGTTAACTGTTCTTGCGCTACTTGTATCTTAAATAAACATAGGCATACGCATAAGCATACAGACAAACCTAGTCCGCAATCGGGAATAAGGTAATCAATTTTTTTTACCTCGATAAGAATCAAAGAACAAGAATGGTTTGGAATATCAAGATAAGACAAACAGACTAAAAATGTCCTCGCGTTACCTATTGGCTACCACTCATATAAACTACTTAACTTTAAACATTTATTTCCCATTTTATTTTATTTTTTCAATTAAACGATTTTAATTTTACATTTTTTTTGTCTTTTTTATGTTTTTATTTGTTTACTTCCATTCCTTTCTTTCTTAATCAAAACTAAACAAAATTAATTAAATTAAAATGTATATTGTCATTATTATTACCAGCGAAAACATAGGCGCTGTCACGTCTGTATATTCGCATTTCTATTTTAATATGTTATAACAATCGTAGAGTTTTAATTTAATATCTTTTGTAAATTTTTATATTTTAAAATATAAATTGTTATATGACATGTTTTGAAATATATTTTGTTAATTTTATATTTTTTGTTTATAATAACATGATAAAAACATGTCAGATCATCAATGAATATGTCAAATATGCAATGAATATGAAAAAATGGAAAAATCAGAGTTTAAATAGAACTCAAAATATTGCCACACCTATGCATTTGCATGTTTATTAAAAATATTTATCATGAAATGTACACATATCTATACTATTAATAAAGAAAATACCCCATTTTGATGTCTATTTTTCAAAATACATATTCTACCCTTGTACATATTTTAAAATTAAAAAATAAATAAATTTGGCATAAGAAGAACTTGAACCCACAACCACTCAAACCCAAAATTAGTATTTTAAAGTATGTTGGATATCAATATTTTAAAGTAACTTTTTACTTAAAGTTATAAAGTTAGTCTAGTGGTAAAGTATATGTTTGAGAAATAAGAGGTTATAGGTTCAAGTCTCTCTTATGACAAATTAGTTTAATTTTTTAATTTTAAAATAGGTGTAAGGGTAGAATAAATATTTTGAAAAGTAGACATCAAAAGGGGGTATTCCCTTTATTAATAGTTTAATTTTAAAATAGGTGTAAGGGTAGAATAGGTATTTTGAAAAGTAGACATGAAAATGGGATATTCCCTTTATTAATAGTATAGATATAATATATAATATAATATCATATATTAGATATTATAGATATAATTGGATAATTATGTATCTTGAATATCAATATTTTAAAGTAATTTTTTAATTTTAAAATAGGTGTAAGGGTAGAATAAATATTTTGAAAAGTAGACATCAAAAGGGGGTATTCCCTTTATTAATAGTTTAATTTTAAAATATGTGTAAGGGTAGAATAGGTATTTTGAAAAGTAGACATGAAAATGAGGTATTCCCTTTATTAATAGTATAGATATAATATATAATATAATATCATATATTAGATATTATAGATATAATTGGACAATTATGTATCTTGAATATCAATATTTTAAAGTAATTTTTTACTTAAAGTTATAAGATTGATCTAGTGGTAAAATATATGTTTGGAAAATAAGAGTTTATGGATTCAAGTCCCTTTTATGAAAAATTAGTTTATTTTTTTAATTTTAAAATAGGTGTAAGAATATTTTCTTTATTAATAGTATAAATAATAATAATTTATATATATATATATATAAAGAAAGTAATTTTGATATTCACATTTAATTTCTAATTTTATTTTTAATTATTTTTTAATAACTATTTAAAAATAAAAACAAAAAAGATACTTTCAAAATTACTTTCGTTTGCCCTGGTAATAATAATAATTACAAATTAAATTTTAAAAAAATCCATTAATTTGCGTGCATGGACGAGTAGATATTTGTGGTGGTTCTGGTCAAAAAAAGATATTTGTGGTCAAACACCTGAATTCGACGTATAAGAACTATGGGACCCACCTGCGTTGTGATGATCAGCATGTGACTAAATGAATTTAAAAAATAAATATTGTCTATTTATTTTAGAACTAAATTAAAATATATTATTATATAAATAACTATTCAATCACAATCTAATTAGTATATACTAATTTTTATCTCGTTTAATTATATTCTTTAATTTATATAATTTTTAAAATATTAATAATAAATCAACAACTTATCATAAATTAAAAAATATAATTAAACGTAAAATTTTTTATCCTTTTAATACATATATATAAAATATAAATTAGTACGAAGTATAATAATTTAATTAATACTCCTGTATTTAAGATATATTGTGTAAAAATAAAAAACTAAGCATGAAGACACGTGGTAGACGTATGCACTAGGATGATTACACGTGCAACACATGCCACTCACTCACGACTCACAAGTGATTACGAAATTTAGACAAAGACCCACGCGCACCAAATCTCTACTTGTGCACCTCTATTTTCACCGTCGTTAAACTTACATGTTAACCCGCCCACCGGTCATGACTCACGACCGCATAAATAAAAGGAAAAAGTCATTATTCTTAATCATTTATCTAATAATTTACAAAATTTTCTTACCTTTATTTTTTATGTTTCTAAACCAAACATATCCTTTGTTAAAAATATATATGGATTATCTCGTAAAATATAAAATATTTAATATCAAATCTATAAGTAATTACCAACACATTTCTTTAGGTTTATTGTAATTAGAGATACACCTCCTCTTTTTTTTTTTTAAATTACATAAACCCTTACTTTTATGTATTTATTTCAGTTGTATATATCTTTTCCAAATGATGTAAGTACGTTACCAGATCAAGCTACATGTTGGTCATATAATTTTTAATTAAATTTAAAAGACAAATTACTCTTCTCATTTTCATAAAGCAAAAACTTTTGTTTGCCTCTCGTTTGAAGGTTTTGTGTTGTTTCGTTGAAGAAGAAAATCTTTTATCAATTGAATGTGTATATGGTATATTAGTCTTGTTTATTTTTGTATTATTATTATGTTTGTATTTCATGCGAACATGATACAATTGTGTTTTTTTTTTCAAGTTTCGTAACAGTGAAACAATAGAAGTGAGGGAGTATCAAATGTTAAGTTTTAAAAATATAGGAGGTAAATGTATAATAGCGTACAAAAATTAGGACGTACATGTGTAGTATCATACAAAACTTATACCTCTAAGTTTTGTACGCTTTTACACATGTACCTTCTATATTTTTCAAACTTTCAAGAAGTAGCAATAAGCTATGCAAAGTAAGGACTTTAATTCAAGCTTTAAAGGATATAAAACTAATAGGTTGTAAATGATTTTACAAGAAAAATATTGAAGCATATGGAAAAGTCGAGACTTACGAGGCTTACCTTGTTGCCAAATGTTATAGTAAAAAAGAAGGAAAAATTATGAGGAAACATTTTCTCACGGGGCAATGCTCTCAATTCGAATTTTACTTATTATAGTCACTTGCTATGATTATGAAATATGGTAAATGGATGTGAAGACGATTTTTCTCAATGGTGAGCTAAAAGAGGATGTGTATATGACACAACTTGAATGATTCAAAGAGGATGTGTACATGACACAACTTGAATGATTCATATCCTCTTTCGATCATAATAAAGTTTGTAAGCTACAAAGGTCCATTTATCGATTAAACAAGCTTTGAGAAGTTGAAATATTTAGTTTAACAAGACAATTAAAAAATTCGATTTTGTTAAATGTGAAGAAGAACCTTGTATCTATAAAAAGGTTAGTGGGAGCACAAACATTTTCTTTATGATGTATGTGGATGACATATTACTTATTGGATGACATACCATCTTTGCAAGGTCCAAATATTCGACTATCTGAACAATTCTCTATGAAGGATTTGGGAGAAGCAATGTATATTCTAAGAATAAGGATTTATAGAAATAGATCTAAAAGATTGTTTAGACTCTCCCAATTTATGTATATCAATATCATCTTAAAGAGGTATAATATAGAGAATTCCTAAAAGGGATATTCACCAATAGGAATAGGAGTTACTCTTAGTAAAGACGATTGTCCTAAAACCGTTGAAGAAAGGAAACGTGTGTGTATCATATGCTAGTGTAGTGAGAGCTATCATGTACACGTCCTGATGTCGATTTTGCACTAGGAGTAGTTAACCGATATCAAACAAATCTTGGTGAAAAACTAAAGACCAAGTTCTCATTTATAGTGACTTTGAATTAAAACTGAAAGGTTGTAGAAAGGCAAGTTTTGCATTAGATAAAGATGATAGTAAATCTATTTTAGGTTATGTTTTCACCTTAAACGGCGGTGCAATGAGTTGGAAAAGTTCCAAACAAGGTACAATTGCATATTCAACAACTGAAGCAGAGTATATAACAGCAAGTGTAACATCCTTATTTTTTTTATACTACTAAATTATTTGAAATTCAACTTAGAAATTAGAATAAGTATTAGGAAGTTCTATTCATCTCAAAATTATAGTATAATACGGAAAAATAAAAATATAATATATTACAAAATAGAAATTACAAAACATATTATTGCAATTTTAAGGAATTTTCTAAAACAGATGCTTAGTTGATAGATCAATAATATCTAACTATTTTAACTTTTATTCTCCAAAAATATTACTTGTAGTCCTTTATTAATATTTTTCACATATTACTTTTGGTCATTTATTAATGTTCTTCAAATATTACTTATAGTCTTTTATTAATATTTTTCATATATTTCTATTTTATAATTGATATGTATAATAATTTTAATTTAATATGTTATGTAATAGATTTTATAACTTTTTTTTTTACTTTAAAAAAATATTTTTCTACTATGTTAATATGATTATTAAAAGTGTTGATAACCATTATTAAATGCCAATAAAGTCGCTTGAAATCAAAGTGTTAATAACCATTAACCGCGTAAGATAAGAACATCTCTATTATGCCCTTTCCTTTAACTGTTTGAGTGACTGGCAAACTGCCCCAAAGGTGTCGCAGCCTAAGCACACTTCCAATCCATTTTATTTTCAATAAAAAAAAAGTGTTTCTGCTATGAACACTATCTTAGGTATGAACAACTAAGTTTATACTTCTTTAAAGCATTATCTAATTTATCTTTTGGTAATTTTTTGGGGGTTAATGATAACATGCCGTGTGCTTAATAGTGCAAGGAAAACTAGCTTTTATTATTATTAAATGTCAAATTAAAATTTATTTGTTTTTTGGTGATTTTTTTTGTCAAAAATAAAATTAAGCTTATTAATTATTATAAACCAATGTTGTGCAAATGATCAATAGTATATACAGTAAAAAAATGTCAATTAAATCTTTAATTTATTATCTACAAATATTTAAATATTATTTACTCTTTATTTCAAATGTAATATTAAATGCAAACAAATTGTTTTCATTTGAAAATAGATTTGACTAAATATTTTATTAACATGGTTAAAAAATATTATTGAATATCAAGTATGCATAATTTACTATTATGCTAAGAAAAGAGTTGATAATATAGATTTTGAATAATGCAAAATAGAAGTAAAAATATTCAACTATTGTTTTTTTACAAAATTTAATACAATAAAATTAGTTTTTAAATTAATATAGAAAATAATTATGTAATTTTATTTAATAAAATTTAAATTATGATAACAGTTAAAAAAATTGTTAGATTGAATTAAATTAAATCATGAAAGATTATTTTAATTTAGTTCAAATTTAAAGTTATAAACCAAATCATGTCTTCATTTTATGTTTAGTTTTTTTTTCCCTCTAAAATTGAACTAAATTGTACTGCGCACACTCTTGGTCGCTTAATAAAGAGAAATTTCACACTGTAAATTCTCTTATGTAATTAGTTTAGATTCACCTTATATTCTTGAGGTCCATGTAATAAAGAGTTTTATTTGAGAAATATAAATATTAGAGAGGATAAATGTCACATAATTGAATTTAATCTAGAATTCAATATTTGATTAAGAGACTTTAATTCTATATTGAGTTGAGGATATATAGATTACACATGAAGAAGAGTAAAAAGATTATAATCTAATGCTTGTTGACCATTATTTCTCCATTGTGTGATACACTTAATAAATTTTGTGTATATATTGTAGATCTCCCAAGATTGAAAAAGTAAAATCCTTTCTTTCTTTATTTTTTTTATAAGTCAATATTGCAAATATATATATATATATATATATATATATATATATATATATAAAACAAAAATATAAGATATACCTTCTCAATGTTTAAAAATAGGTTACAATCATGAAAAAGAAAATGAGTGAGGCAATGTGATAAGAACTATAAGCATGCTGGTTGAATTATGTTGATTTCGATAAAAAAAGAAGAAGTCATTAATTATTTGGCATGAGAATGTGATGTTAAATTAGTTGAATAACATCATTCTCATGAGATGATTGTGTTGCTTGTGTTATAAAAATTAATTAAAAAAAATTAAATAATATAATTGTCAAATATCATGTTTCAATGATAATATAAGTTAAAGATAGAGTAACCTGGGTTGAAAAATATAAATGTGTTTATAATATGTTTCTCTTTCAAGATACGTTTTGATAGATCTTTCAAATACAATAGATCCCGAACCAATGAATATTGTTCCAAGATTTTAGAAGTGAAAGGTTTTTAAAGAAGAGAAAATTATTTTTTGAGTTGTCTATATTTTGCTTTTGCACGATTATGAAGAGCCTAAAAAATTGCAGGTTACTTTTATTTTGTTTTTATGAAACTGCAACTGCATGTACTAGACATTACTTCCTAAAGTTGAGCATAGTTACTATTAAAACAAATTACAGCTTGCTGCAGTTCTTTCCAAGAATCTCGCGCACAGGTTGATGCCAAAAATGTCGCGCACAAAATATTGCGCATAGTAACAATCCCAAAAAATATTGGGAACGGTAAATAATTAAGTATTATAATAAATATATTATAGTTTATATTTTAAATTTTAAAATTGATCAATAATTTCTAACATTCTTCCACTAATTTTAAAATTTTTAATTAAACAAAATAACAAAATATTGTACAAGTACTTAAAATACAGAGTATGATATATTATAGTATCTGTATAAGGAATCTTTCGGGTTTGAGCCTTATACCTAAGTATATGAACCTCTACTTGAGAAAATATAGAGACTTAATAGTATTGAATTACATCTCTTTTAACCAGACTTCACAACACAATATAATAAAAGTGTTAAATTGAGTTATAATAAATGGTGGAACGAGAATTATTTCAGTTTTCATAGTGGAACGAGAAATAATAGTTTGTTTAACAAATTTCCAAGCTATAACACCTCCAACTAAAGTAAAGACATAACCAATAGTTGATTTAATTTCATTAGAATTAGAAATTCAATTTGCATTACAAAAATCTTCAATTACAGTAGAATAACGAGTATAGTGAATGCCATATTAATAGTTTGTTTAAGATATTTAAATATCCTTTCTAGAGAAATCCAATGTGAATGATTAGGACTATGGATATATCTTCCCAACCTACTCATCGCGTATGCAATGTCTGGTCCAGAATAATTTGACAAATACAATAATGAACCAATAATTTAAGAATATTTAAAAGGAGAAACACCTTCACCTATATTTTTCTTTAATTTTGTATCGGAGTCAAAAGGTGTAGAAACATGTTTTTATTGTGATTGTATCAAATTAATATCATAACGAGTTTTTATTAATTATTACCTAATATAACATCAATTGGCCCAAGATCTTTCATTTCAAAATTACTGGATAAGAAAGAATTCACATTATTTATTACATGCAGGTTACTAAAAAAAAATTAAAATATCATCCACATAGAGACATAAAATGACACACAAATTATCATTAAATTATTTCAAATAAACACATTTATCGTTGTTGTTAAATTGAAAGTCATATGATAAAACAACTTGATCAAATTTATCATGCCACTATTTAGGAGTCTATTTTAAACCATACAAAGATTTAACAAGCTTGTAAACTTTCTTTTCTATTCTAGGTTCTATAAAACGTTCAGGTTGATTCATATAAATTTCTTCTTCCAAGTTACCATTTAAAAAAACATTTTTTACATCAATTTGATGAACTTCTAAATTAAAAACACAAGCAAAAGCAATTAAAAATCTAATAGTAGTGACTTTAGAAACAAGAGAATATGTATAAAAGAAATCCATACCTTCTACTTGTTTATAATCAATTACAACAAGTCTTGCTTTGAACTTTTCTATAGAATCATCAGTTCTTAATTTTTTTTGAAAAACCCATTTACAACGTATATTTTTTACAACCAAGTGAAAGGTCGGTTAAAAATAAAGTTTTATTGACTTTAAGAGAATTCAATTCATCATTAATGGCTTGTTTCCAAAATGGTGCATTAACTATCTCTTGACCTCACTATAAGTTTTAGCATCATCTTCAAGCAAGAAATAACAAAATTCAGACAAAAAACTTTAGTTTTCATAATTAAATCTTCAAAGAAAAACATTTTCAAAGAAAACATCTCTAGATTCCATAATTATGTTATTAGAAATATCAGAGACTTTAGAATTAATAACGAAAAATCTATACGTAGTACTATGCAGAGAATATCCAAGAAAAACATAATCGATTTTCTTTTCTTATTAATAGGAATATTCACCTTACCCCACACCTTGAGATATTTCAAATTTGGTTTTCTATTTTCCCACAATTCACAAGGGGTTTTAACTAAATTCTTATAAGGAATTCTATTTAGAATATGACATGCAATAAAAAAAGCTTCTCCCCACAAGTTATCAAACATATCGGAACTTATAAGCATGACATTTATCATGTCTAACAAAATATGATTTTTTCTTTCAGTAATACCATTGAATTGAGGAGCATAGGGTGGAGCGACCTCATGAATAATATCATGTAACTAAAAAAATTGACTCATTTTATTAGAGACATATTCTCCACCTCTATGAGAACAAAGAATTTTAGTTCTCTTGTCTAATTGATTTTCAACCTCCTCTTTATAGATTTTGAATTTATCTAATAACTCACTTTTATGAGTTATTAAATACACATAATATTTTGAGAAGTCATAAATAAAAGTAATGAAATATTTCTTTCCACCACGAGTTAACACATCCATTACTATCACATATATCACTATGAATAAGTTCAAGTAAACAAGTTTTCTTTTGAATAAAATTTTGAAATGATTTCCTAGGTTTTTTAGCTTGAACACAAACTTCACATTTTTGTTTTAATTCAGTAAAATATTTACGAATAAGATCAAGAGTCAACATCCTTCTAATAGAGTTTAAATTAATATGTTCAAGTCTACCATGCCAAGTATCACAACATTAAAAAAATATAACCTTTGCCAGTAAAAGAACCATGTGGAGAGATTAAGTTTAAAAGATGACGAGATATTAAGTTTAAACAAACCCTCACAAATATAACCTTTGCCAGTAAAAGAACCATGCCGTGAAATTACAACTCTATTAGATTCAAAAATAATTTTATGTCCTTGTTGAGCGAGTAAAACAGTGCTAATCAAGTTTTTCTAATATCATATACATGAAAAACTTTATCCAAAACAAGACAATTTACAAAAGATAGTTCTAGTTTGACTCGGCCTAAACCAATAATGCGTGCCCCCATGCTCATAGTTCGTGTGTGACATTCCTGATATGAAGAGAATAATTATTTATCAGCACACACATGAACATTCGCGCCAGAGTCAATCCACCAATCATTTGAGTTATAAATAAAATTTAACTATGGGCTACTGACATGATACCTGTTTAATGGGAAATTCGAGCTAGAATTAGTAGTAATAACATTAATTTGAGATTGAGAAAGTGATTTAGATTCAGATCTTTTTCTTTAGGTTGACAACGATGATGAAAATAATCCTTAGCAAAATGGTTGTTCCTTCCACAAACAATGCACAATGACGACTCATTTCCACAAACCCTCACAAATATAAGCTTTGACCAATTTTTTTTTATTAAATCCAATTTTTTTAAAAAAATTTGACTTAGGCTTATTAGCATTTTCTACTAAATAAGCCTTAGCTTGAAAAATAGGTTTTTGAGAATCCTTTTGTGAAAGACAATGCTTATCATCAATTCGTCAAGAAACCAACAAATTATCTAAAGTAAAATAATCAAGTTTATGTTAGACTTTGCAAATTCAGACCAAGAAGAAGATAATTTGGAAATTAAAAGACTAATAAGCATGATGTCAGGCAAAATAATTTCTTTTATTTTCATGTCATAAATAATGTTTTCAAATTCATGAACTTGGTCTAAAAAAGGTTTCCATCTTCTATTTGAAAATAAATCATTCTTAGACCTTTTTTAGCTAATCATGACAGAGTTAGCTATATTTTGAAATTCCAATTTATTTAAACTAATCATATGATAAAGTTAATTTTAAAAATATAGAAAAATTAATCAAGATAGGGTTTGAACCTAAAACCTAGAAATGAAAGTGCTAAGATCATACCTGTAGACCAAAACCCAATGTTAGTGTTTTTATGATATTCAAATTCATTTAAGTTAATCATAAAGCAACATTAATTTTAAACATAAAAAGAAGTTGGCTAAGGTAAAATTCAAAGTAACACAGAACCGAGAGTGGAAGTGGTAGGGTCATACTACTAGACCAAAGATCCACATTAATTTTATTGTCTATTTCCCCTTTTTTTTTTACTATTCTAGGTAATTTATTTTGTAAATTTTTTAAATGGAGAAATTTTACTTTTAATTCTTAATTTTAATTTATGTCTTTATTTTTAATTGGATGTTAAATTTTATATTGTTGTTAATATAGCTAAATTTTAGTTTTAGTTGCTAACCGTTAAATTTTAATTTCAACTTTTAATTCTTAATTTTAGTTTCAAAAACACAAATAAAATATGCAACATAAAATGACCTAGAATAGATTTAAAATTAAAATATACAAATAAAATATAAAATCTAATTAAAAATAAAGATAGAAATTAAAATTAAGAATTAAAATTTAAATTAAAAGTTGAAAATTATAAATTAAAGTAACGACTAAAACTTAAATATAAAATTAAAAATTGAAAAAAAATTAAAAATTGAAAAAAAAACTTATTCCAAATAGATTTAACATAAAATGAAGCTATGTAGTTTTTAGAATCTAAAAAATTTCTCTATTTAAAAAAATTACAACATAAATGACTTAGAATAGTAAAACAAAACAAAGGAAAATACACAACAAAATGAATGTGTGTCTATTGTCTAATGGTATTATCTTAGCACTCCCATAAGTCCTAGGTTCAAATCTTACTTTGTCCAATTTTTCTATATTTTTAAAATTAACGTTGCCACATAATTAGTTTAATAAAATTTGAATCTCACAAAAAACTAACATCAGTTTTTGGTCTAGTGGTATGGTCTTGACACTCTTATTGCTAGGTCTTAGGTTCAAACTCTACCTTGCCCAACTTTTCTTTATTCTTAAAATTAACGCTGCCACATAATTAGTTTATACAAATTTGAATTACAAAATAAAGCTAATATTGACCTTTGGTTGAGTGGAATGACTCTAGCATTCTCTCTTTTAAGACCTAGATTTGATTCTTGCCTTTACAAATCATTAGATACACTTCACTAAATTACGCAATAAACATTCTTTTCTAACGGTCAATAGTCTAAATCAAAAGAGCAAAAATTAAACTTTTGAAAAAGTTGGAGGGCAAAAAGTGTCCAAAAAAATAATTGGGGACATAAAGTGAGTTACCCCCTAAATAGGGGGACACAGGTGATAATTTAGCCAAGATTTTAATATATTCATGACAGACATGTTGAAACAAACAAAAGACTTCAGTTTACTCTCTAAGATTGTTATAAAAATTAATTAAAGAAAATTAAATAATGTAATGTAATTGTCAAATGCCACATTTCAACAATAATACATAACAAAGATTTAAAACAGAGCAATCAATAATAATTATTGAAACACAAATATTAAATAAGCTAAGGTTTAGAGTATCCTGAGTTGAAGCATGTAAAGTTCTGTCCTTATAACGTAAATGCCTCCCACTACACCAGTATTCTTCAAACTTTATAATATGTTTCTCTCCTAAGATACATCAATCAATAGACCCTTTGAGTGTAGTAAAAGATCTTGAACTAATAAACACCATTCCAAGATTTTAGAAGTGAAAGATTTTTAAAGAAGAGAAAATTGCTTTTTAAGTTGTCTATCTTTTGCTTTTGCACCCATATAGAGAGAGATTATGAAGAGCCTAAAGAACTGAACGTTACTTTTATTTTGTTTTTATGAAATTGCAATTGCACCTACTAGGCGTTACTTCTTAAAATTGAGCATCTTTACCGTTAAAAACAAATTGTAGCTTGCGGCAGTTCTTTCCAAGAATCTTGTGCACACGTTGATGCAAAAAATCTCGCGCACAAAATATTGTGCATAGTAACAATTGCACAAAATATTGTGAAAAGTGAATTTTAAACTTAATAATTAAGTATCATAATAAAGATATTATAGTTTATAAATTTTTAAAATTTAAATTATTAGTAATTTCTAACCATCTGAGCTATAACTTGTGCATGTGGTATTTCCATCTTAAATACTGCAACATTCTTATGCTTCCCTATTTATTAGATCCCAACAAACCAAATAAAAGATCACACCTTTTCTCTTAAACTATGTACCTTCACCAACTCTTCCTCACCAAATTTAAGGTTGAAAATATCATTACATTTCCTTCTTTACATCACAATTTTGTGAAAATATTTTGAGTTTGCACCCTCCTTTCTTAGTCACTAGACCCTTGATTTTTGCATCATAAATAAGCACTTCATGTCCACTCATTTCTTGTAATTCATTGTTTTATCTATTCTTTCATTTTTCTCTCCCTCATCTAAACCCTTAGCTTCATTTTTCATATCCAACACATGCAACTCCTTTCTCTCCTACTTTATTCTCTTTAAAATATATTAGAATGTTGCTTTATTTTACTTGTTCAACTCTCTTTTAATCATTTTTAGTTTTTCCTTCAAAACAAAGGACTTTCATCCTTTTACACTTAATTTTTTCCATAATTTTTCCACCAAAGGTTTGAACCTACTGTCTCCCAACCAACAATATGATGTGCATAAAGGTTTATGTCCCCCCAATTTAGTTCCTTGGCAGACAACATCACAAGGCAGACAACATCACAAGGCATTAATCTGACACACTTCTAGATAGACCCATTGTTCTACATTGTCCCAAACAACCAAGAACTCCTCCGTAACTAGAAATTTATCCAATATGCTCATGGTCTTTCTATCATTTTTGTACCATGTTTATTTCTTGCCCCTTATAGGTAAATCTACAAGTCCTTCATTGTTTTTAGACCCGTTGAATAGGTGCATTTCTTCCACTCTTTGATTTATGCCAATCCCTTTCCTTTACTCCTCATTTTTTATTAAATTAAAATCCTCCCATTACACACTAAAGAACTCCATCTCTCTCCATTTTAGTATTTTCTAAGGGTTTGATTGGTTTGATTTTGTTTTTTAAGTTTTTGAAAAGAGTTTTTAAGAATAGTTTTCAAAAACTGTTTTTATGAAGAAAAAAAAAGATTGTTTGGAAAATTTTATTTGAAAACTGTTTTAAAGATATATAAATGTAAAAACATATTCTGATTATATTTTGAGTTTTCAAAACAAAAATAGAAAACTGAAAAACAAAATTAGTTTCAGTTGTTCCTGTTTTTTAATTTTTAAAAAGTTAAAAATCAGAACTGTTTTCAAAAAGTGTTTTTAGAAAACACTACCCAAACGAGTGTTTTTGTTTTTAAATACTAAAATACTGAAAAAAAGTTTTATAAAACTGTTGTCAAACAAACTTTGAAACCTGTTTTGCTTCTCTTTTGCTTTTCAGTTTTTTGTTTTTGTTTTGAAAACTCAAAATACAATCTTGTTTTTTGCTTTTCACTAATGAAATTTTAATAAACATTAAATTTTTTTTCCTATTTTTATATCTTTAAAACTCTTTTTAAAAACTAAAAAGCAAAATCAAATCAATCAACTTCTAAATGTTTCCAACATTTCTTCTTCCCTTCAATAACATAGACATTTACGAATATGGTTGTTTCCTCCACTAGAACCCACTTTCCAACCACTCTTATAAAAGAACTTTCCACAAAACAAATTTCTTTCTTGAAAACTGCCAAATCCTACGTATTCATCAATTCTCTTGAACTACCATTTAATGGCTTAAAAACTCACATTACCTAGTTTTTTCCCATAAGATTTCACCTAGGGCATTCTGAATTTGTTCCATATTCTTTTCATGAATAAATATCATTTCTGGTTTCTGTTCTTTTATCAACCTTCTCACCTCAAAGAGTTGATTTTTTTTTCCAATGTTTATTTTATTTTTCTCATTAATATTCTAATTGATATTTATGAGGTTAGAAAAGTGAAAAAAGATGAAATTAAAATTGAGATCATTCTCACCTCACGCTGTGTTTCTACCGTGCTTTGTCACTTATTGCAAGATGAGATTTAAGTTTCAAATTGAAGTAAGATATCATGATAAGTTGATTTTATATGGATTAGCCTCTCAACACGCAATAACTAACATTGCTTTTCTTTAGGCTATATTTTAATGTTTGGTACTAATGAACTATTGTGTTCACCGCGGTACTATTAGTAGTAGTAAACACAATGAATTCAAGATAAAATAAATAGATTTTTATTGGAAAACATATGTTAATAATAATAAAAAAAGCGACTAATACAAGTTTGGATTTCAAATGGAACAACAGATAGAGCTCATTTTGTGAATATTATAATTGTTTTGATTGTCTTGAGTTAGCACTGTGACTGTGGTGTGTTTGTTGCCCAGAACTTGTGCACATGCAGAGCAAGCTAGCGTGGATTTGCAGAATTATGTTTTAGCCAATTACACAGAATCCTACATCAAGATTACGAGAGTATGACGTAGAATTAAATTATCCCAAATGTCGTGTTTCTAAATATATTGTACCGTTGCTATTATTTGGGAGTTTGCTGAGGATAAAAATGTACAAAAAGAATGAAGTGTTTGAATAGTATCTAATTAAGAATGAATTTAGCAATGTTAAGAATAAGTTAACATTATTAAAAGATAATGGTGTTAACAGAAGATAAGAAGATGTAGAGAGCTTTTCTTCCAACGGAAACGACAAATATGGAAACTTCCATAAGCACGGAATGGATATTGCTTTTGCTTTAGTTCTGTGTTTATTTTATGATGTATTAGTTATTAGTCATATGCGCCTTTCTATTCTATCTGGTTTGTTTGCTTTGTTTGGAATTTCCTTCTAGCAAGGAAATTTCTGTACATACGGCTTCCACGAAAATGGAATTTACGTCTTCTCAAGAGACTGAGAAATAAAACATCTGCTGCACTTAATTAATTTAATTAGATAGACGAAACTAAACTGTTTTTACTTTCTCATTTCCCTCTTCCTAAATTTTACCAACCAACACTGGAAAATTTATATTATTTTATTAATTAAAGTTTTAATCCAAATTCATTTTTGTTTAAATAAATTTATTGAAAAATAATTTAAAGTTAAAAGTGTGAATAATTAAAAAAAAATTATTAATTAAAAAATAGCCATAGATTATAAATTTTGACCCTGAAAAATGGCTAAAAACTTATAAAAAAACCGATCTCAAATAATTAGAATGACCGATTTTTTAAAAACAACTTGTGTAAAAACAACTGTTTTCCAGTTCCAAGTCACCTAAATTGGGTTAAGGGGCATTATTTAAAAAAGAAAGAATAGTTTTTTTGTCGTTTTTTATATTAATTGTTTCCTTTATTATTTACCATTTTAAACACACATTCGGACACCCATTAATATATTTTATATTGAAAGATTTAAATATAGTGCAGAATTTGAACCCAAATAATTGATATAGGACACGCATGCCAATCATGAAGTCACCTCTCTATCCGCAAATTTGGCTTAAAAGTATTTTTATTTTGACATAAATGTCACTACAAAATATTTTTATAGTGACATGTGGCTAAGTAAGTTTGGTAAATGATATTATTGGAAGGAGAATGTTAAGAAAAAAAATTAATTTTTTTCCGGTAAAACTCAAATATTGTTGATCTAATAGAATACATTACGAGAAATTTTAGTTAGAAAAAAATTGAAGAAGTTTTAGTTTCATTATGTTAAAATATGAATATATGATAGTGCTACTGATAGTATTTTTTAACTATTTCATAATTATTTTTATTTTTAAAAGGGTAATATTTATGCGTTTCCCTTGTTTGAATAAGTAGGATTATACTTGTCTTATATCTATTTAGGTATGATAATGGACCAATATGAGTATATGATTCTCTTATCTATTTTTATTTATGTTTTTTATATTTAATAAGTATGAGATGTATGTTATATTTTTATTTTTTGTTGAGTATTAAATATATCTATATTTGAAAATAATAATAATTTTTTTAAAAAATAAGGCGCTTGAATATAATAATATTAATTAAAAAATTATATAATAAATATAAAATTTGTAATTTGTAGATTAAACTTCTCTTTGTTATAAAAAATTATAATTTATGAAACAATCTTAGAATCTAATAAATCATTTAATTTAAAAATTAAATCTAATAAATTAAATGTAAAAGTTTGGCATATTTTATTAATTAAAATAAAAACAAATACTTATTATAGCTCTATTTCTAACCTAACAAATTGAATATTTCTGTCCTTATACTCATTTCGGTTAAAACGAAATTTTGGGTCAAGTTGGTAGCCGATTAAAGTAGAGGTTTTATTTACCATCCTGCCATCATAACTCACAATCTTGATTGTCTGGACTATTTTGAAAGATTCGATTTTTACTTCATATATTTTGATTGGTCTACTCTTGAGACAATTTACAATTTCTTATCAAATGTAGAAGATATGAATATTTATGATTGACCCATTTAATTAAATATTCTACAATTGTCACTCTAATGTTGAACCTTAAAGATGTACCTGTTAAGATAGGTAGGCTTGGCGGTATAATTCAAGTAATTATTATTTTTCATCTCGACAATTAAAATTCACGATCATAAAATAATGATTTTGATTAGAGAATAAGTTTACAGTTTAAGCAGTATATAAATTTACACAATAAAAAAATATTACACTGAGAGTCACATTTTTTTTTATTTACATGAAGTTTAAAAGTTTAATGATAAAATCAACCAATTTATTATAAATTAAAATTATAATCGAATATTAGTATAAAATATTTTACATTTTACTAATAAAACTCATTAGTTTATTGTATTGTATTAAGTTTCTTTTTTTATTATGACAATTTTGTATAAAAATATAAATATTTAAAATTTTTTAACTAATTAGAAGCATTAAAAATATATTTAGAGAGAACTGAAAATAAATTTAGATAAATTAACGTAAATTATAATTATCATAAATTATATTTTATCAACATAACTTATAAATTATAGCTAAATTTTTAATTAACACGTTAACAACTAATATTTGAGGTATAAAAATGATCATAAATTATTTTTAATTTATTTCAATATTTTTTAAAACTTATTGAATATATAAATTTATTTTTTCAAAAAATTTAGAATATAATATCTCAAATGCAAATAAACACTTAATTAAATTATTTATTCGAATCGCTCTTAATATTTACCGGTTTACAGTCTGAAATGTATAACAGTATTTTTATAGTGTTTATATGGTAAAATTGAGAAATTTTGTAATGATGATTTTTCAAAATATAACAATATAGTAAGAAAATAAGATTGAGTAAAGAAAAATTTGATGAGGGAAATAATTTAGAAGTAAAATGGAGAGAGTAGTTAAGAAGAAGGAAAAAAACATGATGATGAGTGGAGAGTGAGTTTTGTTTAGAGGAATGCATTGAGTGAGAAGGAGACAAAAGATTAACATGGCCGGCACACTTGAAAGAACACAGTCCCATGTTGATGTTGTATGGTGCAACAAGAAACGGCGCGTGGACTCAATGCAATCCATCACATATTAAAAAACAAAGAAAGAGGACATCTGTCCTAAGTTTTTCATTTTCTTGGACCAAACTCTCAACCGCTTCGACTACCTCTTCTCTTTCTCAATTCTCCACCCTTTTTCTGAAAGGGAGAGATAATCATGATTCACGTTTTTGTAAGCTGAATAAAACAAACAAAACATGGGTTCTCCTTCTAGAGTTGGGAGTAGCAGCTACGATTACTCCTTTAAGGTTTTGTTGATTGGTGATTCTGGTGTTGGCAAGAGTAGTCTTCTTCTCAGCTTCATCTCCAACTCTAACTCCATCCATCACCTATCCCCCACCATTGGTACTTTCTTCTTTCTCTTCTTTTACTTTTCTCAGATCATACTACTTTCTTTCAAATTCAATTCCTCCCAACCATGATCACCTTGATTCAAAAGTTTAAAGCAGCATCTTTTTGTTGGACCTTATGCCAATCTTGATTCTATGGATTTGGTTTCACCTATCTTAAACCCCATTTTGCCAACAACTTCTCTCAAGTGTAAAAATGGAATCTTCCATGGTCTGCCTAGAGTTGATTTAGTGCCTCATAGCATATATGGAATTAGTAAATTTCTGTGTCATTGTTTTGTTACATACTGAGATGTTGGTTCCTAAATCATTTAAGGTGTGGATTTCAAGATAAAGCTTTTTACAGTTGGTGGTAAAAGATTGAAGCTCACAATTTGGGACACAGGTAACTGATTTTCTATTCATTATATTACTTTTTTTTGCTAAAGAATTTTCTCATACATGTATTTAGTCAAGATTTTTCCTTTTTCTACCTCAATTTTATATTCCTCTTGGAATGTTGTTGTGATAATAATATTGCTTTCCCATCTTTGTCATTTATAAACTAATATTTCTATTACTAGTGATGTGTTGAGATCTCATTTTGCCCTTAGCCTTAGGTCTTAGCAGAGGACTGGGAGGTGTCAGTACAAAATTGGCTCTTTACCAAATTAAAGATTAAGAAAATGGGGAAAATATGAAAATAACTAAAATATGAGGATAGAGTAAGTGGGAATGTTGGATAAAGAAGATCGGTAATTCCTTCTACTCATTACTGAAACTGAAAGAATTACATTTTATTTTATAGGCAATTGGTAATTGTTAATTTATTAATTGTTGTTAGTAGGAGATATTCAAATCCTCACTTCTCCATCATCTTCACCTTCATGTGACTTTCGTCACTAGACTTATAACTCCTGAAAGAATTACATTAAATTCTACTTACATCATTCTGCACACCGACCCTACGCAACAATGTTTGGAGGAATAAAATGTAATATCAACAAAATTTTGTTCTTCTAGAGAATCAAACTCCTAAAAAAATATAGTGAATCAAAACTCTATAAATGGTTCATCCTCTTCTCCATATATCATCTAGATTCTTTAATCAAGATTGAAGCAATTAAAGAGCCTTGCCTCATAAGGACACAATCACAAGTTTGTTGTTTGGATTTGAAGATTGTCTATTTTTTAAAACTCACTTGAACTATGGTACTGATAAGTGACAAGGTCAATAGTCTCTTACAAAATAAATTTTATAGGTTAGAGCCTGAGTTTTTGTCTCCGCTCCCTTCCTTCCGTTCAATAGCAAAGCTTTTGAAGCTAAATTTAGTGATGCAAAACTTTATTCTTTTAATGTGGGTACATTTTCAAATCTGAAGTAAAAGCTATAATGTGAATGTGCTAACATGAAAGTTACTGAAAATTGAGACCTGGTAAAGATGAGTAGTTGAAAGTCACGACAACCCAAACATGTATAGTATAAACGGATATGTTATAGGAAGAAGGTGATATGGCCGTATGGGGATCTTAGAAAGGGTGAGAAACACTTTAGCTTAGTTTCTATGTTCCAGTCTTAGTGAGGATTATATTTTGTCTCTGATGCCAGAAGAAATTATTTTTCTCATTTTGTAAAGATTTATGCGTACATGTTGATCACTATTACTTGCAAACTGGATTCTGTTTATATGAAACCTTGCAGTGATGACTTGTTGTGAATAAATTATAATTTTTATTTATTATTTTTTTTTACAGCTGGACAAGAGAGATTTGGAACAGTAATAAGTTCTTATTACAGAGGTGCACATGGAATCGTTCTTGGTATACTATCTATGTATATTTTAAAAATGAATTTACTTATTTTTGCTATGCTTAGATTTATCTGTCAAAATAGTATATATACTTAGATTTATGACATTTAAATATGTATTTTTATGGAGGTTATTTTTACAATCTATTCCACACATTTGCACAGTATATGGCTTCTCTTCTTTTTAACTCTATATTTAGTCATTTATAATAGTATCAATGTTTATATATCCTGTAATTAACTTTAAAATGCACACTTATTTATAGGTCTTTATTAAATAAGACAGTTAAAAATTTGCCATGAATATAAATTGGATATAAATTACTTTATAAATGAGGATGCCAATATGTTGAAATATTTGAAGTTTGAAAAATATTAGAAGATGAAAACGTTACCATGTTTGCATTTGAATCTAATTTCAATATGTATTAGTGGCCACTAGTCAGATTTTTTGTTTAAATTCACTTTTTTTTTTTTTTTTTTAAATTCTTCTTGGATTCATTGCAGAAATAATTTATTCAGTCTCATTAATATGAAATTTGATCCATTATTGTAATTCTTTCTCCAAGTTTGAAAATATGGATGTACAGGCTCTTTTTATTAACTAGCACTTTTTATCTTTTTTCTTTTGTCCACTGTTTTGATCATTTATCCTGTAAGCTATGCAACACTACTAGTATTCATATTGTAATGCTTGGATGTACTCTTATTAACAGAACATTTCTTAATGGTTTCTACTTTCTATACTCTTTAAATGGTTAAGTTCTTGAAAAGTATGCTTGTACTTGCATAAATGTGGTGCTAACTTTTTATGTTTTTCAGTATTGCCTTTAGTGTTGACATCTTATAACTTCTTTCTTTCAAATTTTCTATTTAGTCTATGATGTTACTCGCCGTGAGACATTTACAAACCTCATCGATATATGGGCAAAAGAAGTTGAGCTTTATTCCACTAATCATGATAGTATCAAAATTCTTGTTGGCAATAAGGTGGATAAGGTAAATTTTGCAGTGAATGAGTTTTGTAGTCCTTTCCTTACTCAGAAAAGGCAGAAACCATATACAGATTATGCTATCATTTTCTCATGGAATTAGGATTGAACTTCAATTTGTTTCTCAATATAATTTTCTTGCATTTCATTGTCTGGATTTTGAAGACTGTCAGTTGTATTACTTTTTTCAGGAGAGTGAAAGAGCTGTAAGCAAAGAAGAGGGTATGGCTCTTGCGCAGCAACATAGATGCTTGTTCCTAGAGTGTAGTGCTAAAACTAGAGAAAATGTTCAGCAATGCTTTAATGATCTCACATTAAAGGTATATGTAATCGTATTACATCTTTGATGCTCTAGTTGCTTCATTATACTCCTTGTTAGCAGTATTTCATTTGTGATTTTGTTTGTACAATAAAAGCTTGGTCATTTCTTCTCATTTTCGTAGAAAGTTAAGAGTTTAATACCTACGCACTGGAAGTGTAAAAGAATTTTACATTCACATTCAATTACAACCCTTCATTTATATGACTTTTAAAATATTAATTGATAAAATCAACAAACTTACCATATATAAAGAATTCTGGTTGAATGACAATATAAAACTTTTTACACTGACACTCTTACATTGCATAAGTCTTTTTTTCTAAAATTAAATGTATTTACATTTAGCAGCTTCTCGTGCCATTTTGTGGATGATGTATCTCTCAAATTTTACTTATGTTTAAGCAATGCTAGAAAGAGAATGGTAGGGTTATAACTAGTATCATCTACACTATAATTTAGAGGTTTTGGCAGGTGAAGATGCATGCGCTTCTAAAAAATATTTTGCATGCACATGAAAGAAGAATTGAATTTCTTAGTTTTTTCCCCTTAATAAAAGTTCAAGAAAGTAAAAGTCATACAGTTGTTAAAAGTGGTTCTCTAAATGGGTTTAAACATTTGCTCTTTTTTTATTATTTTTTTATGATTATACTGTTTTGCAATTAGAAGCTTCCTTCTAGTCTAAGAGCAAAAAATTTCTAGACCTCTATGGTAAGAAACTGGCCTCAAATCTAGAATTTAAACTTCCATCCTAAGTGTCACATCAGGTCAACATAGTTCTGTTATGAACACACTTTGATTCCATCTTCACGTATACATTCCCTAAATTTCAATATTTCATCTAGGCTTTGGCCTGCTTGTCCTGTTGGAAAATTGCAAGAGCCTTGGTTTTAATATATACTGTCTGTAAAATGTTACTTTTATTTTCCACTTTTTTTATTGTCTAAATGTTTTGAGATGGATGCTTCAACAAAGAAGTTTCTCTACATGAAATTTGAAGGAGGAAGAAGCAATAATTTCAATTCCGTCATAGCTCTCTTTGATACACTTATTTTATTCGGCAAAATTGATGTGGAGCATACTAAATCATGTGGATTCCATCCCAATTTACAAAGACACGTCAATTTTAGCCAAAAAATGAAAAGTGCCTAGAAAAAAATGTCATAAGTTTGTTACTTGCATTTCTCTTCTGTCTTTGTCGGTGCCTTTTGTTTTATGGTTGGAATTAAACCTGTTTTCTGCTATGCAAGCTGATCTAAACAACTTGGAAAAATGCACTTTCATTGGCTTATTTCAAAGAATTTTTTCCTTCTTAAATATTCTGTGTATTTTTTGAAGAGTTTCTCTTACAAATTTAATCAATGATAGTTGTACCAAATTATAGGTCATAAAAAAAATATAGATCATCAAAGCAAGAGTTGACATTTGAAGCATCTACGTCCTTTTCCATAAAACTCTACTAGTAATTTCTATTGAAAGAGTAGTCTCCTATACATTCTAATTCAAAATATTATTAGGAAGTCATAAATCTCCAAATTAATTAAATTCCCAATTCTGATAATTTCAAATATGATAGTTAGAAGGGAGAGGGGAATTGAGAAATATAATTTTTATCAATTTGTGTCTTGATGGGTAAGTTAGTAGTTACTTGCAAAGCACACAGTAGTATGTTTCTTTTCATGGTTCTTAATCAATGTTGATTAATACGATGCCCATTCTCCAAGTAATTCCTTAAAAAATTAACAGCTTGTCACTTTGTTCTTCTATATACATTTACAGATTTTAGATGTGCCAAGTTTAAGGGAAAAGGGATCTGTTGCTGTGAAAAGACAAAATCAAAAACACAAATACGAGACATCTCAAAACGGTGGTTGCTGTTCTCAGTAAATATGTTGCAACATGAATGTGCAATAGATTTTACATTAGGGATACCATACTTACTAGCAGGTCTTTGTATCATATGTATCACAGTCAGATAGTTTGGATGATCATGTGGTCCAAAATATTTTTTCCAGTCTATTTCCATAACTTGCACAAGAGGATGCTTGAGAAGGATATGTTGTCCTCTCATTTCATTATCTTTTGGAGATACAGCATAGCAGATTATATAGTAGCCAAGATGATCACAAAGCTTTCAATATATTGTGCTTTTGTCTTCTGTTATAGTTTTGGAAACACCTACGGTATTGTACATCTTGTGTAAATATACCTCTTCCATAATAAATATGTATTAGATTTGGTTAGGTTAGGATATACAGCAAAATTACGTGTACTATTTTTGGGTTTGGTTTTTCCTCCTCATAACATTGGATGAGAAAATATTTTTGTATTCATACTATATATCTACATTTTTTAACCCTCAAGCAGATAAAATTGGATGAGAAAATATTTTTGTATTCATACTATATATCTACATTTTTTAACCCTCAAGCAGATAGAATTGATTTTGAAAATGGTTTATTTTACAATTTCTTAAAAATTACGATCAAGCTTTTACTTCTTGCCAAGTGTAAGTTATCATGGCCTGGAAAGGAAGCTCATCAAACATTAGTTTGAGTGTCTTTGTTTTTTCTAGAAATACTACAGGTGTCCTTTTCATGTCAAATCGGAGTTTTAAGGTCCCTAACATGTTTTATCATATAGTGGCCAATTGTGTGGATAATGATCAAGCTAATTATTAATAGCTCCAACAACTTCACGCACGGAACTCATCCTGGCTCGCTGTAGTATTTGTTTTTCTTCAAACGTGATACAATGCGCAATGGTTTGCCGTGTACAGTTTTAAGGCAATTTCTTCCTTCATCCATGAAAATTTTCCTTAAAGTAGGAGGCTGGGAGAAAATATGGAGGTTACAAATAAAAATTGCCCATTTTGAACTTAGTTGTTGGGTCTATACCTCTTTTAGCCCACCCTTCAGCAAAAAATAAAGTAAAGCATTTTCTCCCTGCACCCTATAAATTTCTCCCTACATCCTGTAAAAGGAAAAAAATACCTTCAAGTGACTCTCTAGAATGGATAATCTAGATTTGGTTTTTTTCAAATTTGAATCACTTATTTTAGACACCCATGCCAATTTTAATGAATTTGGATTGGGTAATCTAGATTTTCTTTTTTACAAGTCTAGATTACCTAATCCGAATTCACTCATAACACTTGTTCCAAACTCACTTTTGGAAAAATGAATCTAGATCAACTCTTTTGAAATGAGTTTAGAATAATGACTTCAAAATAGGTAATCTAGACTTGATTTTTACAAAATGTGAATTACCTAATCCGGATTCATTAGAATTGGCATGGAATCACACTAGAATAGGTAATCCAAATTTGGGAAAAACCAAATCCAAATTACCTATTTTGTAGTATTTGTTGGGATGCAAGCAAAATTTCACATCAGTCAAATAAAAGAATAGATATGAGTTTATATATACTAGAACACCTCCGTTAATAAGTAACCTTTCAAGAATTAACCAAAATTAAAACATAGTTAAAAATCCAAATAATGCATAGCATAGTTAAAAATACAAATAATGCATATATTAAGTATCATTAAACTGGCTGAAAAAAAATCATCATTAAGCTAAATTTACCTATACCATAAAATTCTATGTGACTTTTAATAATATTTTTGTCCCACTTAAAAATATTAAAACTAACATTTATTCTAACAACTAACTTTTCTTATAAAAATACTTGCTTGTAAAAATACGTTAAAAAATGTCCCAAATTATGAATAAATATTAATTTTAAAAAATGTGTTAAAGGTTACTTGTATAGTAACGAAATAACCTTGCATTCTCTAATTTTTTTAATATTTGCTGTTAAGTTTTAGGGGGGAAAATAGGTACTTGCGTAATGCTAGCAAGTTTTTTTTATCCATAAAAATCAAGCATGTATAAAAAATTTACAAAAATTCATAGATTGTGCTCAACTAAGTTAAACTTGAGCACACCAAGCAAGTTTATATCTACTTTTGTGATTAATTATATATTATGGGATTGGAAAATTGGATAAGATGACATAACTAGGGAACAAAATGTAGGCTATCGAGACGAGCATCTACATTTACTTGCACGTTGGGATGTTACTTCTACTTCTTTACGTGTAGGTTGGAATGGCATGATAGTAACTTTTAGTATTATTTCTATCAAAGATTTGTCAATCGAAAACAGATTATGACATTAAAATGTTATCCATTTTTCATATTACTAATCAAAAGCGATATAATTAAAAAACGATAAAATTAAGTAATAGTTGACTACTCACTAGCGATATATTAAATTAATCTAAAAAATTCATTATTAATCTAAAAAAATAATTAAAATAATTAATTATTAGACAAAAGATAAAATAAACAGTTCAAAATGTACGTAGTAATAACTTAGTAGAATTTTATAAAGGACAAAATTATACAGTAATTTATTGAATTAAAAGCATAGACCCAAAAATGAAAATAACTTAGCCTTAAGAGTTTATAAAATGAAATAACTTATCCTGTTATGAATTATTAAACAGGGTTGTACTACCTAATACAAGATAATTATACACTTCAAAGAGCACTTTAATATAGAAATTCAATAAAAATTAACTTAGTATGCTACCAAATGGTAGTTTAATATTAATATAGTAATGAATTCAGAAAAGATTTAATATTATTAGGTTTTTTATAGTCCATGGTGCTTCCCACACTTGTGTGGAAGTACACACACTTATATGTGCTAATAACTGATGTTCTTGTTAATGTAACACATGTTACACAACAATGTGGAAATAGAGACCTGACTATAACTCTCCTCTTGATGTTGTTGTTTTAGCGTGTTTGCCGCTACTGTGTGGTAATATCTACATGTCTGTGGGTAAACCATGAGTGTTCTTACGAGTCAAGTGCGCTTCCCACACTTGTGTAGAAATTAACATACATGAGAACGAATCACTAGTGTTATTGTAAATAAAATGTATATTACATAATACTTTGGGAAGTGACACAAGATTGTGGATAATCCACGGTTATTGTTGTTTAGTGCGTCCCCCACAGATATGTGGTAATATCCACATCTCTGTCTAGTGCATATCCCACAAGGCTGAGTAAATGGACACGCATAATGTCTGAAGTTCATATTTATCATGATTGACTGTTTTTTTCTTTTTTTTATGTAGATAATATCTTTAAAAAAACATGTAAATCTCAACCAGAAATAAAGTGTGTCCGACAATATAATATTTTATGAGCATATTTTTCATCTTTGTATTTTATTTTTAGATAATAAAGCTTACTAATTTTCAACGAAGGAATACAAAACCAACATCAATCCAATTTAAAATGTTATACTTTGGCCGGCTGTTGTATTTGAATTTAACCGAACCTCTCAGACTTTTCTTCCTTATATTTAGCAATTGATGAATTCAAAGCTATTTAAATTCTTGAGGCCTAGCTCTTGAAATTTAACGATTAAGAGGCACTGGTAGTCACATCCAAAGCCAGAAGCTGTGTACTACTGTGGTTGCATCTCAATGACTGCAGGTTTTGCTGGTCCTCACCTGAAACTTGTTACACGTGCAATTGTACTGCTAGCATTCTTTGTCACAATAGCTATTAGTGCTGATATATTTCTTGATTGGCACGTTTCCTCTGACTTCAATTTAAAGCCCGCGTCTACTAATCAACCGGTGGGGATTATATATCCTTTGATATTCATCTTTTTATTTGTTTTAGTCAAGCATTGTTGCCTAATTTCATTGCTCATATGATTGGCAGGTGATAACAATCAATGGCATGTTCCCTGGACCCCTTATAAATGCAACAACAAATGATAATATCCATGTCAATGTTTTCAATCATTTGGATGATCCCTTGCTGTTTACATGGTATATGATATGTACTCGTCTGTTTCTATCTCTCTCAATATTGGTGGCCTTGGAAACATACTCAACTGTTTTACTATTTGGGGAGGCACTAAAAAGCCACAGACAATGGGCACATCCAAGAATCATATATTTTGATAATGAATATGTATTGTCAGCGTAAAAGATTACAAAACAATCCATTAAAAGTGGGCGTTAGTATGTTTTTAGGAGTGGGGGAAATGCACTAAACATAAAGAATTTTGGTTCTGCTGTAGGAATGGCATACAACAAAGGCTAGATTCATGGCAAGATGGAGTGTCTGGCACAAACTGCCCCATCCAACCTGGCAAGAATTGGACTTATGATTTCCAAACCAAAGACCAGATTGGCACATTCTTTTACTTTCCTTCCATCAATTTCCTTAAAGCTGGTGGAGGGTTTGGTCCAATTCGAGTCAACAATCGACCTGTGATAAGTGTTCCTTTTCCAAAACCTGAGGCAGAGTTTGATATTCTAATTGGTGACTGGTACAGCAGTAGCTACAAGGTAACTCTCTGATTTCTATTTTCCATTCATACTCACTTTTAATTTTGAACATTGATAGTATGGCCTCCGCAACTCTTTAACTTCATTTTCTGAAATTTAATTTATTACTAATTTTTATTTGTTAATCCTGAATAGTGAGTATATTTAATATAATTTCAACTAGGATGTTAGGTACAAGTTGGATACAACAGATGTTCTACCTCCTGATTGGATGCTGATAAACGGAAAGGGACCATATATGAATAATTTATCTAAATCATATGAGATCTTCTATGTTACACAAGGTGAGAAATGAATAACAGAAGAGTATCAGTGACTCACACTTTACGATCATGTTTGGGTATTAATTTAACTCCTTTATGATAATGTGTCACAGAAAAAACATATTTGCTAAGGATATCCAACGTAGGGATGGTTTGGAGCTTCAATTTCAGGATTCAGAGTCATCAAATGGTTTTGGTTGAAACTGAAGGTTCTTATGTGAATCAAATAGAGTTGGAGTCTCTTGATATTCATGTAGGCCAATCCTACTCTGTTCTTGTCACAGCAAACCAAGATGCTTCTGATTACTACATAGTGGCCTCTCCTAAAATGAGTAATGCCACAAATAATAACACTCTTGTTGGCGTTGCTGTGCTTCGTTATCATAACTCTACCACAGCAGCTAATGGGTCTCTCCCAAGTGGTCCAGATCCATTTGATCTGCAATTCTCCATCAACCAAGCAAAATCCATTAGGTAATTGCATGCATGTTACAACATGTGCTCTAGTACGACCAAAAAGAGTTTCTCCAATTTCCTATTTTTCTTTGTTTCCTTAATGTCAACATACTATAATGTTAATGTTAGCAATATCAATAATGCCTCTAAATAGTTCTGAGGAGTTACGAAAACTTAATCTGACTTTGAGTTCATGTTTAGAACTTATGCAAACACTCACATTGTGTATTTATTTGAATTGAAGGTGGAACCTGACCACTGGAGCTGCACGGCCTAATCCTCAGGGAACGTTCAATGTAACAAATGTGACGATAACTGAGACCTTCATTCTAAGCGCATCAACAGCAACTATTGGTGGCTTATCTCGCTACACTATCAACAATGTGTCTTACTTGATCCCAGATACACCACTAAAGCTAGCTGATTACTTTTCTAATGGAACTGGAGTATACAAACTAGATGCTTATTCTAAGAACACTTCAAATGTTAACGCCGTGCGTGGAGTTTTCGTAGCTAGTGCATTGCATAAAGGGTGGACAGAGATAGTGCTAAAAAACAATTTAGACATAATTGATACTTGGCATTTGGATGGATATAGCTTCTTTGTCGTTGGGTAAGTGTAACATACGAATACTGCATCACGTTTATTATAAGGCAAGTAGTTGTTAAATAAATTGCTTTTCTTAACTAGTTGTGTCAGATGCCATCTTTTCATGTAAACCTTATTCATGTAAGGCAACGCATCAAGTCTAACATAAGGCAAGTTATTAAAGTAATCCGCATAATTTAAATAGTGTTACTATAAAATCAGGTTGATGTAGAATAGCATGCACGATACCATTTAGATGATTTGAAATGACAAGTATTATAAAATTGTCTACAGATATATTGACATATTGTAATGAACTGTTGAGTTCATTGTCAGCTATACTATACATCAGCATATTTTGTCGTAGATGAAATTGACTAGTTGATAAAATAACAAATGTTTGTGTTTAGAATGGGGGAAGGAGAATGGAATCCAGAATCACGATCAATTTATAACCTCTATGATCCAGTTGCTCGCTCAACTGTACAAGTGTATCCAGGGGGGTGGAGTGCAGTGTATGTGTACCCTGACAACCCAGGAATGTGGAATCTCCGGTCACAGAATTTGCAAAGCTGGTATTTAGGTCAAGAGCTCTATGTGAGGGTTTATGATCCTGATCCCAACCCTGCCAAAGAGAAGCCACCTCCACAGAATCTTCTGCTATGTGGTTAGTTCATGTTAAAATTTCTTTTACTTGTTTTCTCTTTTACAAATTTTCTTTCTTATGACGATGATGATAACAAAGGCTGTGCTATTGATACTTTTTAAATTTTCCAGGCAAGTTTCAACCTCCAACACCTGCTCCCTCGGTGTCCCCAACACCAAATGCTCCACCATCCAAGGCATGCAATCCACACAGAACAAGGTATTGGCATATTTTATGTGTCATCATTGATGTGAAATGCTTATAAACTAACATGTCTTCTTTTTGTGTTTTCTTTGTAATACAATTAATAGGTCTCTGATGGCTATGATTACCACTGCCATGTGTTTTTACTATATTGGTCTTCATTAATTGAGATGGTCCATCCTTTGTTAAGGAGAATGGAGATATGCAGATAAGCATTGGGATAAATTCCTACAGTGTATTAGTAGGTACTTAAGATTGAAAGGAAGGTATGGATAGTGTTGGTTAAGATTTGTACTGTCATTCTTTGGCCACACTTGGACTGGGTGGATGTTTCTCATGCTTTAGGTTCAACATGCAAAGGCATCTTGATTGGCTTATTACTTTGTACTAGTAAAGATTTTTCATAATCTGATCCCCTTTTAGTTTCCATGTAATTCTCTAAATACTATAATTAATTGATGTTGATGATGTTTTCATTCTTTTTTATAAGTTTTCTTTTGTCATAATACATAAAGATTGCATTATACTAAAAATATTAGATGTAATATTATTAGACCAATGTCTGTTGTTCGTGCCAACTTATGTAAAAAGAAAATCGATGCCAATGTAAATAAATGCAATTATTATTATTAACATCAATTCTATGTCAAATGATGTAGTTTGCAACTATCTACATCAATTGTAGATTGAATCACTATTAGCTTTAAACCCACAACAATTTCAATTTTAAAGTAATTGTTGGTGGGTTTAATGTTGTAGGTTATTTTATAAAATTTTTTCAAACCATTTATTCCTTTTTCTTTCTTCAAAAATCCCTTTCTTCTTCAATGTGCATAGACTTCTCAATATCCCTTTTCTCTTTTGATAATGTACACGAGTACTTTTTGATCTCCAATAATACATTTGTTGCATCTTCATCCATCCTTTATATTTTTGTCCTCATTAGTACAAGTGCAATTTTATTTCAAGACTACCTTGAAGAACTTAAATTTTTTTTTATTGAGACTATTTAGGACTAGATAAGGCTAAAAATAATTAGTAAAATTAACTTGTTGAGAATCAAAATTATGTTTTTGAGACTTGCATTATTTACAAAATACAGATGAGTTTGTTTTTTTTTTTTAATGTTGTAAAACTAAAATTTATCAGATTATTTTTATATTATAAATTAAAAAAAATATTTTTTATTTAAAATAAATAATTTGGGCAATAATACTTTCATGGATCTTTTCAATTAAACATTTCCTCTTTTGTGTGTTGGAAGCAATTTTTTTTAGACCAAGGATATACCTAGGGCGTCTTTATAGGGTATGTTTGGCCAAACTATCTAAAAACCTAGCTGAAATCGGAAAAGTTAATTATAAGTGTTAGGTGAATTTAACTGATCAACTAGCTGAAAGTTGTAAAATGACAAATAAAGGCATAATTAATCATTAGATTAACACTGAGATATTTAAAATAATTATAACATATTTTAATAATATAAATTAATTATATATTTAAATTATAAATATTATAATTATATATTAAAATTATAAATTTCTATAGTAACATATTTAAATTATAAATTTATGTAATTACCTAGTTAAATAATAAATTACTACAATTGATATTTAAATTATAATTTCTATAAATTAAATATATAAATTTTAAATTATATATTTAAATTATAATTTTTTATAATTATACATTTATATTATAAAATACTATAATTATGTTAATGAAGAAGAGAGAAATGAAGGAGATAAATGTTGTATAATGTGATGAAAGAGAATTAGTGGGAGACAATGCATTAATTAATGAATGGTAAACATGTAAAAATAAAATAAGCCAGTGGGTGAAAATATGAGTTCTTTTGAAAAAGCTACCGAGAGTAGCTTTTTGAAATAACTACTGAGAGTAGCTTTTTGAAATAGCTAGTAGCTTTTAGACTTTTGCTCTCCAAAAAAAGAGAAAGGTTGCATAATGTGATGAGAGAGAATCAGTGGGAGACAGTACATTAATTAATGAATGGTAAACATGTAAAGGTAAAATCAGCTACTCGTTGAAAGTAGGAGATTTTTTGAAAAAACTACTTAGAGTTTGTTTGGTTTGTCATTTCAATTAGCTAAAAAGCTAATCGAAATGGTAGCAGAAATAATTTTAGCTCTGGTTGGATAGCAAAAATCTAGGAGCCTTTTAGGAGCTACTAATTTTTCGAAAAAGCTACTTCAAGTAACTTTTTCAAAAGATCTCCTATTTTCAACTACTAATTTGATTTTATTTTTACGTGTTTATCCTTAATTAATTAACGCATTATCATCCATTAATTGTCTCTTATCATTTTATACAACCTCTCTCCTTCATTTCTCGCTCTTTCATTAATGTAATTATAGTAATTTATAATATAAATATATAATTATAGTAAATTATAATTTAAATATTAATTATATTAATTTATTATTTAAATATGTAATTACATAAATTTATAATTTAAATATGTAATTATAATTTAAATATATAATTAATTTATATTATTAAAATATATTATAATTATTTTAAATACCTCATTATTGATCTAATGATTAATGATGTTTTTATTTGTCATTTTACAAAGTTAATTGATAAGCTAGTTTTACCAAACACTTACAACTAGTTTTTCAACTTACAGCTAGTTTTGCCAAACACACCTTTAGAGTAGGTTTTTTGAAATAGTTAGTAGTTCCTAAAAAAACTCCTAGATTTTTGCTATCCAAATGGAGATAAATTCATTTCAATTTTCAATTAGCTTAAATGACAAATCAAACATAGTCATAGTCACTATCCTTATGATCAAAAGTCATGGGACTAATCCTACCAATGGAAGTAAATAGTTGCTTGTTACAAAGAGAGATCCTTGATGAAAGCTAGAAGCAACACTCTATCTCAATAGAAACTCATGACCAAGAAAAACTAATTCTTACTCAAAACTTTACTCATTCAATCGTGATCCAAGATTTGAGCGAGTGAGGAGATCTTATATAGAGGCCAATTGGGTTGGATTAGACTATATGATTCATAGTTAGGTGCAACCCATGGTTAAGATAACTTGAGTCAAGTTAACCCAACCATAGTTGCATTAACCATGAATGTCCAAACCACCCAAACGTCTTCCCTTAATCTAGTATAGATACATTTAAGCACATGCTAAACATGACTAGGGGGTGCATTAGCAAAAGGGAATAGGAATAGTAGTCATGACTCATGCTTCATGCATAATTAGGAGGTGTGATTCTAAAGGAGAGAGTGGGCATATTTCACCTCCACTCTTAAAATTTAACCCAACCTATCATATTCTAGCATGATGATGATTGTAGTACTCCTAAAAAAGATTGACCTAAATAAATTGTCAAACAAAGAAATCAACTATAGGAATCAACCTATTACAAGTCAAAATAAGTCAACAATCAATTTTCATATCGATCATAATATATATACTAATTCGAGCACCCATTTCAAATGCATATCCCATTTTTGCACAATAAGGTTATGAAAATCCGCGAGAAGCAAATAAATTATTAAGAATTCTTTGGATTTGAATAAAAAATAACTTTGCTCACATATATTTGTTTGATCAGAAAAGTCCTCCGAAAAATCCAAAAAAATCTTAAACCTAATTTATACAATGGAAGATAAATGCAATTTTCATATGTCCTTCAAAGAGTCCTTAGATAAGGTTGCATTACCTTTGAGCTTGCATGAAGCTTTCTCTCCCCATAACAAAAATATAATTTATCCTTACTTTGACACACCACCTAAAACTATTAATAAGTTAAAATAAATTAATTAGTTGAATCTTAATTTAAAACTCCATTCCTTCTCCAAATCTTAATTTAAAAATAGCCCATAAACTGCTTGTTGAGGCAAGCATGAGTTAGATTGAGCCTTTTTACGTTAATATTAATATACCTATGTATTTTTACTTTATTATATTAATTATTTTCTAGTTATCAATGTTAATCTTTAATTTATTTGTTTCCTTATAATTTAGTTTATTATAAATTTTAATTATGAAAAGATATTTATTATGAATTTTATTTATGAAAAAATAAATTTTATCTTTAGCTTAAAAATTAATTTTAAGATATTAGAGTATCATTTAACCTAACTTAATTTTTAAGAAGAAATTGAGTCAAAGCAATGTTTATATTTAAATTTTGAAGAACTTGTTTTACAATGTTAGTTTTATTTTATAAATATTTGTTTTCATTAGACAATAAAAATAATTTATCGACAAATTTTATCTAAAAGAAATTTTTAAGATAAAAAATAAAAATTGAAAAAAATTTATACTTATTTTTAAGTTCTAATTTTTTTAACTTAAAAGTAATTTTTAAATTAAAAATAAGTTTGATCTAAATTACACCAAATTCAATAAATTATTGTTGAATAAGTGAATTAGTAATTAACTCCATGAATAATATATATTAGAGACGGTCTAAAAAATTTTACGATAAAATTTATTCACAATTCTTTATATATGATAAACTTATTAATTTTACCAATTAATATTTTTAAGAGTCATATAAATAAAAGATTGTGATTATATAAGTGTTGAACTCTTTTATATTGACAATATATAAGTGTTAAATTCTATATATTAAAAAGATAAAATTCATATGTAATATATTATAAATACAGTTTAATTAATATGTATTTATATTTAATAATATATTTTTATTTATATGATTTTTAAATTATTAATTATTAAAATCAACAAATTTATACTATTAAATACAAATGTAAAACTTTTCACTTGTACATGCATTCTAATTAAATTCTTTACTATAAATAAAATTTACGATACATTTGTGTGTTGCAAACCGGATGATTTAGTCGTTACTTTTATTTTCAAACTACTAAACTGTATATGCATGTAGCATCCGTGTGTACATTGGTTATGCACATTAGTTATAGGAATATTTTACAACAATCTTTTAATAAGGACGAAAAATTTATAATGTTATCAAATTAAATAATTTGTTCATGTATATCGTGTTAAATATTAGTACACACAAAAGTTTTAAATTTTCCCAAAAAATTTTAAATTGTATTTTTCGCGATCAAATTGATCCAAATGTATATACACTCTATAAAATGAAAGTACATATTAATTAATGTAATATAAATTTTACAGATTTGTTGTATAAATATTAAATAACAACAAAATAAATTGATATGGATTAGATGGATGTTTAATAAATTATTAATTTTTAATTTAATTACATTATCCTCCATTAAAATCATCATATTTCAGTCTTGTAGACTACTATGAATACAAAACTCTTCCTTTAAGTGATACAATCACATATTGCATACGTAAGACTTTTGTTAGAGATATGTGGTTAATTGAAATAACCTATTAAAAGTTGATCGACGAGCTCCCATAAATTATTTTTTAGTATAAAATATTTAACTATAGAATGGAAATATTAATTAAAAAATATTTATTTATAAAAATATTTAAAATTATATCAATTATCTTGAGTAGGATTTTTTTTATATAAATTTTATCCTTGGTCCATATCATAATTAAAACTAATTTAATTTATAATTTTATTAACTAAATATATTTAAATTACTTCTTAGTATAAATATTTCAAAATAAATAAATTATAGAGTAATTATATTAAATTATAAAATCTTTTGGTCTCGAGCATAATTGTCTTTCATAAATAATATTTATAATCTTTATCATAACTAAAAATGTTTTAAATTATGATATTACTGACTATTATATTTAAATTAATTTTAATATAAATATTTAATAAAAATATAAAGTAGTATAGAAATTGATTATTTTGAGCATAATTTATATTTATATAATTCATAGGAAATAAATTACTTGCATTCAATTGTCTTTATAAAACTAATAATTTTATTTATTTTTATTTAATATTTAAAAATTAATATCTTAAAGATAACTTAATACCAAGTATTTTTGTTTGAAATATGTTTTAGATAGGATTGGTATCACAATTTAAGATAATTCCTTATAGTATAATTTAAGATTAAACATGTCATTAAATTTTTTTTTATGATTTTAGTTTGTCTAAGTTTGAAATATATAATTTTTTATCTCCAACGATATTTGAATAATTTATAATCTTCTATAAAGTTCTATCTAAATCATTTGGAGATAAAAAAGTGTATTGTAAAATTAGAAAGATAATTTTTTTTGAGGATATATTTATTATTTAATTATTTTTTCAAGAATCTAAAATGTATTTTACCCTCATTTTTATTTGTATAAGGCATTAAGTAATTCAGTTATTTTTATAAAAAACAATTTAATTTATTTTTATCTAATATTGATAAAGATTAATATCTTGAAGATTTAAATATGATTAGTTTAAAAAGGAGAAGACAGAGGGGATGAGAACCAAATTAAAATAGAAGGAGGAGATGAATATTTTTTTTTTATTTTTGTTTTTAAAATTTGAAACAGGAAGCAAGATAAATATTATTGCTTTTGACTTTTGAAGTATGAGAGAAATACTCTTTTTTTTGGATTTTAAAATAACAGAGAAATCTTATCTTTTCCCCCCTCATTTTCTCTATCTAGTTAGAATAGAATGACTAAATTATTCACATTTAATCACAAGTATCAAAATTTTAAATTAGAAAAAGTAATATCTATATTTATTTCTTTTGGAAAATACTATAAAGATAGACATTATATCATATTAGTTAGATTCAGTTAAAAATATAGTTTGATGATATCGGTTAATAGTATTTTTGATTCGAAGAAATGATAAACCATTAGTTATTGGTCTTTTTGTTTGAATTAGTTCAAGTATTAATAAATTGTAACTATTTATCAGACTATATAAATGTATCTTATAGACAAGCTTTGTTTCATGTTTTTTTTTTCTATTTTGGTCTTATAGTTTTTTTTAATTTTTCCATCCTTAAAAAAAAAGACTATTTTTTTGGATTAATTTTATATTTCTTCTTTACCTCTTAGAATTAATATAATGATCATATATTCCTTATCTTATGATTTTTCTTCTAAAATTTGGTTTGATGTGATATATATATATATATATATATATATATATATATATATATATTGTAGAGATATGTATTATCTATATTATGGGATCACAAAAGAAGTGCATGAACTGGCCAGGGAAGGAGGAGGGTAAATCATGTTGGAGGTAAAGTGGTCTCAGAAGATTAGATCAAGGACCCCAAAAACATGCTGCTTAAGATAAAACTCATGCATTTCATCTTTTTATTTTTTATTTAGGTAAGCTAGGCTCTTGTAACATAAAGCTTTCAAAATTCAAATTATCAATACAAACGATTGATTGTGATTCAATGATAGTTTATAAGTATTTTATATACTCATAGGGCATAATTTTTAATGTCTCTATTTATGTGACTAAAATTTATAATAAATAAATATTTTAAATATAAATTATTTTATAATTAATTCATAATAAATAAATATTTTTTAATATATTAATTAAATTATATTTTATATTTTTTATAAAAATTTAAATTGTGTTACAAGATTGTTTTTACTGTTAATAATTGCTTTTAAAAATATTTAAAATTGAATTTAAAAATAAAGATGAAAATGATAAAATAAAGAGATAAGACGTTGAAAAAAAATCGTAATCTTATTCAGTATAATAACTACTTTAATCTCTATATAGAGAGGACAAATTTAAAGCTATTTAAAGTTGAAACTGTTGAGGCCTAACTCTTGAAATTCAAAGATTAAGAGCAGTGGTAGTCACATCGAAAGCAAGAAGCTGTGTACTGTGGTGACGTCTCAATGGCTGCAAATTCTGCTGGTCCTCGACTCAAACTTGTTGCATGTGCAATTGTGCTGCTAGCATACTTTGTCACAATAGCAACTGGTGCTAATCTATTCCTTGATTGGCACGTTTCCACTGACTTCAATTTAAAGCCCGCATCTACTGACCAACCGGTGAGGATAACATAGCCTTTAATATATATTCTATTCATCTTTTTATTTGCTTAATTTCATTGCTGATATTATTCACAGGTAATAACAATCAATGGCATGTTTCCTGGACCCCTTATAAACGCAACAACAAATGATGTTATTCATGTCAACGTTTACAACCATTTGGATGATCCCTTGCTGTTTACATGGTATATAATATGTACTCATTCTTTCTTTGCCCATCCATATTGCTGAATCAAAACAAATAGTTAAATAGTTTGTGTTTATTTGAGTTAATTTTTAATTTTTCCAAATAGATTTTAAAACTACTTTGAAGGTCAAAACAACAAATAATTGCTTCAACTTTTTCAAATTTTCAACATGGTTTTACTGTTAGAATTGATTCTAGATGATATTTAAACATCACTATTTGGAGCGGCATTAGAAAGTCACTACTAGTAGCCACTTCCAAGATTTATATATTTTAGATATTTTGACATTGCTTTCAGTTTTAGGAGTGGGATTATGGACTAAACATGTAGAATTTTGGTTCTGGTGTAGGAATGGCATACAGCAAAGGCTAGATTCTTGGCAAGATGGAGTGTCTGGCACAAACTGCCCCATCCAACCTGGGAGGAATTGGACTTATGCTTTCCAAACCAAAGATCAGATTGGCACATTCTTCTACTTTCCTTCCATCAATTTCCTTAAGGCTGGTGGAGGGTTTGGTCCAATTCGAGTCAACAATCGACCTGTTATACGTGTTCCCTTTGCAAAACCGGAGGCAGAGTTTGATGTTCTAATTGGTGATTGGTACAACAGTAGCTACAAGGTAACCAACTGCTTTCTAGTTATTTGACCATTATTAATATTTACTATTTAACATCGATTTTATTATGGCTTTAGCAATTCCTGTAATGCTACTCTCTATTCTCTATCTTTAATTTATTATTTTAATAGCTATTTATTTGTGTTTTTAATATATTTGATATTATTTCAACCAGGATATTAGGTCCAGGTTGGATACTACGGCAGATGTTCTTCTCCCTGATTGGATGTTAATAAACGGCAAAGAACCATATATGAACAACTTTTCTCAATCATATGAGACCTTTAATGTTACACAAGGTAAGAAGTGAGTAAGAGAGATGTTGGTGATTCGCACTTTATGATCGTGTTGTCCATTATTTGACTTCCTTTTATGAGAACGTGTCACAGGTAAAACATATTTGCTTAGGATATCAAACGTAGGGACAGCTTGGAGCTTCAATTTCAGAATTCAGTATCATCAAATGGTTTTGGTTGAAACTGAAGGTTCTTATGTCAATCAAATAGAGTTGGACTCTCTTGATGTTCACGTAGGTCAATCCTACTCAGTTCTTGTTACAGCAAACCAAGATGCCGCTGATTACTACATAGTGGCCTCTCCTAAAATGAGTAATGCCACAAATAATAGCACTCTTGTTGGTGTTGCTGTGCTTCATTATGATAACTCTACCACACCAGCTAATGGGTCTCTCCCGTGTGGTCCTGATCCATTTGATCTGATGTTCTCCCTCACCCAAGCAAAATCCATTAGGTAATTGCATGCATGTCACAGAATGGTGTTCTGTGTGCTGAAGAACAGCTTCTCCGATTTCTTGTTTTTGTTTGTTTGCATAATGTCAGCATGTTATGAATGTTAGCAATATCAATAATGCCAGTTGACAGTTTTGAGCAGTTGTGAAAACTTAATCTGTTTAGAATTAGTACATATGCAAAATTCACATTGTGGGTTTATTTGAATTGAAGGTGGAACATGACAACTGGAGCTGCAAGGCCTAATCCTCAAGGAACGTTTAATGTAAGAAATGTGACAATATCTGAGACTTTCGTTCTGGCCGCATCAACAGCAACCATTGATGGGTTACCTCGCTACACTGTCAACAACGTGTCTTACTTGACCCCAGATACACCACTCAAGCTAGCTGATTATTTCTCCAATGGAGCTGGGGTTTATGAACTCGATACTTATTCTACAAACTCTTCAAATGTTAACTCAGTGCGTGGAGTTTTCGTAGCTAGTGCACTACATAAGGGGTGGACGGAGATAGTGCTCAAAAACAATTTAGACATGATTGATACTTGGCATTTGGATGGTTATAGCTTCTTTGTTGTCGGGTAAGTACGTGTAACATACTCATGTACCGCATTATTAGGCATGTGATCGTTAACTAAATTGCGAGTTATGTCACTGTACAATTTGTTCATGTAAGGTAAACCTTATATCATGTAACCCCAGAGAGCATATACCTCATCAAGTCTAACATATGCAAAGTGATTAAGCAATCTGCTTAATTTGAACAGTGTTATTATAAAATCAGGTTCATGTGGAATACCATGCACTATAACATTTAGATAATAATTTGACATTGACAGGATAACTTCAAATTAAAAGTATAATTTTGTGGATGGATATATTGTTAATTATGACCTTAAGTTCATTGTTAGGTACACATGAACATATTTTGATGTAAATGAAATTTAGTATTTGAAAAATAACAAATGTTTATGATGAATGTTTGTGTTTAGAATGGGGGAAGGGGAATGGAATCCAGAATCAAGGTCAAGTTATAATACTTTTGATCCAGTTACTCGCTCCACAGTGCAAGTGTACCCAGGAGGATGGAGTGCAGTGTATGTGTACCCTGACAACCCGGGAATATGGAACCTGAGATCTCAGAACTTGCAAAGCTGGTATCAAGGTGAAGAGCTTTATGTGAGGGTTTATGATCCTGATCCCAACCCTGCCAAAGAGAAGCCACCTCCTGCTAATCTCCTTCTATGTGGTTAGTTCTTGTCAAAAGCTTTTTTTTCCTCTTCTGTACAAATTTTAATTCTTGAATGATGATGATATAAAAAGAGGGGTTACATTATTGATAGGCAAGTTTGAAGCTTCAGCTCCGAGCCCTGTACCCTCAGTGTCCCCAGCACCAATGGATCCATCATCCAAGGCATGCAATCAACAGGGAACAAGTCCAGCACCAATTGCTCCTTCATCCAATACAAATAGTACAAGCACAGCAGCATCAAATGCTCCATCATCCGACGCCTATAATCCTCCTCCAACAAGTCCAACACCAAATTTTCCCTCATCTAATGCATATAAATATAATCCACATAGAACAAGGTATTAGCATATTGTGTTGTCAAATAGTTTATGAATGCGTAATTGCTTATAAACTAACGTGATTTTTTTCTTCTGTGTAATAAAAATAGCAGGTCTCTGATTGGCCTGATCTCCACTGCCATATGGTTTTTCTGTATTGGTCTCCATTGATTGATAGATTCACCCTTTGCTAAGGAGATCGATCAGAGACCAGCATTAGGATTAAAATTCATACAGTTTTTTTTAGAAAATATTGATTACTTATTACTACAGCCATGTTACTTTTTAATTTTCAATATATACAGCTTAAGATTTGCAGTTTTATTCTTTTGCCATGGTGTTTCTTTATTTTTTCAATATACAAGTATAAAAGAGGTTTAATTATTCGTTTGATCCTCTAAGTCGCACTTTGTTCTATTTGGTTCGGTAAGTAGTTTTTTTAATTTAATCTTTTAATTCGATACTTTTTATTTTGACTTTATTTTGATATCATGACATGTCACATCATAAAAAATAATATCATTTTAGCTAAATGACACATATTATCAAGAAAAACTGAAAAGAGGGTGTATCATTGTATCAACTTTAAACTTAAAGTATTAAACTCTATTATTAATTTTGTATCATGCCAAATATATTATCATATTATTAATGACTTGTTAATCATAATGTCATTTAATTATAATGTTAAGAGAGATTAAAAATAAAAAAGAAATTTACAAGAATTAAATAAATAAAAAAACTTGTAGAACTAAAAATGAAAAAAATAAAATTGTAAGGACTAGATGAAAAAACTTACAAGAATAAAAAAAAAATGGTGTAAAAGAAAAATTATATTGGAACAAACAAATATTTAAATTTTAATATAATACATAAATTTAATTAAAAATTAATTAATAACATTTAAGGTAATTTAAGAACATAGACTAAATCGTAATAAGGGAAGCCATATCCCGTATTAAAATACTGGCGCATGCTGCCCAAGCCTCTATTTTTCAAACTCTCACAGTCACAGTTGTACTGTAAGTATAGCAATAACAAAAAAAAAATCTTTTAAACCTAAAATAAGTTAAATGTCATGGCGAAATACTTTTTAACTTAATGATAAAATAATATTATTTAAAACAATAAAAAACTATTAAGTTACTCCCGTTTTATTTTTTGAGTTTAATTGGTACACTAATTTATATGACTTTTAAGATATTAATGGGTAAAGTCAATAAAATTATCTGAAATTAAGAAATATGATTGGACGTTAGTATAAAATTCTTTACATTATCTGTATATACCAATTAAACTCTTATTTTTATATATAATTATATATTAAAATAAAAACAAAAATAAAAATAGACAAAACTATACATGTATTTATTTCATTTGATTAAATAGTTACTTAAATGCTTGACATAATTTAAGGCGTGACAAAGTAGACAAAGTCTTTGTGAGTCATAGTCCGCTACAAAATTTTGGCAAAGCAAGTGAGTAATTGGCTCACCATCCTAAATATAATATAATAATGATAATTTTTATATATTATATTATAAATATAAAATATAATTATCAATTAAAATTAAAAGGTTAAGGATAGTGATCATAGTTCATGACACAAGACAAATTAAAGTATTAAATAACCAAATTTTAGTATTACTATTTTAGTTTAGAAATAAATCAAATTATATTGAAAGTTAATTTAATTTAAATTAGAAAATAGAAAGTGTGATAATTTATTGTAATATTTTAAAAGAATTATAATGTACTATCTTCACATGTGGATAAAGAGAGAGAGGTCGTTAATTCAAATCTTTCTATTAAAAAAAATTAACATATTAACAATTAATATTTGATGTATAAAAAAACCCTATGAAAGTTAAAATCTTGAAAATGATTTTTTTTTTCGTAAACAATATAATAATTTCTATCTTAAATTATTCTAATATATGATATTAGAAACTAATTAGATTTAAATTATTTTTTAGTAAAAATATATTACAAAATAACTTATAGATTAATTACATTAAGCTATATAAATTAATAATCTTAAGTATGATTTTCTCTTGTTTTTATCATAATTAAAAATATATTAATTTTTCATATTAATAAATAATTACATATAATTTTTTTTGTATTATAATCTCTCCGTATTTCCAGATTTAATATATTTTAACAAAAAATTATAATATCATCAAAATTAGCAATCTTGAGTAATATTTTTATTTCCTGCTAACAATATTTGTAATCTCTAACATAACTAAAAAAGTATTTAACTTTATAATATTGTTGTTTTTGTGGTAAGTTTTCAAATTTCGAAATGGGAGAAACCTCACTTTTTTTTTAACAAAAAAAAGTATTTTTAGCTTTGAAATTGGGAGAAACCTCACTTTCTTGAAATGTTATTGTTTTTGTGGTAAGTTTTCAAATTTTTGAATAGGGAAGAAAGATAAATGTTAATGATTTTGAAATAGGAAAAAAATTCTTTCTTTTCAAAATTTGAAATAAAAAAAACCTTCATTTTCTCATTTTTAAAATGTTTTTGTTTTTTATTTTCAAATTTTGAAATAGAGAAAAAAGATAAATGTTATTTTTTTAAATTTTTAAATAGGAAAAAATTTTTATTTTCAAAAATAAAATAGAATGACCAAATTAGTCACACCTTTAGACATGTATCAAAATTTTAAATTGGGATAAAATAGTAATATTTATACATTATTGATTTATTGTATAGATGTTAGATTTTAATTATAATATAATGTAAATATTAAAAATTATTTATTATATTTATATTTATTTATATAAAAATCCAGATTTTGAAGATGGGAGTAAATAAACCGGTCTAACTGAGAATCGGACAGTATTCAATTTATTGTTTCAAAAAATCAGAACGTAAGAAAAAGAAAACCGGTCAAAAATTGACTAAAATGCAGTTTAAGGGTTAACCGTATTAATAAAAATACTAAACTGTGTTTTTAAGAACAAAATATATTAATAAAAATAAATATAAAAATAATATTTAATTGAATATGATAAAACACTAGTTGAACCTTTAAATACTAAACGCACGACTTTTGTAACCAGTGCAGTTTTGATAAAAATAAATATTTATGACAAGCAATTGGGGGTCTAGATTTTGATAAAATGCATACACGAGTACAGTAATAATTAATTCTTAATTTTTTTAGGAGCGCCATATTTAAACATCCAATTATGGCAGATCATCCGAATCAATAATAGTCAATTCTAAATTTGCATATTCTATAAGTAACCCTATTTCAATAACTTATTTACAAGAAAACAGTAAATTAAATAATTATTTGTTGACTATAAAGAAAAATATATTTACGGTAGTTGTATAGTATTTTGAAAATGGAATGGTATTTAATTATTTATAAATTATATTTTGTGTAAGTTATATTTATCGATAGGATTATATAGGAAGCAAAAAGCTATACTATAAAATAAAGAGAAAAACACTTATATATTTTTTGTGTAAAAAACTTTATATTATAATTAATAATAACTTTTTAGAGTTTAATTGGTATACACTGTCAGTGTAAAAATTTTTACATTGACATTCAATCGCAACCCTTTATTCATGGTAAATTTGTTGACTTTACTCATTATTATTTTAAAAGTCACATAAATAAAAAGTCATGGTTAAATGTCAGTGTAAAAATCAATTAAACCCAACTTTTTATATATGGTAAGTTTGTTAACTTTACTAATTAATATATTAAAAGTCATATAAATGAAGAGTTGTAATTAATCATCCGTGTAAAACTCTTTTACATTGTCTGTGTATAATTGTTAAATTCTAAAATAAAACCTAATATAAACAATAATAAGATAAAAAAAAAAGATTTTCTTTTAAAGGATTGGGTAATCGACCATCCAAAATTAATTGATAAATTTAGAAATCATAAATCAATCTAATATATAGAATACAAAGATTATGGCACAAAGATAAACAAAATATTCTCCCGAGTTGTAGATAGGCCTAGCTTAGCAAAATCATAAGTTTATTAAGCATAATTAATAAATTATTAAGAAAAATGTAGTTCAAGTATTTTATATATATATATATATATATATATTCTCTAAATGAAATATGATTATTTAATTATATATGATTGAATTTAAGTGAATTAAATTATGCCTTATTGGAAAGTGATTATTAGAAGGGTGAAGAGGTGAAAATAATTATTATTTCTTTGATTCTAGGTGTTTGGACTGAATTTCAAAAAGTTTTTGGAAATCTGCTTAAGAGGGGGTTAGCAAACAAAATTTACTGAGCACACTTCGATCCCTTTTTCTTCTTTCTTCTTCCTTTCTCTCCTTCATCATCAAACTCTCTCTCCCTAAAAAATCTTTCAGCTTGTTGCATGTTCAACGAATTGTTGACGGAATTTGACACAGTCTCTTCCATTGTTCTTGATTTTGAGTGATGATTAGTATAGGTATGTCTGCTCATATTTCTTCGAATCTTTTTCCGTTTGCTTTCGATCCTATTGCTCTTTTTGAAAAGAGAATTCTTTTAAAATCTTAATTTCTTAGGTTCATGTGTATTTTAGGAATTCTTGGTAGGTTCTGAGTGATCCCTTTAGTTGATTTTCTTTGGTTTGACAAAGTTAGTTTTTAAAGGGAGAAATAGGTAAGGGAAGGTAAATCTTTGTTTTAACTTTGAAAACTTATTATTTAAGGGTGTTAAGATTAATAGATTGTGGTTTATTTAGTTTTTGAACTGAATTTGAATGTTATGTAAAATTGTTAGTTTAATGTGATTAATGATTGTAGTGATTTTTTAAGAATGAATTTGATTGAATTGACTCTCTATGATTGAAATTGGTAATTATTGAAATGGTAATGTAGTACTTGTGATTGTGATGCATGATGGAGAAGTGTTTGTTGATGTTGTTGGTTGCAGGTAATTACAATTGAGTAACTTAGCCTTTAATGAAATGTTTGGTGAGATACCTTGATGTTAGGGATACAACTGAAGTCAATATATTCCAGAATATTAGATATACAAAGGGATATTTGTGTGACTTACATTGTGGTTCTGACACCAGATATGCAAGAGGGTACCTATAAGGACATACTTAGACAACAATTTGTAGTTGTCACATGAGTATTGTTTAAACTTAAATTGGTGGTAACATAGTGTAGATTGGATGTCTGTCGCTAATTGGAAGAAGTCTTAAGCCGCCTTGGTGTCTGAACTCAATGTAAGTATTTTGGAAAGTGTTGTGTCATAACATGTTGTGTGAAATATTTATATTCAGGGGAATATAGGTGTGATTGACTTAATTAATATTACTATTTATTAATTTACTTGTAATATGAATTTTATGTATCATTATGTATACCTTTGCATTGTGTATGTATTTTTATGACTATGACGATCGTGCTTTACATAAAGTAGATACCAATGGTGATGGAGGAAGTCAAGACTAGAAGATATGGCAAATGATATGAGACAGGATCAGGATTACCTTTTTGTAATAGGAATAGTTCATGTTTAATGCATGTATTAGAGTATATATGGAACTAAACCTTTTGGAATGTTATAAGTATATGTTGATTGAAATAGGATGTTACATTTTAAGCATGTATGTGTTATATCTTATGAGTTTGTTGAATTGCATATGTTATTTTGGATAGTGGTTTATATTTTAGCAAGTTAATAAATTATGCAGCTAGGGTTCTACATACTGTAGAGTCTCACCAATGAGAATTAGTCTCTATTACAAATATATTCAACTTTGTGCCCAGTGAAAGGCCTCGCCCAACGTAAAGTTGTCTTAGGTTGGAATTAAATGGGATTTGCACTCAACAAGAGGTCTCGCTTAATACAAACTTCTCTCTGTTTAGAATTAAACAGGGTTTTTCGCCTAACGATGTATCTCACTGAGTGAAGTCCTTTCACTGAAATAATCTAATTTAGGCTTTTTGCTGGGCAACGGTGATTGCTAGACAAGCTACCTTATGTTTCACTAAGCGACAAGGTTTGCCAAACGAGCTGACTTAGTGTATACCTTGTTATATCTTGTTTGAAAATTTTAGGCACATCAAGATCATATTGTTATGCAATTCTATATTTCAGTATTTTGAATTCTAAACTACATGACAAGTGAATTAGTTGTGAATAATAGTTATAAATAGTATTAACATATTTGGATGTTACAGCCAATATGTTTGCTTCACAGGGGCGAAAGTGAAATTACAATGAACTGTTTTCTTGTTGCTTTTGTAGATACATTCAAGGATGGGATGCTTATGGGCAATTGTACATCCTTCTTCTAGGAACTTGATGTTATTGAAGGAGTCAAATTCAATTGTCAGTGTCCGGAACCCACACTCATAAGCCACCTTTAGAGCTTAAACAATAGCCATAACTCAGCCTTATCAACTTGACAGAAAGGGATCATATGAGGGAAACCAAGCAGAAACTTCCTTGTATGGTCCCACGCCACCCCTCCAACAACCACCCGTCTATGGTTAGTAAGTACAACCCTCACAGTTAATATGTATCATGTCTGTGGGTGGGGATACCCAGCTAGGTTGGTGATCTACATCAATATATTGCATACCTTTCTCCTTCATGATTGGACACATTTGATAAACATCCCTCAGCTCCTTTACAAGGGCCCACACAAAGTGAACCATTTGGTCCTATGATTTGCAATTGCCTTAAAACATAATTTCATTCCTTTTCCACTATAGTCAGCCAAGCACAATATCGAATATGTGACTCTATCCGTTAGCCAATTTTAGGTTTGACAAAAGCCACAAATCAAAACTCTGCTGCCCAAAAAAATTTGGACTGCCTATTGTGCCAAAATTCCTCCACACTTTAGTAGTGTGGCTACAGTCATGTAGAGCATGCATCATAGACTCCCTCTGCTGGCCACATAGCGGGCAATTTGGATTCACGTCTTGTATATCCCAACTTGTTTATTGGCAAAATCTCGCATGCAATTTTCTATAGAAAGGTACACATATGCTTTGGGTCTTTCCACTTCCAAACTACCTCAAAAATTGGCATATGTTGCAAAGAATTTTGGTCTAGGAGGCTTTCATAGACCAATTTTGTAGAGAATCGACTATCTGTCTCTCTCACCCATCCTCTATATCTCCTTTAGGTGCCTCAATAGTACAAATATTCATAATCACATTATTTGGCAAAAGGCTAGATAATTTTTTTATATCCCATCGACAAAAAAAAAACATGCTTTATTCACATTTTGCAAAGGCAAGTTACCAATACACCAATTGTTTGGGGACCACAACCTAGGACCCAATTATCACTCCATAGCTCGACCTCTCTACCATTACCTACATGCCTATTCCAGTTACTTAAACTTTGATAGACTTTATCAAGTAGAAACTGAAAGGATTTTTTCGACACACGGTCATAGTGTAGCGGAATGCCTAAGTACTTGCCAAGGTTTCATGTTTGCACATAGCCCAAGACATAAGAAATTTTCTCTTGACAATTTCGGTGGACATTAATCGAGAAAAATACTTTGGTTTTGTTTTTGCTAACCTTCTGGCCGCAAAACAACTATAAGATGTGGCTTATGACTTCCACTTGGTCAAGAGAGGCCTCTGTAAAGAGATTTAAGTCATCCTCGAAAGCTAAATAAGCCAGTTTAGGGCCATCTCTAGAGACTATAATCGACTTTCATTTGTGATGGTGAACAACAATTTGAATCAAATGAAACCAATTACAAGACAAAAATATAAGGAGAAATAAGTGCCTTACCATTCCACACAATGTGCAAAGTTGGGTAGAAATACAGTGTCAAACCAGGTTAGTAAAGGAATGAAGAAAACCAATATCATTTGAAGTATCTCTAATAAAATTCCATTCTAGCCTATCATAAGTCTTTTCCAAATTCACTTTGATAACCATTCATCCCTTATTACCCTTTTCGTGCTTCATAGAGTGAATGGCCTCCGAAGCAATGAAAACATTGTTGTGGCTACTTCAGTTTAGGATGAAGCTAGTCTGACACAGGCTCATGAACTTCTCCATTACAGTTTGCAATCTCATGACAATTATCTTAGTGACAACTACGAAGAAATAAAGACTAAAATATTTTATTATTGTCTACTTTTTTCAAAAATAAATACAAAATATATAATATAACAATAATGATATCAATTTCAATGGATAATAATTATCCATATATTGACATCTTTTTTAAATAAAAATAAATAAAATATCTAACTCCATATAGTCCTTTTGTCATTTAAAAATTATAATATATTTGAGTCTTTTTTATCTCATCTTAACATTATGTATAAATTTCACTTTGAAACTTGTTCTCAAGTTGGTTAGATAATTGAAAATTCAAATCAATAATATTTATAGCAAAGACATTTATTGGGCTAAAAGTTAGCAAAAATTAAAAAATCCTTTACAATCGATAATTGATGGGGCAACATGTGGCATTGGTGATGAACAGATGAAGGGAGTTGATAGAGTGAAATAAGCAGGGATTGCATCAATAGATTCGATGACATGGCCTCTCGGATGAAAAAACTTGTATAACTCTTGTTGGAATGGAGGGCTTGATGAGTGCAATCTTAGGTTGTTTTAATTGCAGTTGCACTAGGGTGGGTCGTAGAGATTACTTATAGTGGAGGAGGTGCTGAGCAAAAATCAAACATTTGAAGTGATGATTGCAGATCTATGTTCTATGGTTGCGTTGGAGTTGAAACATAACATGAGTAAATAAATAAAATATGTGTCACGTCCTGTTATTTTTAAGAGAATAAATAAGATATCTAATTTTACCCTTTATAGTTCTTTTAACAATTGAGTCTCATATTTGGACTTTCTACAACCCATCCTAACATATTAATACCGAAATGAAAATAACAAGAGGAACTGAAACTAAAATTGGCATTTGGATGAGATGCTTAATTATTAAAAAATATGCTAATATAGTTATGAAAAACAGTATTATGAGTAAGAAATGGATATTTAAGACAGAAAAACTGGAGTGTTTGGTTAGAAGTTGAAGTATCATGTAACATGCAAAAGTAACAGTTAAGTGTTAGGTCAAGTGTGGGTAGAGGCAAAGTGTATTCAAGAGGGATGTATTGTGTAATCTAAAAAGCAAGGTGTGCTTCAACAAATAATTATTTATGTTATGTCTTATATTTTTAATTTTTTGGTATGACATGTTAATGATATCCTCCCTAGTGAATTTAACTAATTCTGATGCATTTGTTCTTCCCGCGTGACGTAAATAAATTTCCTTCTAAACATACATAGTAGTAGTACCATATACAAATATATATTCTGTTATACAAATAAGCACCAATCTATGCGTATATACCTTGTTACCGTATAAAATTGTCCCCACAAATATAAGCCTGGTTCAAGCCTCTCCATAAACTAGAAAGTGATCTATAATGAGTTGCACCCCATGGTTTCCATCAAGCATATGTCAAACCAATTGATCAATATCCATTAACAGAAAACAGAGCCATGGAGCCGTGATTTGGTAACTTAATGCTGGAAAATAAAGTTAATCTTTGTAACTTTTTCTTTTATCTTTAATCTTTATTACATTCATCCAATGGTTGAGATTTATTTTGAGTAATATATTTTTTATTTTTAATATCAATTATACCCATCGAGGAGAGGAGATGATTTAAATTTGGTTAAAGATAAAACTCTAAAGTAATGGTCTTTTAGAAAAATCTAAAAATGATTAATTAAAATTTATTTATATTATATTTTAATTTAAAAACTTAGTTGTTTTTATCTGTTAGACAACGACGCAAAACTATTCTAAGAATTAGGATAAATAAAGATAGACTAGAGCAAATGTTCCTTCAACATAGAAAGGTCTTATATAGAAGATCACAATATGGGCTACTAATAAACCAACAACCCATTTAAGGGAAAATACTCAGAAAAAAACAATAGAAACAAGCAAGAAAATTAATGGGCCTAATAACTATAGTCCTTAAACCAAGTAGGGGTGTGTGAATAGCATTTTGGTCTATCAACACTTCCCCCATCCAGCCCAACCTTGTCCTCAAGGTTGAGAGACATGGCACGACGCAACTCGCAAAGAAAGAGAGCCATGAATTGTGCTTTTGGTAAACAGTCCAGATGCTACTACGAGTTTATCCAACAACTCACACTGGTCCTAATTTGGTGAGTTGGTGACAATTGTTTTGGACGAAAAGGCTGGGTGGAAAATGACTATATTCACGTGGGTGGCTTTAGATAAAGGGGGAAAATATTTTGGATGTTCCAATGGTTGGTGGATAGGTGGCATGGTGTAGGTCAAAGAGGGAACCGAGATTTGAATAGGCAGTTGGGGTGGCTTATGAGAATTTGGGGTGGCTTAAGCTAAGATTCATGTACTACATGTGTTTAAAGGGGTAGTTAGGTTACTTTTGTTGACTAAAATGGGTGGCTGTGATCTTAAGGAGGGGTTGGGATCTAAGGGTGCAGATTGGGAAAGAGGAAAAGGCTTGTTGGGTGTGTTTAATGTACTTAGTAAGATTGGGTTACAATCCTTTCGAGAGTTTGGAGAGAAGTAGTTTGAGGCACCTAAAAAGGCTTGGGTGGTGACGACCGGAATAGCTGGTAAGGAGTGTGTGCGTGTGGGCAGGTTGGGATCATTTTATCGGTGCAAAAATGACACATGCACTACAGGGTGAATACGTGAGTCATCTGGAAGGACTAACTTGTAGGTCATTGCCTTATGTGTTTCTTGATCTGACAAGGACCAAAATATCACTGGGCTAGCTTCTGGGAAGGTTGATGGGCCATTGATCTTTGGCAATATGAAGTTAATCGCAACCAGATGAAATCTCCCTCCTGAAAGGTAATATCTGCTCCTTTCTTGTTGGTTTGGGCTATCATACTTTGTCTGGATCTTTTAGATTTTGTTTCCTATGCATGATTTATCTCCATTTTTTAAGGACTCTTGCACCGAAGGAATAACAGCTTTGCTGGGAATGTGGTTGTGGACAAAGGATGGCAATCGACCATAGAAAGCGTGAAACAACGTCATGCCAATTGCTGAGTGGTGAGAGGTGTTAAACCAAAGTTTCACAAGGTAGAGGAATTTGAATTAGAGGCGTGGATGTTCACCACAAAAACACCTCAAGTATGTCTCTAAGCTCTGGTTGACTACCTCGGTTTGGCTATCGATCTCGGGATGGTAAGATGTGCTATACTGTAACTTTGTCCCTTGCAACTTAAATAACTCCTTCCAAAAAGAACTTAAGAATAATGTGCCCTTGTCCAATGTTATTGTCTTAGGGAGACCATGAAGGCAACAAACTTCAATGGAGAAACGATGTGCCAGATTGAGCAGTGAAGCGCTTGGGTTGAGCAAAAAAATTGACAAATTTTCTCAGTCGTCACAAATAACCCACACGACTGTGTGACCAAATGACATCGGAAGGTGAGTGATGAAGTCCATGGTTAGGTCAACCAAGACCTTTTTTGGAATGGGTAACGACTGCAAGAGACCTTCTTCTTACATGACATGTTTTTATTTTGCTGACACATAGTGCAGTGCATAACAAAATGTTTAATGTCTCTGTATAGGCCAGACCAATAGAAGAAAGCTGCCAAATAGGTTGTCGTAGGATTAACACCTGAATGTCCTATCGTGGGTGAGGTGTGGAACTCTTGTAACAAGGTTGAACGAACCTCTCACAGTTCTGGAACAAAAATATGGTTCCTCACCATCAGAATACCATTCCTTAGAGATGAGGTATTTTTTGTTTCTAAATTTTCCATGTTTTTTCTTACCACCTTAAGGCCTTCATCCGTCATGTAATACTTGCACAGAGGGATGAATTTATGACCTACAAAATGCTTTCAGATGCAAACTGTCTAGAGAGGGAGTCAACCATAATATTTTGTTTACCATGTTTGTATATAATCTCAAAATCATACCCTTGTAGTTTATAAGTCCATTTTTGTTGTTTGGGTGTTTGTATTGTTTGTGAAAACAAATTTATGAGACTTTGTTGATCTGTGAAAATTTTGAACTTTCTTCCTACAAGGTATTGATGCCATTTCTTTACTGCTTCTGTGACAGCAAAGAGTTCTCGAATATAAACTGAAGCTGCTTGCATCATGGGACTCATTTTCTTGCTAAAAATGCCAGTGGATGTCCTTCTTGACTTAGAACTGCTCCAATTGCAATGAATGATGCATCAGTTTCTATGCAAAAGACTTTGAAAAAATTTAGAAGAGAAAACACTAAAGTAGTGATTGTTTTTTCTTTAATTATTTTGAGGGCCTATGATGCCCGTTCGTTCCATGTAATCTTGTATACTTTCAATAGATCGGTGAAGGGAGTGACGAGAGTGACATACTGTTTTATAAATCTACAATAAATTTGGTAAGCCCCAAAAAATCTTGAGAAACGTGAGAGATCATGGCTCTGGCCATTTTAGAATAACCTCAATTTTTTATGCATCTAAAAGAACTAAACCACTAGCAATAACATGCCCCAAATAATGTATTAATGTAAAAAAAAAGATTTAGAAACTTTATCAAAATAAGAATTAGACTTAAGAAAATCTAAAACAAGGCGTAAGTGATCTAAACGAGAAGAATAAGAGTTGTTGTAGATTAGGATATCATAAAAAAAATACCAAAACAAAGTGGCGTAGATACGGTCTGAAGAGATCATTCATAACTGCTTGAAACATTGAGGGTGCATTGGTGAGACCGAATGGCATGACCAGAAACTCATAGTGCCCATCACATGTTCTGAAAACGGTCTTGTGCATATCTAAAGGGTTGAACCTGATTTGGTGATACCTTGACCCCAAATCCAACTTAGAAAAAACCTTAGCAGATCCCAATTTGTCAAGTAATTCACTACATTTGATATAGGAAATTTATCCTTAATTGTAATTGCATTCAAAGCCCTGTAATCTACACAAAACCTACACATGCCATCTTTCTTTCTCACTAGCAAAATAGGAGATGAATAAGGACTATGACTAAGAATAATGCTTCCTTCTTTCAGCATCTCCTCAATGATTTCAACCATTACCTCTTTGGGTGTGGTGATATTGATAAAGTTTGACCTTAACTGGTGCAATGTTGGGGAAGGATGAGAATACGGTGGTCATGAGGTCTTGGTGGGGGTAAACCATAGGTTTCTGAAAAACTGATTGGTAGGATAAAATAGGTTTTGGAAAGTAATGGGCAAGGTGGAAATAATGTGGTCTGAAATAGAATTTAGGGTGTCTGTTGGATGGCTATTTTGGTTTGGGCAAGTTTCGTGTAGTTAGGTTATGAGAAAAAAAAAGATGTTATGGAATTGGTACGTAAAGAATGGGTAAGTTGGTTGTAAGAGGCAATTATAAGAGTTGGCATGGTAGAACCCATAAGAGTGATGCATTGGTTGTTGTGAGTGAAGGATAAAGATGAGACTGCAAAGTCTGCAAATATTGTGCCTAAAGCTAGCCATTCTAGAGCCAAAACTAAGTCTGCACCCTCAATTGGAAATAAATAGGTGGGTATTGTAAAATGGCAATCCTAAATCACTACTAGGACTGTTGGGGAAAACCCCTCACAAGCTAATCGGGCTCTATTGCCCACCATCACAGAGAAATTAGGAGTATGATCAACATGCAATTTTAAGTGATTTGCCACCCTACGTTGTAGTATATTATGGGAACTATCAATATCTAACATAATCATTACCTCCAAGCCTTTAATGTAGCGGATAAAGTGTAGGGACCTAGGTGAGGGATCTAGAAAAAGCTTGAGTGGAGAGTTGAAAGTGAATTAAGTCAGCTAGTGGATCTGGTTCAGGCTTGGGACAAAATTCTTCTTCATTAAGTTCATCATCCATAAGTAATAAGAACTTCCCTAAGGAATATTTGTGACATAGTAGTAACATAATCCCTTGATTCGGCGCTCTGGCATATGAGCTGAAAACATTCTTTTAATAAGTAAAAGACCCTTGGGTATTGCAGCCATAAGTGTTGTCGGTGGTTGTGCCTTGGTCGGATGAGGAGTGGTTGAGATGGCTTGGTGGAAAAGCCTTGGTCTAGCATCTCTCAATTTATCTTCAACTAGTTTAGCCATGCCAATAACATGGGAAATGCAATATGGATTTAAAACAACTAGCTCTCTTCTAATTTCTGGTATGAGTCCTGAAATGAAACAATTTAGAATGGCTTCAAGCGTGAGGCCAATCACCCTATTACATAGTCTTTCAAAAGCAGTTTGATACTCCTTTACAGTTGATGTTTAGTGCAACTTGAATAATTCTTCTTGATGGCTGGTGGACACCAAATGCCCAAAACATAGTTCCAAAGCCTTGTGAATGAGTACTAGTTGATTAGTTGTTGAGTGTGTGCCATCCAGTTGTACCAACTAAGGGCATCACCTTTCATGTAGAGATTAGCCATGGAAACATGTTGGTAAAAGGGAACTTGGTGGAACTTAAAAAAATGGTTTGCCTGGAAAACCAAATCCAGTGGTTCGGACCATCAAACTAGTTTAGTTGGAGGTTAGGTGGTTAGACAGGATTTGGTGATGTTGGGGAGGGTGAAAGGGTTTGGGTACGGATGGATTAGGTAAGACAATAGGGTTGTTAAGCGTGAGAGGTGGAGTTGGGGGGTCATGAGGGGAAATATAGTTTGGTGGTGTGGAAATGGGCATGGTAAGTGATAGTGGTGTGGCAATAGGCGATGAAAAGGGAGGAAGACTAGAATGAAGGTTTACCTGGTGGTTCATCTAGTCTTGGAGGTTAGCAATGGATGATTGCAGAACCTCTTGCTTGGAGTCCATGATCTATTGGAGGATTTGATGGCTGGACTCTTGCAACTTCTGTTGATTCTTCAACTGTGTTTGGAGAATCCCCAATTTTTCAGTAATGGCCAATAGGGCATTAGCAATATCCTCACTATCATTTTTGGGAGGCATGAGCGGCAATGAAAACACCAATTGTTAGGCAACGACGCAAAAACTATTCTAAGAATTAGGGCAAATAAAGATGGACTAGGGCAAATGTTCCTTACTTTTCATTCAGCATAGAAAGGTCCTATATAGAAAATCACATTATGGGCTACAAATAAACCAACAACCCATTTAAGGGAAAATACTCAGAAAAAAACAACTGAAAAAAGAGAATTTCTCCTTACACTTTCATAGTTTCTCCTTGCACCTCCATAATTTTTTAAAATGACAAAATGTTCTAGGTAAAAAAAGTAAAAATTTAATTATCTCTCTAATGTGTCTCTTGTAAAAAAAATTGCAAATTTTTTTACGAGTTCGAACACCTCTGTCCGGACTTTGTAATTGTGATTGTCCCAAGAGAAACTCATAGGCATGGAAATCAATTTAGACTTGTAATTGTTTTGTTGTAAGGAAACTCATAAGCATGCAGGGAAATACTTTTCTTGCAAAATTCTGGATAGACGTAAAGGAAATCTTAATTGAAGACTAATTTGAACTAATAAAGAGCTAATGTTGATCAATCTGGAAAGCCCACCAAAAGGTCAACTACCTCAACTTCCTACAATGACTTTCTTTCTCTTACAATTGCCAACTTGTTTTTTTATTATTAGAAAATACAAACAATAGTGCTTTATTTATATTCATAACACTAATTCATAACAAGAAGGAATTATAGGAGAGAATTTGGATTATTGGTGTCTGAAGGAAGAAGAAGGAGAATAGAAATTAAGTTATTTTTTTACCTAAGATATTTTATACTTTTTTACACTTATTTATAGAGGTGCATAAAAAAATTATAAGAGTGTAAAGAGAAATTCTCCAAAAACAAGCAAGGAAATGAATGGGCCCAGTAACTATAGTCATTAAGCCACGAAGAAGGGTGTGAATAGCTTTTTTTTCTATCAATTTCCTAATCAAAAGAAATATATATGTATTCTGCAAAGTAAAAAAAAAATAAAAAAATAAAAAATTAAAGGTGTCCCGTCCCGTTCTGGAGTAGTATCCGTTTATCAGCCATGCAGGCGTTGCAGTGTCACCCAGAAAAGTTGAAATCCAGAATGCGAGTCTGGAATATTCAGTCACCCCTCTTAAAGAAGAATGTCATAAGGTTGTTTTTTTTCTTTTATATTTTTATGGGATAAGCCTAGTTTGTGTCTTTGTTTGGCTGAGTTCAATTGCTATATTTCCTTGTCACGTAAATTCGCCGGAACCACGTCGTCTCATGTCAACTATTAAGGTTTCTGGGTTGATGAATCACATCACACCAAATTTATACTTCAATTTTCATATCCCCATCCAACACTCACTTTACTGTTTTAAATTCATTTTATATTTTGAGAGCAAAAACTCATCTCATCTTTTATTATATCCTAGCTACAAATACTGAATTACATTTACTTCATCCCATTTGATTCCATATGTTTTTTACCAATCTTTTTATTCTATAGAGAAAAAAAATCCAAATTCATGTTTTTCTTTTCATGATCATTTATCTGAAAAAAAAGTTGCAAGTGAACCCTAAATTAGATTTGGCAAGTGAAACCCTGATTAGCAACCTACTCAACTTGGTAAACTTTAGTTGCGTCACCTGTGCCCCTCTCTTCAGTTTTAGCATTTTTATTTATAATTTATAATAAACACATTCCGAATAATTATTTACATCTTCAACTTGTATTGACACGATGTCATGCTGCCTTTTATATTAATTAATCTTATATAAAACCAACGGCTTTAATAATAATAGGTTGAGTGTAAATCTATGCTTCTGGAGTAATTCAATTTTCTTGAACGCCTCTTTCTACTTCATCAGAAAGAAAAGAAAGCAACGAAATTCGTAATCTGATAATATGTTAAATAACTTAATTCAACAGAAGTGTCATGTATCTAAGACAAGCATGAGGATGGTTGGGAGGAATTGAGGGTTGTGAATGATGAAGCAGTGAATGGTTTCATGAGGTTGCTTAGGTGTCATGAGTAGGAAATTAACTAGCAGAGAGAGACCAGAGAAGAAAAGAACAAAATTATCTAAAACCATAATAATTATTTTAATGACAACATGCTGGTAAAGGAGAAAAAGGACACCTTGAGGATTCACGTGGGAATAGCAGTTACTTACTGGCTTGCCATACTTTTATTCTATTTCCATGACCAATATTACGGGGGACACACACTGAAAGAGAGAGAAGAGACAGGTTTTCTTGTGGATAAAACTATGAAACTAAAACAAAGACTTTTTGGATAGTACCAATACCCTCGCTGCCTCTCTTTCTCTCTGCAGTCATAATACATCACATTCTTTGGCATGGAAAAAGGGCCAAACAGCAATGAAAAGAAGTGATAAAAGATATCCAACAAGCGTTATCCATGAGTTAGAGAGGTCTTTTCAGAGAGCAAGTTAAAAGTTTCTCCAATAAACAACTGACCACACCCTTAATTACCATGGCTAGCTCGATCAAGTTGACAAAGAATCAAAAGAATCATTTAATGTAAACTTTGATAAATGTATAGATCAAAAAATTCAAAAAAAAAAAAAAAAATCAGATCAAATCAGATCAGACAACAAATTTTCGCTAAACTTGCACATGAATCCAGTTTTTCTTTTAGCGATCATCTTGTGTCTTGTGAAATGTGCATCTAAAGGCTTGTTAGTAATGACAATCCACCAAAGCTGGTGCGGGGAAGACAAGATTTGTCGGTGGTTGTTGTTGCTGTTGTTGATTTTGTGCATGTTGTTGTTGTTGTTGCTTGGATGCAAAGGCAAACTTGGATTCTCTAAGATCATCTTCAGGGGCAGGAAGGTTGAGATCCAAATCCAAATTCAAGACATTTCTTTTCTTTCTGGGATGATCTTGTTGTCGTTCCAAAGGCAATGGGGCGAAGGAAAGTGTGGTGGGGGTTCCAACAGGTGCACGGTGGCGTCTCATATGGCCTCCAAGTGCCTGTCCGGATGTGAATTCAGCACCACAGATGGAGCACTCATGCACCTTGGACTTGTTGTTGCTGCTGCTGCTGTACAAATTCCCCTTTGTATTGAATTGAAGGGAAAAGGGTGATTTATTGGTCTTCAATTGAAACTCTTCCTCATCTGAAGACAAAAGTTGGTGCTTCTTCTCTTGGGCAATGGCCATGATTGCCTTGGGCTTCTTGTGACTGGCCCTGTGGCCTCCAAGTGCTTGAAATGAAGGGAAAGTTCTGTTGCATGTCTTGCATTCATAAACATAGTACCCTGCCCTGCTAGACCCTAAGGTGGCAGTTTCCAAGAATTTTCTGCTGCTATACTTGGTGTAGTTCATGCTGGCATCTTCCTCGGCGTGTTTGGGGGATTCCCGGGATTGTCCTTGTGCTAGAAGGATGAGGCAATTTGCCATGTCCTCTTCTTCATCTGTGCTGTCTTGTAATCCTGCAGAAGAAGTGGTCGGAGAGTTGTTGGTGTTGGTATTGGTGTTATTAATATCATCATTCTTGTTGTTGTGGTCGCCATTGAAGCAATCTTCTTCTTTTTCTCTTTCTCCTTCTCCATCTCCAGTGGAGGAATTAGCAGTGATGGAGAAGGGAATTGGAGATTGTGGCCTTACCCTTTTGGTTCTTTTCCCTTTGACAATGTTGGTGTGATCTCTGGACCCCCCCAAAGAGAGTTCTTCTGGTGCTTCCATAATGCTTATGACACCACCAACGAAAGGCTTAACCTTAAAAAACAAATAGAGAGAGGCTAGGAGGGTTGTAAGGAAGCAGAGAAAGGAGAGTGGGGTTGGTTATTATATATAGATAGGGAGTGAAGGATATAATAAGTCGGGGGAGTCAAAAGCCACCCAATACAACAGTAACTGTGAATCAGCCCTGCAATCCAAGTTTTGGAAGTGTTTATTTATAGGATAGGAAATTTTAGAAATTTAAAGAGAGAATATAGCACTCGACAAAAATATAGACCAAAAATAATTTAATTTAACAGAAAGTGGCCAAATTTGGAGAGTGTGGTGCAGGGTGAACAGATTGGAAGAGTGGTGCAGGGGAAATACTGGTTTGTTAAACAGAGTCCGTCTCACACACTCTCTCTCTTTGCCAACGCACTTCACGAAATCAAAACTAACCCAACCAAAGCTTGGTGCCACCATATTAATATTACCATGCCCTCTCTTTATTCTTTAAACTCTTTGTTTCAGTAATTAATATTAACCACCCCCACTCTCACATTCATGGTCTGGATCTCATTCTATATATAGCTCCCATCTCGTGTGACTCCAACCTCAACATCTTTTTCACTACCTTCCACATCTAAACCACACAAAGCTTTACTATGTTCTAACTTGCACCATTTTGACTCAATTAATTGCAAACCATAAGAAATTAACATCCGAATTTTATGCTACAAAAATTGAAGCTTTCTTCAAGTCTTCACTCAATTGCTAATCCAAACCACATAAAAGGTTCAATTGTACAAGTTACACCCAGAATTAATTAATTAATTAATTGAACTTCTCATCAATCAATTTAATGACAGTTTCACTTTTAGAGGGTATATTAATGAATGTGAGTATGAGTTACATGGTGTGAAGTGTGAACTGTGAAGGAAGCAATAGACCATTACTTTGGCTCAACGATTTGTGCACGAGATGATTGGAGTGCAAGCCTGGAACCACGGAATCTGCGGTGCTCCCTTCACTTAACTTTTCTTTTTATTTATTCATATCAGTCTCTCTTATTATGCTTTTGCACTCTGTCATGCCTGCATTACCACACATTCCATCATTCTCTATTCTCTTTTATACCTCAATTCTGGTAAAAAAACAACAAAACTCATCACACCTTTCTGTCCAAAATTCCGTTTCTAAAACTTATAAATAACCCAAAACATATTTAACATTCTCTAATCTTAATATCAAACAGATATCCTTCCATACATTTTCAGAAATAGGAAACCACTAAACACCCAATGTCCCCACATATTTTATCGTGAAACCTTTTCTTGCCTTCCCACAAGAAATTTTTTATTTTATTTTAGAGCAGCAAAATTTATTTTAATAACTTTAGATCTAATGCTTACCTTTCAAAATGAAGTTAAATACTTGTACATATCTGCAGTAAGTGTAAAAAAATTACAATAATTATTAATTACTATAATGTGTTTTTAAGATTATTATAAAATTTAATAAACTTATTATATGTGATTATAATTAAATGATAAATTTATTATATATGTGATTTATGATTAGATAACCATGTATAAAATTGATGGAAGAAATATAATGTAAAAAAAGTTATATCCTCAAACATACATTTTTTATTCTTCAAAAAGACAAAATATCATTTTAATCTTTTTGAAGTATAAAATATTGTCATATTAGTATCTCAAACTCAAAATAATAAAATTTTAAAAGTATGTGATATTATCGCTTATCTTTTGAAATTTTGAACTAAATTAACTATTTATTAAAAATATTCCAAAAGATTTTACTCGAATATTTGGATTCTTAATTTAAAATAAAGTACTATAACATAGACAGCAATTATAGAATTACAAGGTGGTTTGATTGTTGTAAAAGAGTAATAAGTATTGAAATAATAAGGAGATAATAAATTTGAAGTTTTTTTTTTTTTATTAAGTTCGAATCTTTACCTTAAGATAACATTCTAATTAGCAACATTTTATCGTAAAAAATAAATAATAAGGTAGACAACACATTATAATTGTCCTTTCATCATCATGCTATTTTCAGAAAGGGAGATTAGAACATGAATTAACTGATGCTTCTTTCAATATTATGTCACAGAAGTTTCCAATATTGTTTGCATGTAAAAGAAGATTCAGATATCTGTTTTTCAGAAAAGCAGAATTGTTTGATATAAGCATTCTTTATGAGTCTATCACTCCTTTTATTTGTACTAAAAGGTTAACATCAAATTTGGATTAGCTTTTAATTTATTTGAACTTTTTAACCAAGACTATTTTTTTTATTCTTAACTTACACACATAAAAAAGTACTTATCAGCTTGTTAAGTGTTTATAGTGAAGTTAGACGTGTTCTTTTTATAAATATAATTTGTTTTAATTTGTGAGAAAAGTTTAATTCAACTGCTTCTTAAATTCTTTTATTTTCCTATATATATAATGTTTATTAAGAAGTTCATTCAAATTAATTTTAAAGGAAATTAACAAAAAATTTCATGATTAATTTTGCTTCTCTCCCTTTTCAGCACATCTATATGAAATATTGAGGTTTAAATATGTTTTCAGGTTGCTAATATGTTAAAGAATTTTGTATGAGTTTTCCATAAATTTTTGCTAGGTTTATAATAAATTTTTTACTTTTTTTAAGTTTTTAAAGTGATATCTAAGCTAATTATTTTAAAAATGATTTTAAGCAGTATTTAAATACTTTAAATAAAAAAATTATTGACATTTTAAGATAAAATAAAAATTTATTGAAAACTCAATATAAAATTTATTAATATATTAAATATTCGAAATATATTTAAGTCAACTATTTATATATCTCAATCATTGAGTTCATGTGAAGTTCACTCAGATGTAGATATAATTTTATAATCGATGACCTGACATCCATCCTCGTACTATATGATTAACGACCAAAACCTATTCACATTCATACTATATATAAAAAAAAGATAAAAAAATAGATTACTCTATAGAGATGAATTTACTGTTGGATGAAAAGAAAGTTACTCAAAGTTGTTCTGCCGTTTTCATTTGAGAAACGTTACTTGCTTAACTCAGTTCCATGAAAACACAAATAACTGAAGTAAGTGAATCTAATAATGCAAGTTGTATTCACCTAAACCCAATTTGCTTCAGTTTTAACTAACACAGCACTTTTCTATAATTAATGAACATTTCTTTATCTTTCCACCATAAGCCTTGTATTAAGGCCATTTATTTTTCAAAACTATAATGAAATTGACATCATACACAGTGACCATAAAGTACAAGATAGTATGAAAAACACGCTGATGGTGAAATTAAGTGGGAAGTAACACCTATGGATTTGAAAGAAACTGACTAGTGCATTAATTAGTCCAAAATCATTGTAACCAACAAATATGAAAATCTCTTCTAAATAATTTTTTTTTTCTTTTAAAATGCATATTCTATAGAAGAAAGCCTTTTATGTATTTTAGAAAATTAATCAGGTGATTTTTCGAAGACAAGAACAAAAAGAAGGGAAAAGAAAGAAAATTATTAAGAAAAAGAATTGAAGTACTATTCTCGGTTCTTTCAGAATAAAATAAAAAAAATTAAAAAGTTGAATGTAGATTAGTTCATATCGTAGGCCATAGCAATTAATTAATCAATGAGCAACTTTTCTTGGCTGCAAATTAAGTGTTTGGCAATGATAAAAGAGATCGTGATAGTTTACTTGCAAACAAGTTAAAAACACACATACCGTATATTATTATATTGAAAGAGGGTATGTTTTTTTAATATAGGTAGAAAATTAAAGAATTAATAAATAAAAATAGTATACTGATTATATTAAATGTTATATTTTTAATAAAAAACTATTTTTATTTTTAAAGTACTATCCTAAAATAATAGTTAAAATTCATTTTATAAATGACAGTTTTGCTTGTAAAGATTTTTATCCTATGATAAATAATAAAAAAATTATTGAATGAAAGAAAAATTATAACTATTATCTATATTATGTTAAATTTTTTCTTAATATATCTTTACTTATTAACAAATGTCCCAGAGTGAATTTTTGTCTTATCATATTAATTAATTAATTATTTTGTTCTTAAAGAATATGTAGGCTTTTGAAGGAATTGATGCAAATAGCTTAAGAAATTAAGATATGATCTATTTAAGGTTAATGTATTTAGGTAATTTATCTTTAGTCTAGGAAGAAGATGTATCTTTAGTTATTTGGAGGAGTAGGCTTAATATCAAGGTACCTCTTGTTTAGCGTTTTGGGTTCACTCTCCAATGGATTAGATTAGGCGCCCCAATCTTAGACCCTAAGATTTGGATTAATTAACTTTAATACTAATTAAGCCCAAGTCTCACGTTACCTTGATTTGTGTATCCAAGCTCTCTTATTAGACTATTTATACTCCTTTCACTCTCTTGTAACCTACACTTGAATCAATGAAATAAGACTTTGTTTGAGATTTTGATTTAATGAAGTGTCATTTGAGAAACCTCTTTTTTGAGGATCCTCTTCATTGGTAGCTTTTATCAATAGTTCTTTCCTTTGTGGCAAACATAATTTATTTTTTTACTTATCTTTCTCCTAAGAGAAAGGGCGTCAATTGGAAGAATCTTGGTTAGAGAAAGATAAAAGGAGTCCATAAAGAAATTTTAGAGAACTTGGACTTTCAAAATATTTTATAATTCCTAAAATGTAGGGGTGTTCACAATTAAGATTGATTCGGTTTTGAGAGAAAATGAAATTGCACCAATTAATTTTAATTGGATTAAGTTGATTTGGTTTCCTAAAATTTTTTTTCTTGACCCAAACCAAATCGAACTAATGATAATCGAGTTGACTTGGTTCAGTTTCAAGAAAAATCGATAAAAAAACTAAAAAAAATCAATTTTGTCATTAAATTGTAAAAAAATGATTTTATACTTGAAACTAGTTAAATTTATTAGTCTACTAAATTTATCATTTTATAACAAAATATCAAGTGTTTCATATATATTAAATTTGTCAAATTAAACGTAGACTATTAAATATAAAATAAATTTACTGACTTAAAAATATAAAATATAAATTTGTGTTTGGTCAAAGTTTTGAAATGCGAAACCCTAAACAAAATATGTTACTAAAATTTACTAACTTGAATATATATATATATATATATATATATATATACACACACGCACTTACTTTTGGTTTGGGTTAGAGTTTTGAAATGTGAAAACCATAAATCGAACCAGACATGTCAGTTCTGGTTAGTTTGGGTCGGGTCCAGACCCGATTAGGCGGAAAAAAAAACCAAACTAATTGGAAAATTTTCCCCCTGCATCTCCATGTTTTCTCCCTACACCTCCATAATCTTGTGAAATGTCAAAAATACTCTTAGGTAAAAAAAGTTAAAACTTCATTTCTCTCACTCCTTTCCTTCGTTCAACCTTTAGCTATCCTCTTCAAACCCAGATGCAACTCCATTCACGACCTCCACTGCACTTCGTTGCAACCTCTGTTGATTGTCCCTCTTGCGACCTTCATTGCACTCTTGATACCTTCATTTCTCGTGCCCCTTCGTCGATCGTGTGCACCCACATTTATTTTTTGTTCTTGCACACCAAGAATAGAAGTGTGAGAACACGAGAGATATGAAAATTTTAACTTTTTTACATAAGGGTATATTTGACATTTTTAAAAAGTATGGAGATGTAGGCAAAAAATGTAGAGGTGCAAAAAAAAAAAACCAACTCACTAATTGGTTTAATTTAGTTTATCAAGTATATTTTGATGGAATATATTAAAATAATCTTGTTAAAACATACTTTAATAAATTGTATATGAAAATAAACAAATTATTGTATCTTTTAGGGATAAACATTTTTCTTTTATGATAACCTAGTAAAATTGGTCTACCTGCGGTTACTCAGGAATTGTTATTGTTATAATTTCTATGAAGTTTTTTTTAATTCCTAAATTATCATCACTATTTCTCTTAGTACTGTCTTTGTATAAAGGATTCTTTTTTCCTTCCCAATTTATTTGAACATAAATTTAAATGGTATCTTTGGACATCATGCTTCAAATGTATAACTTATCCTAGTTGACTATTAAATTCTGCCATGCATTGCATCCCAATCTAAAAATCCTCTTACAAATAACTCATCTAATTTAAGTTGAACATTTGAATAACCCTTCAACTTGAATTTTTTTTAGATCTAGTTGAACCAGTTTTAAAATACTTTACGAAAAAACACTCAAAAACGAAAAAAAAAAATTACTGAAACACGTCATGAAAATATAAAATTCAAACCAAAGATTTCCAAAGTATACCTTACATGTCACAAAATATACGAGTTTACAAAATGTGAGATTGTATATTTTCAACATGATACAAGATACTGCAGCACGTTATGGCATCAACATCTTGAATAATTGGTTGATTTTACATCAATGTCTCTTTTTATAAGGTAACAACAACACAACCAAAAATATCTAACAGAATTAAATCTCCCCACCTGTAAAATATTGTAAGAAATAAATAATTAATATATGGTAGTAATTAAAGTAACATAAACATATAAGAAAGACTTTTAATACCAGAAACTCTCTTTAACGTGACTCTATTGTATAAAGTTAAAAAAATATGGTATACATTTTTTCCTGAATTCACATCTGACAGCATTGGAAGTTTGTCTTCCATTATAATTTGGGCTTGTCTATAAAGAACAAAAATGAAAAATGTTTTTTAAAAATATTTTTTAAATTAAAATATAAATATTCAGTCTTTATTTTTTAAATAATTTAAAATATTGAAAAGAATGTATTTAGTATTTTCATATGTAATCTATATACAGGATAGAAAACCTTTTAAAAGTCTTACTTTTGAAAAAAAAAATCACTTTTAATTATAAAAAAAAACACCTTATTTATTTTTAAAAAATTATATGAAATATAGCAACGATAATAAATAATTTTGACTGTTTCTTAATTAGCTAATGCTGTGCTAATCATTGGAATGATTCAATTAATGAGGCACAATTATTGACATGAAGAATTGTTTTTGGCGGTTGGTTGTGTACTACGTTGTGTAGCACGCAAAAGAAAACTAAAGCCAAGTAATTGCACTTTTAAGGAAGAAATTATTCCCTTCCTCTAGTATGTATAGCCTAGACTAGATCTTCCAATTCTGTATTGCCACTACTTCGTAGTTTATACTTATACTCCAACTCTTCAACGCTGAAGCATATCATTGAGGTCTGGAATCTTAATAAAAAAAGAGTTCCTTATTAGATGATAAATAACCAAGAAACTAAGAACTACCTTCAATGCTCTTGCTTCCGAGACATTGTGAATGTAGCTGACTTTCAAATATTTTAGAGCAGTATTATTATGCTGTTTGCAATTTAGGAACTCATCCATGAGAGAGATTCTTTTTCTTTTTTTTATAAGCCAAAAGATATTGATTTGAAGGGAATTACACAAAACAACATAAGATGTGCCATGGAAGGTAACAAGATAGTTTAATACAAATAAAATCTCTCCTAAATTAAGAACAAAACATGATATTAATAACCTATTCAAAAAAAGAATGTGATGTTAATCTCAATATATAGAATCATTCCCACATTTAGAGATGGCAACGGGATGGGGCGAAGACGGGTTTGTCCTCCCCATCCCCATCTCTGGAAAGTGCGAGATGGGATAGGTATAAAGAAGGTGAGTATAAAATTTTAATCTCCGTCACTGAAAAGTGCAGAGTAGGGACTAACAAACTCATACCCGTTCTCACACCTCGGCACAATCGAGAGAGATTCTTTAGTAGCTTCTGGGACACTCAAAAAGACACTATCCAAAACTAAGCATAGATTACAGAGGAAAGGAACCAATAAAATAATTCCAAAGTCAAGTACTCCAATAATTACCCGTTGGGTATAAAACACTTGTTCATTTATGTAAAATAGGATACAGTCCATAAATAAGTACATAAAATTCAACAAGAAAGAGATGATCATTCGGATTCCTTACAGAGATGTTTGATGGTGGATACCTCCAGCACTATAAACCTCTAATACGCTAAAAGCTTGAAGCATAACCACTGACCAGATTCTTGACATCAAAATAAGCAGTTTTAAAGTTCAGAACTTTGGATCATCCAAGAGCAAAGATCAAATTGAGGCTAGTTATAACCCTAAGTCTAGAAATGTGGAAATAAGAGCTTTAAAACATCATAGAGAGGGAAAATGAGAAAGAAGTGAACGAAATTTAAAACAAACCATCCTATAATAATTTTTTCAACCATTAGAAGGGAACAAAAAGAAAATGGTTAGAACCCCACCAGGACAGGATAAGGAGAATAGAAGAATAGAAGATGAGCATTTTAGAATAATTATGTTTTTAGAAAAAAAGTCTCAACAAAGCAAGATAAACTTTAACAGGTTCACATCAATCACAATGAAGCAAAAAATTATTGTTATTTCAAATCAATACATGATTGCCACAATGCTACGTTCAAGGATTCCGGCATGAAAATTGTTTGAAGGACAGAGAGAATCATTGGGCAGTCAAGGTGTATCCAATGTACATCTGAGTCCTAGACTTAATGAAATCACCTAAGAATATATGATTATTTAGATTTCTTTCCTTGTTTCTTCTTGATAACTTCATCAATATACATTATGCCCTTGCCTTTGTAAACTTCAGGTGGCTTACAAGTACGAACAGTAGCAGCAAACTGGTGCACCCTTTGTTTATCTATTCCAGTACAGCAAATTACATTGTTTTTGAAGCAGAAAACACGGACAGCAGGAGGAACAGCTAGTTCCACCTCATGACTGTAACCCAATTTGAGATACAAGAGACGCCCTGCAGCTTCAGCTCTGGCTTTATATCCAACACCCACAATCTTGAGAAAGCGAAAAAATTTGGCCTCCATCAATTCCAAAGCAAATAAGTAGCCTAAAATTGTCAGAGAATGAAAATTATGGTTGCATTTATTTTGAGGACTAATACATTCCTAGGTATAAGATCCCTCAGAATGATATTCTCACTACCCATTCTTGTAATATGTAATTATAAGAGAAAAACATCCCTAAAAAATATTTTTTCTCCCACTACCCATTCTTGTAAGACTTCAATCATTCATTGGGAAAAAAATATACCTAACTCCAAGGGATGAATTGGTGTGAGAGATGCTCAAAATATCTACGGAAATCATTTTTAGATGAGATTATTTTTAAAACAATCATATGAAAGTTGTTATACATCCTACTCAACATTCCTGGGAATGTAAATCTAAACCCACAAAACAACCAGAAGTTTTGATAAATGAATCAAACCAGAGGAGAAAAAATACAAAAGAGCAGCAAGCGGATGCATCCTATATGATATATTATAGTCAATGTCATACCCATTATACCAGAAATATACTGATTGTAGTTTTCGAATTCGAGTAAGCCATTGTAGACAAGAGATCAGGCACAAATAATGATGAACAAAATCATAGTATGCTACAAGGTAAATAGTATGCATCTATAAGAGCATGTGTAAATTACAATGTGAAGTGAAGCAGGTGCACAATTGAAAATTAGCATAACCAAATTCATCAACAATAAACGCAATATTTTATTTACTCCAGAGTTCCTTGAAAAGCATAATTCCTTCAAATATATACACATTAGTATATGAACATTCAACAAAACAGCACAGTCCTCGATTATCGCACAGGGTATAACGATAGAGGATGAACAAAAAAATTAAACAAAATAGGAAGTATTTTTACAGAAATTTAAGGGTTTTATGAAAGACATTTTTTCAGCTGAAATTAAATAACCAAAGTTGATATTGCATTTTAACAAAGAAGACTGTGGAGTTGAGAATTTCGAAGTGCCTCACAGTGAATAGAGAGAATGAAAAGGGAATTACCTCTGATTCTGATTATTGAGACAGCGAGAGCGGTGCAGCTCAGGAATCAAACCCCACCGCACCCATGATCCGCTGCAAAACGCACATAAACCAATTGGCCTGTTAGCAACTAGGGTTCCACTTTTCCCTTTGCACCTCCTATTTCTTTTTGAACTCCAATTTTGTTTTAAATTCTCAAAATACTCTATATTGCGGATTTCTTAATCCGAAATGTATTTTTTAAAATGTATTGAGGATTTTAGGATCCATAACACATTTATTTAATTGTATTTCAGACTTGTCACCTATAATATATGTTGATTTCGTAATCTGTAGCGTAGTTATCAAGCCAATAAAATTTTTGTGTTGTAAATCAGATGACCCATAATCATGTAATAATACATTGAGATCACATTATCTCCAAATACTTTGATCTATAATATATTATTAAAGTATTAAACTAATGTATTTCGAATAATTGAATTCACAACTATATTGTCTACTATTATGTATTTTATGATCTTCAATAGAGAAAAAAAATCAATTTTTAAGGATTTCATGATCCACAATGTAGTAAAAAAAATCATTTTTCAGATTATAAAATTGTAACTATGAAAACTCTATTGTTTAAAACAACTCACCTGTTTCCCTATAAGAAACCTACAATACAACATTCTGAAGCCTTTCTAGAACAAAAAATTAAGTACATACCACCATGAGACATTATAGAAAAACGTGAGAAATGAAAATTCGGAATAGGGGAAAATTAGAGAAAAAAACAACCTAAACTTTACAAAGTTAGAAGGACAAAACAGTTTTTTGCAATTAATGGAGTGAAAAAAGAAAAAATCCTAGGACTAGGTTTTTCTTCCTATACACCATTTTGAAGGTGCATTTCTGCTTCAGATTAGCCATTTGGACTCTATGGGGTATGGATTTGGAATAGTGTGTAGAAAGAAATTGCCCAAGACTTCAAATCACCCGGACATGGCTATATGTATTCAATATCTTGTTTTTGTTTTTTAAACATTTTCTCATTCACACACAAAAAAAAAAATCTTAAAAAATTCTTGAAAATAGAAAGAAATTTGTTATATTCTAGTCAATTTCATTTCCTCTAGACATGACATTCTCCATTCCCATTTCTCTTCTTAAAATCATCTTCATCTCGAAGAGTATAAGATTTATGGGTTCATCTTTGTCTCTATCACGTATTGAATATACATGTACTCGTCTGTCTCGTACCTACAAAAAAAAATTACAATATTTTTTTCAAAACAATTATTTAAATATAATATTAATTCAAAAGTTATTTAATAAATCTAAAAATTGTAATTTGTGAAGCAAATTAGGAAATCTAAATGGTTATTTGGTTTAAAAATTATGTTTAATAAATCAAAGATAAAATTTTAAAGTATTTTAATAATTAAAATAGGGACAAAAGAAAGAGTAGATAAACATGTGTATTCCAATCTCCAACTTAATAAATTAGATATCCATCAACTTAAAAATTTTCCGTCACATTGAGACTTATTTGAAAATTATTCATATATATATATATATATATATATATATATATATATATATATATGACTTTAGTTTTCATCCTAATTTCATCTATTATAAATTATCTAACCATGGAAGAAAGTCACTTCATTAGTATTACAACAAAAATAGATGGTGAGTTAATTTGTATCTTTCTTTTTTTTATAAGCTGAGTTGCGTTGTATCTTGAAGAGTACTAAATTATTTTGTGAGTCACGTGATATTACTATATAATGTTTTCTCCATGAACAACTAATAATTCAGTTAGTGATTCCAATGAAGAATAATGCTACTATAACGAATCAGTTATTAAAAAAATCGTAAATTTCATCAAATCTCATTCTCTATTTATCGAAGTTTTAATCAATATTCATTAACAACACTACTATCATGAAAAATGAAGAACTAAAGTAACGATGGAGAAGTAAACGTATGGTTTTATTGAGTTGAGAGCATTGGAAGTTTTGAGATCACAGTCTTAAATCAACCAATTCGTAGGCTAGTGACAGTGACACCCTTTCAGGAGAACTTGGTTTTTGCGTTTCCATATTTGGTAACACTTAAGATTAGACGAGACAGTCAAAATTAGAATTCAATCATATTTTGCTGAAAGTGTGATCTCTATTTGAGTTGAAGCTTAACATCTGAATATTTTATGATTAATGTTTATCTCAACTCTCAAGAGGAGATTATTTGGGAACAGTGAATGAAGATCACACCAAAATGTAGTATCCTGGGCACTTAAAACCTATGTTTGATTGAAGCAGCGACTCACGTTTTCCTTGGCTCCACAAACACAGCTGTTGTCCTTTGGGGCACAACAAAACAGCCACAAGATGCCTCGTATCTTGAGTTCTTAACAAGGTCATCGGATGATGATACCTATAACAGTCAACCAAAGGGAATTCACCACCATTTCTGAATTTATTTATACATGAAAAATATAAATCTACCAAAAGAAAACTTGAATCAATATTCTTAAGCACGATATTCTCGTGTCTTTGAAAACTAATTTAAATGTTCTGTTGATTGCGTAGTCCAGAGGCAGTCAAAGCAATGCTTTTTAAAAAAATTGTACAATCTTATGTGGCAATTTAATCAAGGTAATAATAGATTATGAACTAAAACGAAACACCACTGTGAAACTTTTACCAAAACCTGAAAGTCTATTAAAGAATTCCTTTAACAGTAAACTTGACCTATTCAGTATTCACCAAATTGAATATTACATCAAAACATAGTCTGGAAACATTCCGATTCCTGTAACTTAAATTCTTAAGTTTGATGCATACCTGTATGGGATGCAACTGGAGATTTCTGAATTGCAGGGCAAGGCTAACAAATGACACTTCTTTTGGACTTGCATTGACAATAACCACAATGAAGGAATATCTGCCAACACAAATTGTCAACAAAACTGAAGGATGTCAAGTCTTAAAACAAAAAATTAATATAGGCTTTAACAATTAATATACATGGGATCCAGCTGAGACAATCCAGGAAAGCCATTGTGACCATCTTCAATGCTCATCACTATGACCCCACAAACCCATGAAGGTCCAGTATTGTGAAACCGTACTCGTTGCTGCAGTTATGACAAAGACTTAGGTCTTTTATTCCAAAAATAAAAAATCTTGGAACATTAAATGCTTTATGCATGAATGATTTCACTAGAGGCTCTATCATGTATCTGTACGATCTAATAACATTGAGAAAAGGTACAAATCATGATCCAAATAAAATAAAATTTTAGTCAAATTTCATTACAAGCGGAGAATTATGAGAAAAGGAACTCATTCATGAGATAAAAGATAAGTAAGATTTTAAAATATCAATATGTTAAAGCCTGAGTAACTATAGTAATATCAATGATAACAGTGAGGTCGATAATAATGACTAGAAAATATACAATAAAATTGTGTAGAATATTCCTTTACCTACCACTTTTCTCAAAGTACATGAATAACTCCCTTCATCATGGGATTGAATTTACAGCAGATTACGCTTGTACCATCAAAGAGTTTGAACAATTTTAGCCATGTTAAATAACTAAAGTAATAATAACATAATTTTCAGATAAAATCTGAGAATAATGATAACCAATCGTCTGAGACAAAATGTCATCAGGTTTTTAAAAAAATTACTTAACGTGGAAACTATAACTGGTTTCCACTGAAAATAATGGTAAAATCCAGGTGCAACAACAACAAAAATGTTCAGTCCAATTGGAACCAACATATTGAACTCACCTCATATAGCGATTTACCACAAATTTATGAATAATTAATGAATTCTGGGACGGTACTTGCAGATAAAGGCAAATATATATAGACCAAAAATAGATTTAAAAAAAAGGATTTCCAATTCAGTCTATCAATGTCAAAGACAGTTTTCAAAGCTTATGATAGGTACTGAATTGGGGTAAAATAACATGAAATTTGAAAACTTGTTTCAACTATATAATATTCAAACTAAGTTCATATTAACTAGGTCAGAAATCAGAATACATTAACTATAAATCTGACATAAAAATGAATCAGAAACAAAATGAAAATACTGTTGTCTTAGCTATATGAAAATATAATTAAAATAATTAGTCACCGATAAAGAATATTCATTTTGTTGGTTAAGCACTTCATAAGTTCATATCCAGGCACTAATAGATGAAATGATGGTATATAATGATAAAATTTAAAATGCCTCACCTGGATAGCATTAGCTGTCTTCAAGCGGAAAAGCGGTGAAGAGTACCTTATACGCAGAAGGTTCAAAAAATTGTCCATGGTAGCAAGGATGTCAATCTTCTGAGGCCTGAAGGATGGGTTTGCCAGTCTTGGTTTGATTCTGAAAAGTCAAATGAGACTCAAGATCATGACTGCAGTTTGAACTATTAGAATTGGTGAAATTGGGTCTAATTCAACTTAACAAATTCGGCTTGTAAGGTGAGGTTTACACCTCACTTATATACTATTGTTTGTGGGACTTGAGTTTCTTTCTCAATACACCCTTTCATGCCCAATACTATTGGGCTTGGTGTGTGGATAATATGGTGGGTGGTCCTTTTTAATGATCTAGGATGACTCTGATACCATATTTATCTATGCATCATCAAGCCTAATAGTGTTGGGTGTGAGGAAAGAAACTCAAATCCCACATTAACTAGTGATATAACCAAACAATAGTATATAACTGAGGTGCAAACCTCACTTTACAAACTGGTTTTATGAGATTGAATTAGACCTAATTTCACTAATTCTAATATGGTATCAGAGTCTATCTTAGATTCATTAAAAAGAGTCACCCACCATATTATCTATGCACCAAACCCAATAGTGTTGGGCGTGGGGAGGTGTATTGGGAAACAAACTCAAGTCCCACGGTTACCGTACATCACTAATTCAATAACCCCAAAGCTTATTATATCATATAGTTCTGGATAAGTTGTTGGTTCAGTGTGGCATGTTTTATTTTATAAATAGTAATAATAAAATATTCAGATGCTTACAGTGACCAGTTCTTTTCATTTTTCTCTTGTGGAGGAAGTCCAACACCCCAATTATTACTATTGTATGTAAAGTCAAGTCTGAAATTGAGAGTGCACAGGGAAACACATGGTAAGTTTCACTAAATCCATGGAAAATAACTTGATTGTTTGAATGAATATAATTATTAGTATATCATAATGAAGTAGATAATATACTAATTTTGGTAATGTCAGAACAGTAACAGTGATTATTATATGTAGAAAATACCTGTTGAACCAATCACCAGAATTGTATGAATCTCGATCCAACGATTTTGAGCGTAGTATCTCATCTCCAGAATGAAAAAATGGTATACCCTAAGAACAAAAATTCTTTAGCACCAAAATAAACTCACTAAAAGAAATTATCTGTCATAATCCACGCAATCATGGTTACTAAATTATAGGAAACTGCTAGGGTGCAACTTATCAAACCTCACTGCCTCTATATCTATTTTGACAATGAATTGAACAAAAAATACAAATATCGTTACATGTAAGAAAATTCAAGTTGACATTTCTTAAAAAGATTACACACAAATATAGAGATACTTCTCAAAAGATAATCAGATGTGCATAAAATCAGAATTAAATAGTATATATTTATTATTAGAATATTATTAGGAAAGTAGAATTTGATTTTAAGGAAACAAAATATTCCTGCATGATTAATATTTATTGTAATGGCATCTATATAAGCAAGTATCCACTGTGTACTCTAACACGCAGAATTAATTCAAATTTTCTCACATTTTTCTCTCTTTTAACAAGAAGATTTACAAGTCTATACAGGGGATGGAATTTCAGTTACAGTTACCGAAGTAAAACAAATCTCCCACTAATTGTGGCCCTTTTCTTTTAAGTCAAGAGACTTGTCGACAAAAAGAGTTAAAATTGTCATAAATTCACTGAGGCACTTGTTTTATGAGACAAACCATACACCCATCAGGTAAAAAGGATTGAAATAGTTCATTTATGTTACCTCCCCTTCTCATCCAAAGTTGGCACCAATCTAAACCTTCTCCTAACCTCGGTGCCTTCATATCTATGCAAGTTTATTCTTGGAAAACATCCTTAATAGTGATCCCTCCTAATCTAGAAGTGTCTCAAAAAGGGCTTACAAAGAGGAGCTGACAAAAAAAGTTGAGCGAAGCATCATATGATGGAGCCACTGGGACAGTGGTTCTCAGCGGATTGAGATCTCACACTAGTTAGAGATATGATAGGTATAAAATCCTTATAAAGCTTGAAAAATCCTCATCTTAGAAGGTTTTGCTGGGTTGAGTTAAGTTACCTTATGTTCAAATTCTAAGATTTATCATATCCTATTTTGTGCACTTAATGATTAAGCCGCCAAGATAAGAATAAATCAATTGGCAAAAATAATAGATATAAAATCCGAAGATTTTGACAGTGGTGAAGAAATCATTTGACTTCTTTAACCTGTGATAATGCTATAATACTGGTTGCCAGATGGTTTATCCTGCATCTCTCAGCTACGGTGATATCCATTGGAGTCTGAAGTAAGGAAAAGATTTGTAGATTTGTATCAGAGGCCATACAAATAAAAATAAATAAAAAATTGCATAATCAATATAGAATTTTGAGAATAATTATGATACCTTTAAGCTCACAATGTCGAATAGGGTTTCATTGTCATGAGCAGAAACATAATTGATCTGCAAAACAACTAAGATGCCAATTAGATGATATCTGGTTCAAAAAAAATTATCTTGTCTCCTCTGCATTGTTGAAAATGATGTTCAATACTGATCATTTAAATTCTTGATGTTTATCAAAATACAGAGCATGCTTAGTTTTAAGAGGAAGAACAGTTGTGGGATATATAAGTGAATAAGCTTACAGTCTCTATGGGGCACGAGGCATATGCAACAGGTGTTCCACCAAATGTTAATATTTCTGACCCTTTTACCTAAAAGACCATTACAATGAAGATATTAGACAAGATTTCTCAGACTCGTACAAAGAATTCTTTTCTGACAACAGGTATATCTTTTGAATGATGATAGCATGATTAGCATCCAGTGGAGAACAGATGCCTCCATTTTCGTTCATTATTGTGCATGTTATAGACCATCATTGCTTTCACATGTATGCATAATAGGAAGACCAGTCAAAGTAGAAGGTTTTGGCATGCTATTCCCAAAAATTCACAAAAAAAAGACTATTGAACTATCAAAGTATGTACAGTAATACCACCAGCATTGTAACCAATACTGTCCTAGAATTGAAATTGGACCATTGAATTCCAAATGTGAACATTGATATGTCTTAGAGTTAGAATTCTAATTTCTAATGACAATTCCAGGTAATTGAAACATTCAACAATCCACTCATAATAAAACAGTCCTCACACTTGATATGCCTCCTATCCTACCACTTTTGTCTTCAAGACATGCTTCATTTTATGCTAAATTCCTTTTTTCCCTCAAATGTCAGTCTTTTTTTTTTTCCAAAAAGAATTACTTTTGAATGTTTCTTCTATGTAAAATTTTTCCAATTTCGTCTCAAATCTTGGCTAAATATATTAATTCTTTTACTTCTTTTTTACAATTTTGCTATTTTTCCTACAAAATTAGAGCTACTTATATTTTCTTGCCTATTTATTTGAATTAATTATAATACCGCCCTTACAATTTTAAATATATTTTCTTTTAATTTATATTTTAAAAATTTACCTAAATTAAATAAGTTCCAGTAAAAGCATGAGTACTTGCTAGTATCTAAATAAATCCCATTTCAACCCTAGACTGAGTACTCATTCCAAGAAGTAAGAATAAGTAGTCCTTTTCAACCCAAATATCACAACAAAAACAACAAATCTCACAACCAATATCGCCACAACCAAGAATAAGTTAGACTTTTCATTGACCTTGTGTCCACCACTGTTGCCACCTCTGTTACTACCAACCTCACCACAACAACAAATGAATCTTAGAACTGTCAAGCTACTTACACAGAAATCAATCATCTATTCCCACCGGAATTTAAAAAAAAAACTATTTATGCATATAATTTTTTAATACTAATTCCTGATCAGACATCCAAATAGCTAAATAAGAATTAGCCAAGAATTTCAATATTATCTCGGTTCCTTTTGCAATTCAGGCATCAAAAATTAAATTCTGATCCAACTGCAAATAACAAAATGGCAATAGTGGAGTTATAAGGTTGGTATGGTGGCAAAGTCCATATGCAAGGAGATGGGAGAGGAAGAGGTCGTGAGTTCAAATCCCTTCACTAACAAAACTAACACACTAACAAGTAACAACTAACAGTTGGCCTATAAAAAAAATAGCCAGTGATATTTTGTCAAAGAATATGAAGAAAGTACACTTTTAACTTCAGTAGACAAAGAAAATTGACCAATTTGAATACCTCTTCCCCTTCATAATTGGTTAGTACAAAATCCTGCAAGTTTGCAGCCATCCCAATCTAGAAAACATAAAAGAACATCAATTATCTATTTGTATAAAAAATACTGAATAGTGTTCAAATGATCTAATATGACAACAGAATATAACAGAATACTAGCACTCTACAAAACAATAGTGCATGCACCTGGGTGTCTATTTTCTGTATTGCATTGATATAGAGAGAGTGAGTAAATTGTTAAATGTTAATTACATATGTTCAAGAGTTTTTCTACCAAGAAACCATCTTTCAGTTGAATTTACATGCAAGTACAAGTTCTAATTCTTTTGAAGTTAAGCTAATGAGAAAGAAACTCCAACTATCTTATATGATAGTAAAAGAAAGCAGAACGTGGCTTTTGAAGGAGAAATTTTATGTTCAAAGTTTTTCCTGACATCTCACCTGTTCATAATGCTTACTATTTACTTAAAGTGACAAAACTATCCAAAAGATGAAACAAAAAATAAATAGATAAAAGGATACATGCTTATTGAACTTGAGACAAAAAATTTGCATGAAGAGTGATCAAGGCAATCCCTACAAATTCGTCAGAAGGCACCATGTTCCAATATTTTGAACTTAAAAAATAAGATATCCAGATAAAGACACAAGTCCATAAATACATTGAAGCAGACCTGGATGTGATCCATTGATGCAGCAAGCATGGATTTTGCATTAGATTCTGTTCCATGGTCATGGCCATTAGGCTGCAGATAAAGGAAAAATTCAAACACTCAGAACATAATAGTACACCAATTGATAAACCAATAAATATTCTGAAGCACAGATATCACATACAACACAGTTATATAGTTGTTTTTATCACTTTTTTTTTTTTTTTGCTCAACACAACAAAGGTATATACTAACTGTTCTAGAGACAAAAGTCTCCTACAAAGAGTATGCTGTCCTCTGTCCACAAACAGCAAAGTACAACATCTCCTTAATTACACACCCTACATCGAAAGTAATAGTTTGGAATGTTAAACAGATATAGTTTCACTTTTAATATGGTGAGTTGTATAGATGGCCTTTTATATTTAAGAAGTAATAGTTTTGAATGTTCAACAGTTGATATAAAATAACATCCATAAACATTTCACACGCAGATTATGTTTAGCTTTGGTTGCAATGAGCTTAATCTGCACTAGAAAAAGTAATGCCTATAAAGTAAAAAATAAGAGATCCAAGAAAGAAAAATGATACCTGCAAGAGTAGCCCTGTCACAAAACCCTGTTGAAGAGGGTGACCAAATGGAGATCCACCAAGTATGGAATCTCGAATTCGATCATTAAAGCTGAATATTACATTCCAACACAACTAATCAAATAGAATATTTTAAAACTCATAATTATAGACAATGATGGCTAATTCTTAAAAATTAACATGAGAGAACCATATCACATCAATTTACATGAATAGTAACATGTTTGGGTTAACTTGCTTTGCTCCCCATAAAAATATCTAATATAGAAGTTCTGTCTTAAGAATTTTGAAAAAAAAAAGAGGAAACTGAAAGATTACTGAGTAACACTAACAAATGCAAAATGAAAATAAACAAGTCCTACCTCCCAATTCGTGTTCCTGGGAGATTGATCTGAGAAGCATTTATCCCACGTCCATTTTTGGCAACTTCACCAAAGTCCCATCCTTCTCCATATCTTTTTTTAATAAAAATGAAAAAAATAAAGGTTAAAGAAGAGGAATGAAGATAACAAAGAAATTCACCAATGTATCTAATTCATAAAAACCAACATTGGGGAACAAGTACATGTAGATGCTTGAACCATCAACTCCATCCTTTTCTTTTGTTAGACAATGGAGAGCAGTTTTTGCTTTCACCTGTATCCACATCATGAAATCAATCCTTCAATTGGGTATTTGCAATATATGATGTTAGATTCATCTTTTATTAGCTTTTCACTTCGATACACATACTTCAAAAATAATGATAGATTGACATTATATTCTGTCTGTTATTCCTATAATTTAATAATTTATAATTCAATTTTTATTGCAGCATATACTCTGACATTATATCTAAATTACAATCTACACTTACTAAGCAATTTTACAAGTATCCATGATCAACAGAGTGAAACAACATTACAAACACACTCATTAGCTTATTTTTGTCTATTCATGTCTAGCCGTCATTTTATAGCATGTTTTCATCTTAAGTCACATAGTAAGATGCCAAAAAGCGACTTTCAATACATACCATTGTGCTCTTCATTATATGGCCCATTAGATCAAATCTGAACCCATCAATCTGAAAAATACAAAACATCTTAGTTTCTAATATAAGGAAGATATGGAACTCCATTAAATATTTTTTACTTTTGTAGAAAATAGAATTGGGAGCAATAAAATAAATCCTTTAAGACAGGATAACCTATAAATCAAAGAACAATAAAACTATAAAAAGCTGCAGACTGCTTAAACTCTCTGCAAATCAGCACTAGTAACTCCCTTAAATCAGCTATGAGGAGAAAATTTTCTTACTATGAAAAACTGTATACTCTACATAAAATCAAAATTTTCTTTTATCTGGAATTCAAAGGGTGCATCCAATAAACAGAAAAATAGAAAAAGCTTCTGAAGAATACAAATCTAAGAGGTAATAAGGGAACACCAGAAAATGATATAAATAATCACCTTGTAATTGACTGCCCAATGAACAAGATCATCAACAATCAGACGCTCAACCATGAAGTGCTCACTAGCAGTATTATTCACACAAGTACTGTGCTCAATGAAACCATCACTATTCCTTCTTAAATAGTAACCTGGAACAATCTATTAAATACATTGTGTCACACAACAAAAGCATATTAGCTTCACAAAATAGTGAAGAAATACTCAATAGGACGGCATATGCATATCTCAACAATTATAGGCCAACAAAGAAAATTTTATGATAATTATGACCTTATCAAGAATAGAATGTTCGTCAAAAGGCCCACTTCCTTGCAAATGATTATAGACAACATCCAACACAACACGAAGACCAATATCGTTAAGAGCCTGCAATTTATACAAATTCCAAGAGAGAGAACAACAACAAAATGATTTAGCTGACCATAGACAATAGTATTCGTCATCTATTACATAATTAAATAGGAAATTGCATCTATGGATCTAACATCTTGTTAGAAAACAATGAATTCAGACCTTAACCATCTTACGGAACTCAATTGTACGGTATGGACCATTTGGATTACTTGCATAACTGCCTTTAGGAACACCCCAAAGAACAGGGTTGTACCTTTTCAGGACAAAAAATAAATTAGCAAACATAACATAAAAAATGTTTTAATTGTCAATCAATGTGGGCATATAGGATCTTACCCCCAGTTGAATCCATCAAAGTTTTGGATGGCTGTGATGAGAGCTTGCTGTTGATCTGAATCAGGTGGCAAACTTTCCAGTATCGAGGTATCTATCAGAGTTCTTGTGTTAAATAACAAATATAATATAAGAAGAATCTAATTACAAGCTCACATTTTACCATGATCTTAGTTATAATCTTCAGAACAAATAGATCAGCAATCAATTTTCCAAAAGTAAACAAGAGATGTATGTTACTATAGGAGAACGTACAAGAAGACAGACAAACTCACATTTCACAAGCAGACAAGGATATGGGTGTATCATTAGCAGAAAGGGGCCAAAAGAATAGTACAAGGATGTGTTGATGTTGGTATATATTAAATTAAATATATATAATCGGATCATAGAAGGACAGCATAAATATTAAATGGACCTTAGAATTCCTATATAGACTCACAAATCTGTAGTGTGACAAGGTAGTAGTACTTTAAACTTTAAAGACAAAGTTTCCCTTGTAAAGGAAACCATGTCAGAGGTTGGGAAATATAGCTTAATCTCTAATACGAGATATTATGACAGATTTCCTTTAATATTTTTTTAAAATTATATTACCACTAAAATTTAAAAAAAAAAAATCACTTTCAAGTCTTATAAGGAAAATATAACTCCTTCAAGGAGTAGAGGTTCCATGAAGTATGCACTGAAGGGAGGACTTTGAAACAAGGATTTATTCAGGGGAAAATATGTCATAAATTTTACCTACAAATCTCCAGTTCTCCTTTTGATCATCAACTCCAGCAAACTGAAACGTTGGCAATAGATGGATATGGGTGATACCGGCACTAGATAATCTCTTCAGATGAAGCACACCTGCAGAATCCTTCAAACATATGCCCAAAGTTACTTCAAATTCCATCACAGCAGTTACTAATGCACCTATTATTTCAGTAACATATGAATCTTGTTTTCAATATATAATTCAGTTTTGGACTTAATTTCTTCAAAAGGGGTTCTTTAGTTGCATTGCATCAGCTATATTGAACATTGACGTTTTGTTAATGGTATTTACTTGGAAATTGAGACAGAGTAATGAAATTGACAGGACTTGAGCAAGAGAAATAGTTCAATTGAGGGTGTGGAAAGCAACCCTGACTCCCAGAGAGTAATCTTTTCTGTTCATTTTTTTTACTATAAAAACCAAATACCTTAATTGTAGGTTTTGAAATAAACTACTACAGCAAGTGTCTTATGTCTAATTACAGTAAGAAAGAAAGAATATGAGAAATAAATACAAGTATACCAATCACTGTAGGTATATTAAACATCAGCATTGAGCCATTTCATTTTTGTTGCAATTGATAATAATTACTGAATCACAGAAATAGGTTAAGGATCAGTTCTAGTGGATATGATATCAACTAGACTTGATGTTGACTGAGTATCTAAGTTATTATTTTTCAGAGACAAAAAGAAATACTGAAGAGAATTAAAGATGTATACAAGATCAGAGGGTTTTATATGGCATTGTTGTAGACTAATAGTTTAAGAAACAAACCAATTAAGAAATGAATATATGTATTTGCAAACCTAGTGCATCCCTTAGTATGATCCCAAGTTTGCACATAATTGAACTGACAGACTTTGGATAATGAATTTAATATATCATTAGGTTTTCTCCTTGCAAAGCATCTTGCTGAAGTTAAATATGAAATCACGTTTATGCTTATAATTCTATTTGTAATGATTCACTAACTTTCAAAGGTTAAATTTCCCATTACCACTACTGTTTAATCAAATAAGAAGATAACAAGACTTAGAAACTGTGGCATGTTTCCATACTATTCATAGAACATTGAAATTCTTGTTCGTATCAAACTCTGTCAATAGCAAGAGTTAGATATTAGAATTACCAGCAATGTAAAGGCCAGATAACCACCACGAAATTCAGGTTGCACAGAGAGGTCACTGGCACTGTGGCAGTAAGCAAAACCAGAATTGATAATGAGAAAGGAAATGTCATTCAAAAACTCAAAGCAAGCTGCACTTCCAAGTGATATTTTTAAAAGCTAAGCACAGTAATTGACTGCTTTAAAGATGAAATAGGCTAATATGTTGTAACGACTAGCCACAGCTGAATACAAGTCTGAAGCTATTTGGAGAAACCAAGAGAATTAATAATCAATAAAACTCACAGAGAAACAACAAAAGTTAATTACTGTTGGTTAGGGAGCTGTACAGCAGCAGAGGTTGGCTCTTTGCTCTTTCTACCTTTCTATATTCTCATTATTTTCTCCTCTTTCTATGGAACCAAACAACAAAATCACAAGTATCCATTTAAGTATGTGGGAGTATTCTAGAATAATTTTTTGGGCATTTACACTAAAAGTAGATTTACGTTTCAAATTTTCACATTACATAAGGAAGCACACTGAGATATCTGTTTTCACAAAAAAGCAAATATAAAATATTATTCTATATTTTAATATGAAGGCTTGAGCATACTCAATTTTTCAAAGCTTACCTTGATCATCTGGATTTCTGGATTCTAGAAAACATCCATTATTGTAGCATTCCAAAAATAAAATATTAAATCGATCCTCCTCAAATAAAATTAAAGGCATCATTAAATAATTACCTGAAATCTCTTATATGCATTTCATATATGCTTATATCAGAGAAAGAATGTATAATAGGTTTCTCATTTGCCAGATTGTCCCATCCATCAGGTTTTAGCTCATCAGAGTCAAGATTTAGCAGAAAACTCCGTTTGCCATCTGATGAAAGTCTGCTTAAATACAGAAAAAAGAAAGGTTACGATAAACAAATCATTTGGAAAATTCAATTTTATATTTAATCACTTAAAAGAGGTACACTACTAAATGTTACTCATGAATTATGGTATCTATAGCATAGAAATAATTTGCCAAAGGTAATTTATGGCAAACTGACGTGAACAGAGCATACCCTCTAGAATATGGATCATTTGTATAACATTTCTCAACCCGCAAAGTGCTAGGATGGTAAACACACACTTCATAAACATAGTAACAGTGTTCCCAACTTTTTGGTCCTTTAGTTTTCCAAACACCATTTTCCTCCTCAAGGCAAACAATCTCTATGGGATCATCTCCTGATGGGTCCTTATAGATGTAAGCATGTACTGCCTGTTTTTACCAAAATGGAAAAGAAACATGACAATACATAATTAGATATTTATATATAAACCCTAAATATGTCTATAAGGTTGAACAGCACATTCAAATCAAGATCTTTTTGAATAACAAAAAATTATATACTTGAGCAGTAGGAGCCCACAGGTAAAGCGACACAGCTTCCTCTGAGAAAAGTGCACCAAGGGGACCATTATATGAAAAAAGCTCATCTAAAACACCAGGTAACTGCAAACCAGTACAATTCCTGCATTTCTCATCAGCTGAGCAAAATGAAGAAAGGATATAGTATTAGTAGACACTTGTGACACCAAAGACACTTTTCCTTTCATGACATGAATATACTGCATAAAGCTTTTCTACTTTATAATCTAATGCAGGATAGATGAGAAATGAACTATGCTGTGCTAATTGCTAAAATGCTAATAAAGAAGCAGAGCATAAGCACATACTTGTAGCTCTGCGCGATATTGCAGAATGAAGAGGACTTACAATCATAAACAGCAACCGCTAACTGGGATTTAAGAAGAGGTTTAACATCCAAATTGGGTGGCAGTTTGAAAGCTTTGTAGCCTCGAATATGTGGAAATTTCTCCACCACCTAACAACGCAAAGTTTGCATTCATAAGTGATGCTTATAACTTATTCCACTGTATGTGATTGTGAACGATAATGGAACCATAAGGCATCAGCACATTTAAGCATTTAGAAAAATCCTAAAGAATTTAGGGATCAAAAGAGTAGATTACATTTGCAGGAAGGCCAGCCGTATCCTCTTGAAGCTTAATTTTCAAATCATGGCCTGGTAATTAGCATTTAACATTTCAATGAGTGAAGCTGTAATGAATAGTAAATAGGAAAGTATGGCACTTTGTGTTTTGCATTGGTTTGCACAAGTGGGAGGAATTGGCAGAGATGCAAACCTTGAATTTGGAAATTTGCAACGGTGAAAGAAGCATTTTTGCTAGCAAGAAGGTAGCAAGAAAACCAGTTTCCAACGTCGACGTTCCAGGCAATGAGAGATTCGGTAACCCAATAAGCTCTGGAGTAGAAAAAGCTATTCTGCATCTGGGTCACTCAGAACGAACAGCAGTTAGCAATTCCAATAAAAAGGGGTGGAGCAATTGAAGAGTGGTGGAGGGAGAAAAACCTGAGAAACAGAAGCAGAATGATGGATGGAAGAGGAAGAAGAATGAAGGGAGCAGGAAATGGGTGAAGGTGAGGGGGAATGGAGGCGCAGAGGGGTTGTTGGGGAAGGAAAGTGAAGGCGGAGAGAAGAAGGAGGGAAGGAGGAAGGGAGAGGGAGATGAAGCTGTGAAAGTGAAGGAGATGATGCTAACACAACCATTCTCACTCACTCCTCTTCTGTTGTCTGTCATACATTTGTAAAACACACAAATAAAAAAGACAAAACTATACATGCACGTGCTTACTGTAAATATACCATTAACTAAAAAGTTAAGAGCCTCTTTGTTGTTTTTTCACACTTTAGAGCCTTTTCACTGTGAATGGAAGCCACAGAAGATCCTAAAAGTATGGTTAGAGTTTTTTTAATCCCTTTACTATTTTTATCTTGTACTGCCAAATTGTAAAATTAATTATTTTCTGGGTATGCATGTTTCCGATAAAAACACAATCTATATCTCATCTACATCCAATTCATTGAATTAGATTTTTTGAAAATGTTTTAAAATCAGTTTATATTTATAAGTAAAATCCAATTTTCTTTTAAATTGAATTTTTATTAAATTTCAATAGAGAAATTTTATTAATTTTATTAAAGTTTTTTTATCTCAACTATAAATATTAAAACTATTTTTAATTATATTTAACTACACTACTTATTTTATTTATACAAAAAAATAGTTCTAATAAAATAAATTATAGCTAAAACATTTTAATTAAAATGAAGTTAAAATCTACAATAATCATGTGTCAAAGCAGTGTAACTATGTCGACAAAAGTATAGAGATGTACTAAAAGATAAATTGTATTAGGAATTCAAACACTACATTGTCTTTCATGTGGTGAAATACAATCACATGCATTTCCTATTTTAGCACTTGTCTCATGCTTCTAACTTTTATGGTATTTATGTCAAAGTGTAAAATTTAAGTATTTTATAAGTAAAACACAACATTTCTTATGATTATTAAAAAAGGTAAGAATAATTTAATATTTAATAAAATATAATATTCACTCAATTTAACTAATGAGTTTTTAGTACTTATATATATAAATATATATATGTGTGTGATATTTTAAGTTTTGTTTTTATATAATTATTAACAAGTTTTCACATAATATAATTTTTATTTTTAAAATTTGCATATTCTTGAGAATAAAATTTTTTGAAATATTTTAGTGATAGTATAATTAGTATACACGGACAATGTAAAAGATTTTTACATTGAGGTTTAATTATATTTCTTTGTTTACATGACTTTTAAAATATTAATAAGTAAAATCAACAAACTTACTATAAACTAAGGATTGTAATTAGATGCTAGGGTAAAAGTTTTGACACTGTGTGCATACTAATTAAACTGTTATTGATAACTCTATAATTCCTCAACAATTATAGTTTGTATTTTGAATTTTTAAAATGTTTAATTAATATACATTCACAATGTAAAAATATTTTAAATTAACATTTTAATTATAACTATTCATTTATGTGACTTTTAAAATATTAATAGGTAAAGTCAACAAACTTATCATAAACTAAGAATTGTGACTACATGTCATTGTAAAATTCTTTACGTTCATACTAATTAAACTCTTTTAAAAATTCATATAAATATTAAATCCATATTTTTTTTATAAACTATCCCATCCATATCTAATTAATTGGATTATATGTAAAATCTAAAAAATGAATTTGTATATGAAATCAATTAAAATTGATTGGACATGAATTGGTTTTGCAAATATGGATTTTTTCACACCTCTAATTATTTTATTACAATTTTAGATTGAAAAAATTTGTTTAAAAAAAACAACTAGGAAGCATATTCAATTAGAATTTAAATTTTTTTTATATAAAAATTTGTAGAATTTAATTAAGATTTTTTAGGAGTAATTAAGATTTTTAGATCTTATAAACTAAAATATTTTGAAGTGTGCATCTGTATAATGTGTTAAATACTCCAGAAAGAGTTTTTCATATTATAAATATATAATTCAGATGAATTATTATTTAAAATTTATTTTAAAAATTTATTTTAATAAAAAACAATATCATCTAAAACATTGAAATTTAATAATGATAAATACCTATTTTAAAAAGTATTTTTTGAAACATATTAAACAAAAATATAAAAAATATTATAAAACAACTGAGAAATAAAAAAAAATGTTAAAACATGTACTCCAATGAGAAATAAATAAAGGAAAAGACTCATGAGCATGATATTTATGTATGTATGCTGCAGATCACAAGATCTTTTAACATTAAGATGGTAATTTTGTGCAATGAAAAAAAAAAGAAGAGAAGTGCATATGTTGTTTCAGGATTTCAGAGACTGTTAGTGTAATATATTCTCTTTAGTTCTTATTCAATTTTTAAAAATAGATTCTAATTAATATATTTAGAATTATAATATATTTTTATTTTATAAAAAAAGTCTTAGGAAGAGTACCAAATTATTTGTATTTATTTTATATCAACTAATTTAAATCTAATTAATTATGATATCATAAATCAAAATAGTTTTAATTAAAATACAAACTATAAACAAAATTTTACTCAAGGTTATTAATTATAAATATTTTTTAATATATGTATACTAAAAACAATTTAATTATAACTATTTAATAATATAATCAATTAAAATAATTTGAGTTATAGTAGGTACTTCATATATTATTTACAGGGATGACAAAACATTCCTTAAGAAATTAATCTTTATAATTTAAAATGATTATTGTGTATTTTTATTAAAATAGTTTTAATCATGATAAAAACTATAAATATTATTCATGTTAGACAAAATTTTGTTCAAAATCATTAATTTCTATAATTTATTTTAGTTACTTTATATTTTATTTTTGATGAAATATTTATACTAAAAATAATAATTATGTATTATTATATAATATAATTATATTAATTAATATTGTATACATATAAAAGGCAAGACGAGTTATATATTATAATACTCATATTTATAATTTTTGCACCCACTTATAACTAGACTCAATTTGCAAATAATTACCTGCCTGCATAACAATATCTTTGTAAGTGAATTCTAATGAAAGAAAAAAAAATGTTCTATGTTTGACAAGTATAAAATGTGTCCGACCATGTTTTGAAACATTCACTTGTCATTATATTATTTTTTGAATTATTCTCTATCTTCCCCATATTTTATGAATGTGGTTGTGCAAAGCATGTGATGGTTACTAGTTATATTTTAAAAGTTTATATACTAACTATTAATATTTATCTTTAAAAAAATTAAAAACTTACTTTGTATTTATATTCAACTTACATCTCTTTACATTTTTTTTAAAATCGTAATCACACTCCTTTTGTAGATTATATTTAATTTTTTTTTCTCATTTGACCCATCTCCCATTTGTGAGTGAATTTTTGAATTTGATGGATTCGTCAGTCACACATACGTGAGAATAACTACATCTCTAAGAGAGAATCTTATTACTTTCTTTTTCAGTGCATTTCTCACACATATGTAAAAATATACACAATTTTATAGGAGGTCTGCAAATGTACTTTCTCTTTTAATGTGTCTGTAGATCTATAAAAAAATATTTGATTTCATTTCCTTTAATTTAAATATATGTTTAAATAACTAAATTAAAAAAAAAAGTGTTTTACATATCACATTGAATGTTTTCTATAAAAAAATTATGTATAAAAATAGCTTTAGAATACTTTGTTTATTACCTAAGTTATAATGGCTATATATATCTTTTTAATGCTTCTTATATGACATTTTTTCGTTGTAATATTTTTAAGAGCATTCTAAATAATGTCTAAGATTATGTTATTTGATTAGCCTTTAATATTAGTCTATATTCTAAATGAGTGTGACACATCCAGACCTACGTGGTATGCACATGTCCCCAACTAATCTTTAACGTTGGAGATTTCATATAGTCAAATTATTGTAATATATAAGTTGGGGTACACATCACTTTACAAATGAATTTTACAGAGTGATGTTGGTTTCAAATATTCACTATCTGGGCACTGCGTATAAGAAAGGAAGGGGCAAAATACAATCACCAAAACAATGTTAGCTGAGTATCAACTTTGCCCTTGCATGAACTTGTGAAATCTGGAACTGTTCAGTTATGCCCAAATGAGCCATTAAAAGCCAGACATGTGTAAGCATCTCGCCACCTCGACTAAGCTGCTTGGCATGATGAAGCCCTCTACACTGGCTTGCTGCATGACACAGCATCTCCACCCAAACACCACTTAATCATTTCCCATTTCTGTTCTTTGGACCAATTCTTTTCTTTTTCTAAAGCCTGTATCGATTTAGCAAGTCTACAAGCATCAAACAGCACAGACTTGCTTCGATCTCCTTTAACTTCTGATGGCGGAACGTCTGTATTCACCCCAAGTATCACTTTGCAAACTTGATTTCTATCTGATATGTATTTCCTTTCTTGCAAAACCTCACTTGTCTCTGCACACGTGTCTTCATATCTGATCTGCCCTATTCCGTTGGGGAACATAAAAGGACACATCACAAGGAGATATAACATATAGTTTGATATCAGTTTGCTTATTTTACATTTTTCGAGTTCGGCACAATTTGAGTTATCAGTTTCATCTGAATAATAGCAAAGATCAGTAGCAATATGCCACAGCAGAAAGGCTTTGATCAAACTCTACCTCAGTGCTCCAGGCAATAGAATGACAGTTCAATTTGCCTAGAACTTGATCACCCCTCTCACCACATAATTTCTTACATGTTTTGGTATCTTTTGCATCCCTAGATTTCTCCAAAAGCTGTTCAAATATGAGTTTTTCCAATTCCCCGGGGACAGTTTTTGTGTGGTGGTAGTAAGACTTCTCGAAAAACTGATAGATGCGAAGAAATTTCTGGATTTTGTTGATGCATTTGATTGGCTCATCTTTCAAGCAAAAACCGATGAGATTGAGTTGTGACGCAAGATTAGACCACCTCTTAGTGTGTGAGAGTTTAAAACATCTCTGGAAACATGCGATAGTCTGGTAGAGAAGATTCGCTTTCCAAATCTCATGCTTACCAAAGCATTGCCCAACTTGAGCAAAGTAAAACAACGACTGCGTATATCTCAAGAAAAATATCCCCGGCGAAAAGCACCAAAGTAATAATGAGCTCATAATCTATGTGTGCTTTATCTATCAGACATAAAAATGTAATAAATGCAGAGAGGGTGCAAAAAAAGGTCACAGATTTGAGGAAAATGCCAGGGCGAGAGTATGTTACCACTGCCTTTGTATATAGCTTATCATACATCAATCCAAGCTCAACCTCAATAACTTTAAACGCCTGAGTCCATGATATGTTCTGAAAGACATGTTGGCTGTTGTGGTGGTCTTGAATGCTAAGGATAAGATCTGCAAATAGGCACTCGAAAATTGTAAAGAAATAGAATCCATCGTGTAAGGAGGAAGCATCTGGTATGCTGTCATTTGCTATTGGCCCTTGAGAATGACCCAATAATATGGGAGTAGGTTCAACCTTGAATTTGACTTTATATCCTTCAGCTCTTTTTGCGGTGTAGTCATCCATGAATTTGGCATAATTTGGTCCTGGGTCTGGAGGAGGGAGAATGGATTCTCTGAACTTTTTGCTGCTTCCCAACCACAAGGACCAAGTTCTCTCAGCATATTTGATTATTCCTGCCACCATAACTGGAATGGTAACAAAATTAAGGTTTTTGCCATTCCATGAACTGTAAACAACATAACTTGCTACTGCTAGCTGGTAGATTAACCCAAGCAAGTGTCGTAGCCATAGCTCATTATCCTCAAGGGAGTAGGCAGTGATTGTGTCAAGGCCACCAAGATGCACAAGAAGGAAGGGTGCCCAAGTGGCCATAATTATGAAGTTGGGGTTATTTGAAGGATTTTTTTTGCTGTCTTTGCAAAGAATGCCCAGCGCAACGGTAGCAATCCAATCTGCTGACAGATAGTTTAACCAGATAGTGAGCTGTAGCCATGTATGGACTATGTACCTTCTCCGGTTGCCAAAAAGTATTAGGAATACTTGTAAGGAGAAACTGATTAAAACCAGAAGTCTAAGTTCCAATAAGTTCCAGAGTACTGTCAGAGCCGGAATAATATTATGTGACTTTACTTCTCTTGAATCAACCAATAGACTACTGATAACTGAAAAACAAAGGAGTAACGTTGAACACCACCTTTAAAAGCAAACACGTTGGACTAATTTTAATTACTGAAACAAACATTAGTCTTACCAGAAAGCAACATAGTTTTTATGCTTCACTTTTATGGGTATTATGTTTCAAGCATCCACAACCTGCAGGTTTGGCATTTAGATCGAGCAAGGGCATGGAAATGGAAGTGCAGTTGTTGACTGGTATGCCACAATGTCGTCGGTATAAAGTCAATTTAGATCATTTTACTAAATTAAAAGTTTATCTATTTAAAGGTTAAATTCACTTTTCATCTTTTATGGTGGATTACAACTACTCTTGAAAATTGAAATGTTGAATAAGTATACAAGTGAAAAAGAACTATATATCTTATATCTTAACGTTTTGGGTTGAATGTAGTATGATGTTTTTTCTAAAGGATTAAAAGTTTATTTGACTATTTATTTATATATAACTTATAATGTCTCTTCTGCACCTATATAAATTGTATTACACTTACGTTGACAAATGTATGCATTTTCTCTTTAGTATATTGTGTACATCTATGTTGAATATACCAAACTCCGATGTAGAAAAAATCTTGATACACTTTCTCTTCTAACTTGTCTCCCATACTTGTGTAGACATAGACCGCATAGCCATACCAATGTGCTCCACATGAGAATCACATGGGAGACTTCAACCAATGAAATTTAAAAACATTATTGAATACATCTTATGAATGACAAATTAGGAATGCAATAATTAAACCTAAATTCAATCATAAAAATTGAGAAAAATGTAGTAAAACCATATAAAATCATTAATTATTTTTTCTTCACTTTAAATTCTTCCAAAGAAAACTAAAATTGAATTAGGATATATTTTGCTCTCTTTCTTCTTAAAAATTAAACCAAATATCATTTTTTTAAACTCTACCCTTCTAATCAAACAAGGTATAGACAAAAAAGAAAGTGCCTCTCAGAGTAATTTAAAAATAAAAAAAAATTAAAACAATTAAAAAATGTGATGAACACTAAATATTGAAAATTTCATGAAAGAAGAATGGAAACAATTAAATATATTGAAAGATAATTTAGGAATAAAAATATGAAGATAAAAAAATAAAATAATTACCTTTATTAATGGTTATAGACTATGTTTTAAAAATCGGACCGGGGTCGATTAGTTCGATCGAAAAACTGATGAACCAGTCTGACAACCGGTTTAGTTAATACAAAAAATCAGTTAGGCGAGAAGCAATTTTAAAACTAGAAAACTAGTCAAGGACGGGTAAAACCAGTGGTTGAACTGTTTCGGCTAGTTCTTCTTTTTTAAAAAAAAAATTGAATTTTTCTAAATGCATCCCTTAATGAAACTGAGGTTAACTTAGCAATATAGAAGTGTATTTAGTAAAATTACTTCTTTTATTTTATGATTATATCATAATACATTTTTTTTCTTTCATAGTCATAATTTTTATAGTACATTAGTAAAAAAATTAATTTATTAAGATTAATTCAACCAATGGTTTAATAACAGTTGAATCAATGAACCATGAACAAGTAATTCTAGCGATTCAATTACCAATCCAGTTTTAACAGGTTATAAATAAAATAATTGATGAACCTAGTTGTAAAATAATAAATGTATTCATTAGATAAAGAAACAAGAGTACTATCAACACATTCTTTAAAAGACTCTCCATAAATATTGAAATTTATTAAAAATTATAAAATTAGGAGAAAAATTCATTTATCATTTAATGACAAGTGTGTTGAATGTGTTATTGAAATTTTTTATAAAGAAATTGATGTTTAAAGATTTGGATGTTTTGCAAATAAATTTATAGTAATTTAGGAACTTGTTTGGTTGTTTCTTGGTGTGCAAAATATATAATTTTAAAAGTTGACGCGTAGTCTATGTAGCATGTTGACCCTGGCTTTATTGGAAGTCTCCCATGTCAATTAGATTTTGTTTGGTAAGTTAAATAAAATGCAGATGGTAACGTAGCAGAGCACAGCACAAGAGACAGTATCAGTTGGAGCATTGAGCTGAGCAGAGCAGAGATTGCATGTGGTGAGAATGGCTGATTTGGCAGTAAATTTCATAGTAGAGAAGGTTGCAGACGTACTAACTGAAACTCTGGTGCAAGAAGCGACATGAGCGTTGAAGTTGGTAAGAAGCCAGTTTGAATGGATGGAAAAAGAGCTGAGGTCCATGCAGGCATTCACAGAACACCTTGAACGTCTTGAAGGCCCCAATCCCATTCAGTTGAATACGAATAGTTGCTCTTCATGCACAAGATGTCATTGAAACTTTCCGGATCAACTCAAGCAAGAGGAAAAGACTTGTCTATTGGTTTCACAAATTCAACGTTGCCATCTACAATTGTTAGACGATGAACACAGTTGGATTCTGCTTACTAGAAATTTGAGGCACGTTCCCTTGGAACTTACAGACGACAGAAAAAAATTTGTAACCAAAAGCGGGGGCTTGCCATCCAAAATATTAGAGCTGAGTGATTTGCTTTCAGGCAGAGATGTCAGACAAGTGGAGTGGTCGAGCCTGCTAGAGCAGCCTAATCTAGTTCAAAACCCTTGGTCCCTAACACTTAACACAGTCTATATGAACTTACCTTCATATCTGAGGAGATGTTTATTTTATTTTCTGCTATTCCCAGCTGATTTTGGGATTCCTGCAAGAAGATTGGTTGTTCTATGGGTTGCAGCGGGTTTAGTGTATCATGGGGAAGAGGAAGAGCCACCAGAGTTAATGGCAGAAAGGTACTTGACAGAGTTAATAGATATGAACATGGTTCAAGTTGCCCAGAGAAAATCCAATGGCAGGGTGAAGTCATGCCGTCTCCCTAATCCTTTACGTCAATTCTTATTGAATGCAGCACCATCAACAATTTCAAATTCCAGAATGCTTCAGGTGGCAGATCGTCTTGACCGAGATGACATCTGGCACAATCATATTCATGGTAACAATACAATTGATTCAGCTTCCCTGAAAGACAACTATGAGGATGTTTTCTCATTCCTGTCCTTTGATGCTCGAGAAGGAAGTAAACCTGGTCAAGATATATATAACTTTCTGAACCTGTGTATTTTAACTGATTGTCTTCTATTGCTGCTGGTGCTTGATCTAGAAGGTGTTTTCAAGCCCAAGTTGCCTGAAAACATTGCAAGACTTACTCGATTGAGGTATCTTGGCCTGAGAAGAACTTGTTTAGAATCACTTCCATCATCTATAAGCAAATTGCTGAAACTCCAGACTCTAGATCTCAAATATACACACATACCTACTTTAACTAGTTCCATCTGGAAAATGGAACTGAGGCACCTGTTCTTGAGTGAGACTTACCGCACCAGATTTCCACCCAAACCAAGAGCTATACGTATAGGTAGTTATCTATCTGACCTCCAAACATTGTGGGGACTTTTTATAGACGAGGAAGCTCCAGTGAAGGGTGGTCTAGACAAATTGGTCAATATCAGAAAATTGGGGATAGCATGTCAATGTCACCAAAGCAAGAGGCAATGGAGTCACAACTTGATGCAGTAGCTGACTGGATTATGAAATTAGACTGCCTTCAATCACTGAGGCTAAAATCAAGAGATGAAGAAGGTCAACCTTGGAATATACACTTGAAGTCTTTGGAAAATCACACGAATCTCACTGACTTGTATCTGCTGGGAAGCTTGAGTAATCCATCTATTCTGTCCCAATTTCCACCTAGCCTTGCTGAACTTGTCCTATCACATTCCAAACTACAGGATGACCCCCTGGAAATTCTGAAGGATCTTCCAAATCTTCGCTCATTGTCTCTACTTGCAGAATCTTACGTGGGAAAAAAGATGATTTGCTATTCTCAGAGCTTTCCTCAGCTCTATATCTTAAAAGTATGGAAGCTGGAGCAATTAGAGGAATGGGATATAGAGCCGGAAGCACTTCCCTGTCTGAGACAATTAGAACTCCGATGCTGTCAATGCATGATTAAGCTTCCGGATGGACTCAAGCATGTTAACAGTCTACTTGACTTGAAATTGACAAACATGCCAATGGAACCAATGCTGAGAAGAATAAGGCTCCACCCAATTGTGAAGTCCACATAGACAATTTTCAGTAGAAGCATCATTGTATGGTGAGATTAAACCTCCCTTTTGCATATTCGTTTTATTTCCTTTTCATCTGATATGTAGCCATTTAGTTTCTCAAAATTAATATGTTTGGCAATTGGCAGTGAGCAGCAGTTTGTCTCCCTGTCCTGAAGCTATCAACGACGCCATTCCTGATGGATTGGTACGTTTAGTTATATGAAATGGAATGTTTGTTTGTCGAAAGAATTTATATTTTACTTGTATTGTGTAATTCTTACTGACTAGAGGAGTTGTTGTGATTTGCATGTGACAAAGACTTGTGTCAGGGCATACTTTCCTAGCTTTGTTGTGCTGTGTGTGATCCAAAATCCGTGTAAAAAATGTAGTGTTGTGTGGGAACATACTATTTTCTTTAAACATTGTGTAACAAAATCTGGACCCGTGGGTGAGTGAAGGCCAGGAGTAGTTCACTCATTATGTTATCCAAATCTTGATTGGGTATGTATTACTGAGTTTTCTTTTTCTTTACCTTTATTTTCGTTAACGCACAATAACTTCTTTTTTTAATTTCAGAAATAAGATGGCTAGAATAAATATACTTTTCTATAAGTATGTGTAAAGTACATGTAACTCGGTAAGAGATCAATGTAAGTAAAAAAAAAATGAATTGAGCTTGTTTTATAAGTTAAAATAATTTTTATAAGATGTATAAATTAATTTTATTTTATTAAAATTTAATTGCAATACTTTTTCCTTTTATAAATGTTTATGAAGAAATGATTCAATTGAATTTAAAAATCATGAAACTTCGTATAATTTCAATCCTCCTAGCATCATTTAATTACCTAATTTTGAAAAATTTACATATTTGATTCCCTACGTTAGAAAAACCGGACTGACCCATTCAATTGGAAAACGGTGGAACAAACAACAGGTATTAAAACCGGTCAAGAACCAGTGAAAACTGGTGGTTCAACCGGTTTGTATACCAATTTTTAATTGGTATACAATGTCAGTATAAAAGATTTTTACACTGATATTCAATCATGACTTTTTATTTATGTGACTTTTAAAGTAGTAATAAGTAAAGTCAACAAATTTATGTGACTTTTAAAGTAGTAATAAGTAAAGTCAACCTCTTAGGGATGTGAGAGATGTTGGTGTCGTCAAATTCTTCTAGGGCCTTCTTGGTGAGAAAGAAAGGTATCTCTGCATCTAGGATTCATTGGCCTGCATGGTGCCATTGATTTGGCTCGCTACTAGTTGAGAGTTCGTGTTGCACCTTATTTTGTGAACCCTGATATCCTTTATATTCTAGGCCACTCGTGGAGGCCTCGGAGCTCTTGGATAACCATCCTAATGGCGACGTTTTCTTCTCTGAAAAGGAGTAGGTTGACCTCATGCTTCCTGACCATCTCCTACATTTTCTGAATTTCCTTTAGGAGGTTAACCTGGCTTGCATTGTTGATAGGTGGAGGGTGGTGGCCCCTCACGGGTCTGCACCACGAGGGGTTGGGTAAAAGAGGGTGTAGGAATTTTTATGTTCCCACAAACGGTGCCAATGTTCTTACCGTCAGTCCCAAGCATCATTAGGGTCACCCTCCGAGGTATTGTCCGCTTTGAAGGTTGTGGCTCCTTCATGATTTTGCCCTAAAAAGGTGTCTCAGGAGGTTAAGAGAGGATAGTGTTTATAAACAACCACTGGTCTCAATTCCTAAGCGATGTGGGACTTTAGGTATATATCAGAACAAGCCCATAGTCGAGGCTAAGGGGTGTGAGAGTGTGGCATGCTCCCCATAGACGGTGCCAAATGTTCTTACCAAATTTTGGCAGAACGGGTATCCTCACTATCCTTCGGGTCGTGGAGCTCCAGGGAACAGGTGTGTACCTGCAAAAGGGACTTTGACGCCCAAGTTAGTGAGGGAGTAAAAGGATAAGCGTTAGAAGGTGAGAGATTCGATACCTAGGGGGGTCTGAGACTCTCCTTTTAAGGAGGTTTTGATTCTGAGTTACCTTATTTCCAGAATTTTAGGTTACCTTTTTCATAGAAATGAGCCTTCAATATTTGGGCCCTTGGTGAAGGCTGAGTTAAAGTTAGGACTAGGGCGTTAGGCTCCGAAGGTGGTAGAGGTCAGTGACCAAGGTCGAGGCATGGTGACCTATGGTGTCTAAGCTAGCAATGTCCTGAGGAGGATACCGGAAGGGTACAACATCCATTAATGTTTTACAGTAATGTCTACCTGTCATGAACTTAGAACCCACTTGCGCAACTCTTTTTAGAAAATAGTCAACTAACCTGTAATGAGTAGATTTTACTAGAAAAGTTGTCGACATATTTCTTAAACCTCGAAAAACTTTGTTAATTGTTTCAGACAAGTTAGCTGTCATGTCACCTAATCTTTGGCCTTTCACATGTGTCATGCTCCACTTGCTAACTTCAATCAAATCAATCCATTCACTTATTTTGGAGCTAGTATATCTGAAATTGGCCAACTTTTGATCAAATTTATTTTACAAGTGAGGTAGCCTAAAAAAATAATAAAAAGAAAATGCTAGTAAAAAATATTTGACATGTGGTATCTAGGTAAAACAATGTTATTTCTAGGCACAACATATAAACATTAAGTAATGATAATTTTAATTTACCCATTGTGATTAAATCTTGCTTTAACCTTGTGCTATTGAATTTGTGGTTAAAGTTGCTTGCTATGTGGCGAAAAGACATGATGAACATGTGGTGGTTTCCATATAGGAGAAGCCTAAATTGCATCTAGAATGCCTTTATGTCAATCATGTTCCACTTTTTTGAGTTACATGTTCTTCTAATTTTAGCCAAAAACCATGCTCAATTACTTAATATTTCTCCATTCATTATCGCAAATGCAACTGGTAGAAGATAACTGTTTCTGTCATGTGTTGATGCAATTAACAATATTCCCTCATACTTTCCATATAAGAAGGTGTTGTCTATCTTAAGTATGAGTTTGCACTAGTTAAATGTGTCATGGTAGGTTTAAATGTCCAGAAAACATGCTTAAATTTCCAAATTCTTTCTTCATCAACGTCGTCAACCTGAAACTCGGTTGACTCAAGTTCGTAAGATGACCCTATACATTTGATTATATCCAATCCAACCACCTTCGCAACGTGTCATATGATTCTTCCTAGTCACTGAAAATCTTTTTGATAGCTTTTTATTTACTCAACCATGCTTTCTGGTAAGAAGCTATGTGTGATAACTCACTACGTATTCTTTCTTGAATCATTGATATCGCAACAGATGGGTAAATCTGAACCAAACCTAAAACAATGGACATTACATTTCATTAGTAAATATAACAATCATATAAAAAATTTGGTGAACAAATTTGAGTTTTATTACCTAAAATGTAGTTGGCGATAATATCAAAAGTCAATTTTGCGTGATCTTGTGTAAAGGTTGCATTACCACGCTCATGCAACCCCTTCCCCCTATTTGGTCACTGTTCATTTATTTGACCTTTAGGATAACACAACTTTCATCCTCCATGGACATCTGTTTGTGTGATTTAGACATCAAATAGAAAAGAATGTCATATGGTATCTACAATTTTCTAGTTATGATGCGTCCTGAGGCAGTGTTACAAAACAACCAAATTGACTTTATCTTTTGAGTCAAATTCTAATTCCTTGAACAAGTCTTGTCCATATTGCTAGTCAGAAGAGCTACGATTATGTAACAAATCCATTTCTTAATCTAGTTGGGCTTAATTAATATTAGAATAGTGCGTGGAAGCCAACAAAATTTGATTTCCTTAAAAGCAATAAACAATATCACATTCACATGGCCATAAAGGGTGTAGTTTAAACTGTACATCGTTTACAGATTAGCCAATACCTGTTATAGGAAATCTTAGTTGTTGTCCTTGTCGATGAGTTGTTCTTATTTCCTCATTTGTGTATGAACCTGAAACTAGAGGCGTGTCGTTGTCTTCACTTTTTTTCTTGTGATCTAAGATAAATTCATCACGTTCATAGACGATAATGTCTAGTTGGTCTTCATCATCTCCCAAATTTGTAACCTCCTTTATTATGGTTGTATATTGACACTCGCACTACTACTTGGCCTTGATTCATGTTCTAAATAGGCGGTTCCCATGTTGCCATTGATGCTCCTGCATAATATTTTATCTACTACTGCATATAAACATTATCATGAGACTCTCTATATCAACATACAGTTCTATCATACGCATTGAAGCATTTAACAAGAAAATGTTAACCATCATCCTAAGATCATTATCATTAGAAACTTGTAAAGCACCAAATTTCCTAGGATTTTCATAAACTACATATTTACATATAATTTTACTCACAACCTGATTATCTGAAAGTTTTAATTTTTCACGAATTGTTGTAACAAAATTATCGAAAGAGATGTTAGCAGGAAATTGCATGCCAAGACGAGAATCGCTAAATGAAACTCTTTCAGGCCCCAAACTAACTTCACCATTATAGTAAATAATTGCAGAAAGAGTAACCATAATTTAGAATAAAAAACAATTTTTTTCACACTGTAAAGGCAAAACATTGTAGACTAAGAAGCAAAATTGATTTCTTGCGAAATAACTTCACCAGATGAGTTTATATGTACAAAGAGGTATAGCAGGGGTGATGAGAAACAACACTTTGTTGGATGTTTTGGACCACGTGAAAGACCCAAAACACCATATGCATTGGTGTTTTGGACTGACATGCATTCAATAGGGAAAAAATGTCAAAGCATATGGCATTTTTGCCTTGTTGACTGCATATTAGTCCAAAACACCAAAGCATATGGCGTTTTAGGTCTTTCACGTGGCCCAAAATGACTAACAAGATGATGTTTCTCAACCATTTATAACCCTATTTACCCTTCCTTCTAAATTGAACCCATTTTTTATAACATTTGTAATAGTCTTAACTAACCCATGTACACGAATTCAAGAAAAATTATGGCTTTGTTATGTAGGAGTTTCGGTCATATACACATGTCATTTAATTTGAGTGTCTTTTTTTTGGGAAATAATATATATTATACAGTTCCATTGAATGTCTCTTTGAGTGTACTATTTTAAGTTATATTGAATGTCAAATATATTATTTCAAGTTATGAAAGTAACTTACATGTTTACATTGATGTTGTGAGGGGTATGTATGTTGAGTATAGTCACCAAACGGTTGAGTTGCTGTGGCATAAAATGTCCTCTCAGTTGGTTCATAGAGCACTGCAGGAAGGTTAAGTTGGGTATGACCCACACGATGTTTGCGTCTTTGGAGACTAACTCCTTTAATGCTACCAGCTCCTCTCTCAAACATCTGTGGATGTTTAGGGTACTATGCATACTACTCTAGAGTTGCTTGATAGTGCGCCATAAATGCATCTATTTGTCCAAATGCTTGCAAGCTACTACCAAGTTTACCTTATAGGTTTTCCATTGAGCTAGAGTCCCGATTATCAACAGATGTATTGTGGTAGACTTATTTGACAATATCAACCTGAAAAAAATACAACAATTAAGACAATGACACATAAAGTTATCTTTGCATGTAATTTCCAAAAAAACATAAATTTATTTACACTCACCTTGTAGGCTTTGATGTTTGTAGAACGACCAACAAATAGACGTGTATGCTTACAATACCACAACATATATTGAAAGTTTTTCAACAAATTTAGATTGTCAGACAATAGAGTGATATAAACGTTGTTGTACCAATCATTCCATGCAGGAACAAGAAGGCATGCATAAGCATCTAGTTAGTGGTATCTTTATTCCTTAAGAAGAGATCATGTAGTCTCTTATCTTGGAATGAGAGATGCAGAATAGGTTGAACTATCCCAAATTGTCGCATCACTCAACCTGGTTGATCTCACTCGACTATTTGATAACAAATCATCATAACTATTGACCTCCATAACCCATTGGTCTGCAATAAGTGTTGATGGAGAGTTCTAACAATGGTTGATAAGGGACCCATATAATCTACATCAACAAAATGATTGCTATGTTAATGTATACATATATACATTGAAACAACAAAATTGTCATTAACTTACATTAGTTTTTTTCATCTTCTCCAACATGTCTTGATATTTGACAATATCTCATTTTCGTGCAACATAATTTATATAATGATTATCTTGCCACCTAAGTAAAAGGGACGTAAACAAGCATTAGTGCGTAAATATAATGAAAAACCTTATAATAACATATACAATTATTACCTTATTCTAAGTGATGTTCCTTGGATTGGGATGGTCTTTCCCATGCTCATAGATGGAGCAAAACACAACCTCCTTTCATTTCTTTTTGTTTATAGTTTGTGGTCTTGCATAGTTCCTGATACATATTGCTAAGGAATGCTAATCCCCAACTGTAGATACCACATTCAGCCAAATTGCACAGAAATGAGAGGAACTTAAGCAGAAGACAATTTTTAGAGTGATCAAGGAATAGCAAACCTCCGATCAACCTAAAAATGTACACTTGTGTGTTATTATGTACATTGTCGGGCAAAAGGTTAAGGTTTTGAAGGTTCAAGTTATCCTTCAATCATTTGGTTTTCAAATTGCTCTGATGCATGCCTCCCTTGATCTTTTTCTAGAGGTTTTCTTCTTTGGTGAAATGGTTTATGGAAAGGTAAGAAGTGAGGTGGTTTTAGGCACCACTTAAGGTAAGATAAGCCTAAGAGGGAAAGTTTGCCACAAGGGATGGAACCCTTGATAAAAACCTAAGGAATTCTCAAAGAGAGAAGGGTGGACACTAAGAGAATTTTGGCCAACTTAAGGTTTTTCCATTCAATAAAGTGTAAAAAAAATACAAGAGTGTGAAGGAGCACCTTTTTATAGAGGGAGCTAACCTCTTGGACAAGTCAAGAAGGAAAAGAAGGGTTAGGATTAAAAGAAGTCATCCAAGGGAGGAGGATTGAAGCCCAAAGTCCAATCAGTCCCCTTCTTTAGATGAGAATTGGTGCCCAAGCTACCTCATCCAAGGGCCAAAATTACTCCTTTATTAGTTTTGGGTTTTATTTAGGAAAAGAGGGTGTAGTTATCAAACTACCCCATTATTTCCTAAATAAAGGCCCAAAAGCTAATCTTACCCCTTCTTATTACTAAGATACCTCCTAGAAAATTAAATGGACTAATACATGTCCAAAATAAAATCTTAGGTTCCTAAAATAAAAATTACAAGTAAATAAGTCATGACTTGCATAACTTGATGGTCATATGGAGGTGAGATCTTCCTCCTTTTACTCTAGTCATGTCTTCTTCTATTCTCCTAGCCGTGACCCTAGTGATAGGGCCCTTGCTTAGGGAGAATGCATCATCTCCTCCCCCTTGGGAAGGATTTGACCTCAAATCTGATAGGTCTTCCTCTTCTTCATCAGTACCTACAAAAGGGATCAAATCACAAACATTAAAGGTAGTACTGACACCGTAGTCCTCAGGGAGATCTAATATGTATGCATTGTTGTTCACTCTCTTGAGGACTTGAAAGGGACCATCTCCTCGGGGGCTAAGCTTGGACTTCCTTTGAGTAGGGAAGTGATCCTTCCTCAAATGAAGCCATACCCAATCCCTTCATTGAAGATAATTTCTTTCCTACCCCTATTGGCTTTACTAACATACTCCTTTGAATGATGTTCAGTTGGCCTTTACCCTTTCATGTAATTTTTTAACAAAATCCGCTCTTACTATTCCTTCTTTGTGAACAGAAGAAGGGAATGGTAAGGGCAAGATATCAAGAGGAGTGAGGGGGTTGAAGCCATAAACAACTTCAAAGGGAGAATGCTTGGTGGTCCTTTGAACCACCCGGTTGTATGCAAACTCAATATGGGGTAGGTATTCATCCAAGACTTGTGATTTCCTCGAAGAAGTGTCCTAAGCATAGTAGATAGAGATCTATTTACTACCTCAGTCTGCCCATCAGTTTGGGGGTGACATGTGGTAGAAAATAAGAGTTTAGTTCCTAGCCTTGCCCACAATGTTTTCCAAAAGTGGCTAAGGAACTTCACATCTCTATCAGAGACTATGGATTGGGGAATTTCATGTAAATGGACAACTTCTTTAAAGAAAAGTCTCGCGATGTTGCTTGCATCATCTATCTTGTGGCATGGTATAAAGTGAGCCATTTTTGAAAATCTATCTACCACCACAAAGATAGAGTCTGCACCTCGTTGGGTTCGAGGCAGGCCAAGGATGAAATCTATACTAATATCCAGCCAAGGTGCAGAAGGAGCAGGTAAGGGTGTGTACAATCCATGAGCCATTGTCTTAGACTTAGCTTGCAAGCAAGCAATGCATCTACAACAATGTCTATAGACGTCTTTCTTCATATGGGTCCAAAAGAATTTTTCTTGTAAAAGCAGAAGAGTTTTGTTAATTCCAAAATGCCCCATGAGCCCACCCTCATGGCTCTCTTTTGTTAACAGATTTCTCATAGATCCTTGGAGTACACAAAGTCTGCTACCTTTGAAAAGGTACCCCTCATTCACAAAGAACCCATTTTGGGTTTTACATGCAAATGTAGAGGTAGCATAAATGGATCCAAAATCCTTATCAGAAAGATACATTTCTCTAATATTATCAAATCCAAGAATCTTTGCACTTAAAGTGGTGTAAAGGGTATGTCTACGAGACAAAGCATCAGCCACCACATTATGTTTTCCTTTCTTGTATTTGATGATATAAGGGAAAGTCTCAAGAAATTCTACCCATTTAGCATGCCTTTTATTAAGCTTGCCTTGACCCTTCAAATACTTAAGTGACTCATGGTCACTATGAATGATGAACTCCCTGGGTACAAGATAATGTTCCCAAGTTTAAAGGACCCTTATCAAAGAGTAAAACTCTTTATCATAGGTGGGGTAGTTTAAGGCGGCTCCATTTAGTTTTTCACTAAAATAAGCCACGGGATGACCACCTTGTAACAACACAGCTCCCACACCCACTCCCGATGCATCACACTCTAGCTCAAAAGTTGTAGAAAAGTCAGGAAGAGCTAAAACTGGTGCATGGGTTAGTTTCTCTTTGATAAGTTCAAAGGTTTTTTGTTGTTTTTCACCCCAAAGAAAAGGAGTATCCTTCTTCAAAAAATCATTGATTGGTGAGAAAAGTGTGGAGAAGTTCACCAAATCTCGCGAGACCATGAAAACTCTTGATCTCAGTCACACTTTTTGGGGTGGGTCATTCTTGGATGGCTTTGATTTTGTCGGGGTCCACTTGAACTCCATTTTTATTAACTATAAAACCTAAGAACACCACACTCTCCACAAAAAAATTACATTTTTCAAGATTTTCATAGAGTTGGTGTGACCTAAGAATGCAAAAGACGCGCTTAAAATGACCTACATGTTCATTTAGGCTCTTGCTATACACTAAGATGTCATCAAAGTAAACTACACAAAACTTTCCTAAGCAATCCCTAAGGACATGATTCATAAGCCTCATGAAGGTGCTTGGGGCATTGGTAAGCCCAAAGGGCATTACCAACCACTCATAAAGGCCAAACTTGGTTTTAAAAGCGGTTTTCCACTCATCACCTTCTTTGATGCGGATTTGGTGATAACCACTCTTAAGATCAATTTTCGAAAATAATTAGGCCCCATGCAATTCATCAAGCATGTCATCAAGCCTAGGGATAGGGTGCCTATATTTGATGGTGATGTTATTGATTGCTCGACAATCAATGCACATCCTCCATTGGTCATTCTTCTTAGGCACCAACAAGACTAGCACAACACAAGGGCTTAGGTTCTCTTGAACCCAACCCTTCTCCAATAGTTCTTGGACTTGAGATTCAATCTCTTTGGTCTCCATGAGATTAGTCCTATAAGCAGGCCTATTAGGCAGGCTAGCCCCAGGTACTAAGTTTATTTGCTGTTCTATACCCCTAATTGGAGGAAGTCCTTTGGGAACTTCATCAGGGAATATATCACCAAACTCCTTTAAAAGCTCTTGAACCTCTTGAGGTAGGTTCTCATGTCCAAGTTCTATGGCAGTGCTAGAACTAGAAGGGAAAAAAGTGCAGGGGGAAGAAATGGGGGATGCCTCTTTGCAAAGGAGGAGATAGAAAGGTCTGTTAGTTAAGGGGGCTTTCTTTAAATCCAATTTTGTCGCAAATAAACTCCCTTTACTAATGACTTTCTTGGAAGGGGCACCAACTTCCAACTCAACCTCCTTACCCCTTTCAAGCTTTAGGGGTAAAGCTTTGCTTTTTTTTTTCTCCTCATCTCTCTTATGTTTCATGATGAGTTGGTCCTCCGCCACTTGTGAAGGTGTTAGAGGACACAACTTAATGCGCTTATCCTTATGAGTGAGGATGATGTTATTGGAATGACCATGGTGTATGGCTTTCTTATCAAATTGTCATGGTCTTCCTAGCAAGATATGGTCAGCTTCCATTGAGACTATGTCACACAGGATCTCATCTTTATAAGAGCCAATGGAAATTGGAACCTTGACTTGCTCATTGACCTCCATTTCCCCTTGCTCATTGAGCCATTGAAGCTTGTAAGGCTTAGGGTGGGGAAGTGGGGTCAAGGCTAGCTTTTCCACCAACTTTGAGCTACAACAATTGCAGCATGACCCACTATCCACAATGAGAGAACATATTTTGTCATTCACCTTATAGCGAGTGTGGAATATGTTCTCCCTTTGAGATGAGGACAAATTCAAAGGTTGGCTTCCAAGAAGCCTTCTTATCATTAAGAGGTCTCCCTCACATGCATAAGCGGTTTCATCACAATCAGATTGATATGCATGAACCCCTTCTCTTTCGCTCTCACTAGAGGAGTGTGAGCTAGACTCACTATTATAAACATCTTGGGCCCTCATGATGATGTTTCTCTTAGTAGGGCATTGAGAGGCAATGTGGCCTCTCCCAAGACATTTAAAGCATTTGATACTACTAACTTTCTCATGAGAGTTAGTAGTAGGGTTTTTCTCTCTACATATGATGTTTTATGCTCTTTGAAGTGCTTGGGATGTTCCTCTTTGGGGTAACTCTTGAAAGAGTTCCCCTTAGGTTGGTCCCTCTTTACATAAGGTGGGTTATCCTTTTTAAAAGTTTTCCTTCTAAGTTGATTTTCCACCTTGATGCAAAGTTGAACTAACTCATCAAGGGAATTGTATGAGAAGAGCTCCACCTTATCACGAATTTCGGGGCTCAACCCACACAAAAACCTTGCCATAGTGGCCTTGGGTTCCTCAATGATACCCGCCCTCAAGATATGAAGTTCCATCTTTTGTCTATACTCTTCTATACTAAGGTTGGTTTGCCTTAGCCTTTGGAGTCTATCCAAAAGATCTCTTTCATACCAAGAGGGAATATGCCTTCTTCTTAGAGCACTTCTAAGATCATTCCAATATCTTATGGAAGGCATATTGGTGCGGATTCTCTCATTGGTTAACCCAACCCACCAATGCATGGCATGCCCTTGGAAGCTAAGGGTTTCCATTGGAACCTTTCTTTCTTCTCTTACCTCATGGCAAGTGAAGAGTTGTTCTACCTTGATTTCCCAATCAAGGTAGGCTTCCACATCTTCCCTCCCATGAAATGGGGGGAGATCAATTTTGGGCTCCCTTGGAGGGGCCCCATTAGATGAATGGGAGTTTCTCCTAGGATGATTATAGTATTCTTCCTGGCTTTCACTCCTATGGGTATGTCTAGATGGGAATCTAAGACTATCCCTTTCATTTTGTAATTCTCACCACTTCCATGCTTTCTTTTTTCTTCTTCTTTCTCTTTCTTTTCTTTCTCTCCTTTCTTCATCTTCTCTCCTTTCTCTTATTCTTCTCTCTTCCTTCTCTCTTTTTTCTCTCTTTTCTTCCTCTCTTTCTTTTATTTTTCTCTCTTTTTCTCTCTTTTTTTCTTCTCTTCTCTCTTGTTCTTTTGTCATCCACTCCCTAAAATCCATGTTTAAGTTTTCTAAAGTGTAATCTTTAGAAATATTTCTTTGGTTTACACTCTTGTTTGATGAATAACTATGAGCACTAGAGTGGGTGTGTGATGTCATTGTGCTTGAATTTCTAAGAGGAAAAAGGTGGCTAAAAACTTTTCACAAACAAACACTCCTCTCTTTTTGTGTTTTCTTGCCTACAATGGCTTGATGAGTCTTTGGAACTCTTTAGCCTTCTAAGTACTTTGAATAAGAAAAATAAAGCAAGAATTTTAAAGCAAAAATTCAAAAGAAAAGGGATCTAAATCGAGCTCCTAAGGTGTTGAAGGAAGTGTACTAGTTCTTCCTTCTTCACCTAATTTTCGAGAAACTAAATAATTAACTAAATCTTATTACAACCAAAGGGATGGCCTTAAGGGCACTCAAACTCCCAACTACAAAATTAATACACCCAAATTAAAGAAAAAGTAAAGTCTTCAAAAAATGATTCCCCAAATGCTCCCTCAAATCAAAGTCCTCACGGCTAGGTGTGTTTCCTTTTGAGGTGATCCCTTAGGCTCTTAGTCCAACCTTCCAAAATATGCTACCCTTGTGGTAAGCTCCTTTTTCAAGCTTTCTCCCAAAAGTGGCACTAACACACAAACCAAAGAAACCAAAAGTAGCAAGGGGAGGTGCGAATAGAAACTCAAAAAGCAATAAAAGATAACACAATCAAAAGGACACTTAACCAAATGGTAAGAGTATATAAGACAAACTATAAAGATGATTTAAAAGACAAGCAACAACTAAAAGGTAAACAAAAGAAAGAGAGCACACAATGGAATACCTAAGAATGACACTAGATTAAAGAGTAGAAAGACACAAATATCAAGTTCTAGTGTACCAAAAGTAATAAAATTTCTTTTAAGGTTCCAAGTTCAAAGTTGAAGCACTTGCTAATTTTAGGTTAGGTACATCAAATGAATTTTTCAAACTTTCTTTTCTTTTGTTTGTTCTCTTTTTTTTTTTTTTTGAATCCTTCGTAGTTTTTTTTTTTGTATTTTATTTTAGACTTTGTTCTCTTGTTTTTTTTTTAAAATATTTACTAGATGCACCTAAATTGATTGTGAATTTAGTGCTTAATAACAAAGAGTTATGCACTTAAGAAAATTAAAAGCAACAATTTAGGTACTACTAGAAATGACTTCAAAATGCAAAGTAGTTATAGATGTGTTCATGGTTTAGTAGTTTGGTGTGCCACTGGACTCAAGCTTTGTTAAGTTTTTAGTAATTTGTTGAACACAAATACCAAACTTATAGCTTAAGTGAAAGCACCCACAAACAAGAACTACCTTTACCACACAAATGAGCTACTAATTATACGTATAAGGAAAATAAAGACAAAGAGAATTGAACAACTATTTTGGAATATTTTTTTTTAAGAATATGCTTGAAACTAAAAGCACATGAACCTCTAAAAAGACTTAGACATGAGGTATGACCCTCTATGTTGCTCAATTTAAGAAGTTTCAAAAGCTTTTTTGTAAAAACAAAAGAGGCTAAACTTAAAAGGAATTAATAGACAAAATGGGAAACTATAAACATGACTTATAGACAACTATACAAGAGTATAAAAGTGAAAAATAAAAGCTAAAAATAAGGCAAAAACAAGGCAACTAGGTGCAAGGAAACATAAGAATTTGGTCTAAATTTCTTGACCACAAGGTTGTGGAATTCACCACAATGGCATGGATTTTTAGCAAGAAATTTTCAAAACCAAAATTCAAGCAAGAAAGCACCCAACTCAAAGCTTAAGCGTAAATTAATGAATATGGGAGAGACGTAGATGCAAAGAAAAGAACAATATAAATTGCATCAAGCAAAAAATAAATGGCGCAAATAAACTATAACTCAAAACAATAAACTCAAGACATAAATGGAAATGATAAACAACAATGGAAAGCTAGAAAAAATTGCGGAAATTAAAGATAAAATAAAATAGAAAAACAGAAAGAAAAAATAAATGAGGTAGGAAGAGAGTTTAGACCTCTAGAACCAATGCTCTAGATACCAAATGATGCATGCCTCCCTTGATCTTTTTCTAGAGGTTTTCTTCTTTGGTAAAATGGTTTATGGAAAGGTAAGAAGTGAGATGGTTTTAGGCGCCACTTAAGGTAAGATAAGCCTAAGAGGGAAAGTTTGCCACAAGGGATGGAACCCTTGATAAAAACCTAAGGAATTCTCAAAGTGTAAAAAAAATACAAGAGTGTGAAGGAGCACCTTTTTATAGAGGGAGCTAACCTCTTGGACAAGTCAAGAAGGAAAGGAAGGGCTAGGATTAAAAGGATTCATCCAAGGGAGGGAGGAGGATTGAGAAACAATTCCCTCCTTAGATCATCAAACTTAGTGCTCTGATACCACTTGATGTGATCTTTGATGATCACGTGCCCAAAAGATCCTTTCTAAGGTCACTTGGAAGGGAAATGGATTTATGGAGAGGAAAGGAATGGGGTGAGGCGCCACAAATACTAGGTTTGATAAGCCAAAGGGGAGAGGCCACAAGGGAGGGGTCCCTTGATAACTCTTAGAAGTTCTCACAAAGGAGAAAGGGGGACACTCAAAGGTAAGAACCTCACAACCAATATGGTCTCTAGGATTAAATTCAAGTGTAAAAAATACAAGAGTGTGAAGGAGCACCTTCTTATAGAGGGAGCTAACCTCTTGGACAAGTCAAGAAGGAAAGGAAGGGCTAGGATTAAAAGGAGTCATCCAAGGGAGGAGGATTGAAGCCCAAAGTCCAATCAATCCCCTCCTTTAGATGAGAATTGGTGCCCAAGCTACCTCATCCAAGGGCCAAGATTACTCCTTTATTAGTTTTGGGTTTTATTTAGGAAAAGAGGGTGTAGTTATCAAACTACCCCCTTATTTCCTAAATAAAGGCCCAAAAGCTAATTTTACCCCTTCTTATTACTAAGACACCTCCTAGAAAATTAAATGGACTAATACATGTCCAAAATAAAATCCTAAGTTCCTAAAATAAAAATTACAAGTAAATAAGTCATGACTTGCATAACTTGATGGTCATATGGAGGTGAGATCTTCCTCCTTCTACTCTAGCCATGTCTTCTTCTATTCTCCTAGCCATGGCCCTAGTGATAGGGCCCTTGCTTGGGGAGAATGCATCACGCTCCCTTTGATGTCATTGGGTCTAAGTCCCCACCCTAAAATGACCTCAACTCTAGCATGCCAATTAACTTGTTTAGCCACCCCAAACATAGATAACCATCGATTTTCAGCCCTAGCATATGTCACATCTTGCAAGGTAATGGTACACTTGCCAACTAACCTGTAAAACGTGTGGGTTTCAGGTCTCCAACGCTTAACTAAGGCTAAGATCAACGAGTGGTCAAGTCTGAAAAACTTGATGTTTGCCACGTCACCAAATCCAACAGTTAACAAGTGCGGGATAAGGCGAGAAGGATGCTTTGCTAATCTCAAAGACATGCATCGCTTGCATGATCAACAAGGAAGACACTTGAGGTCCTTGATACACAATGCAACCTTCTGCTATTGTATGCTCAGCTACACTGATAGGTTAACAATTTTTAAGTAACGTATTGAATGTGTCATATCACAATTATTAACATAAAACAAGTAACATATTCAATAAAAATATAATTAGCGTTTTCTTTTAAATAATGTTGGTTAAATCACCATTATGATTCTTGGTAACATGGTCTAACAATTATTTTAATCCTCTATAATTATTTATTTTAAAATTTACAAGAAAGTAATAATTTTGAATCTAATTCTAAAAATTATTCATATATAGCATTATTTTATTTTTTAAGGTTCATAGTAACAATCTTAATTTAAAAGATATATAAAACAAACATTATTTTTTAAATTCTCTTTCATAAATATTGTTCATTAATAAAAGGTTTATTTATATGAATCAAATAAATTGTATAGTCACAGGTTGGCGTGTAATTATATATTTTTTTCATATTAGTAAATTTAGAAAGCTTTAATGTTTTAAATGTTTATTGCGAACTTATAAAGTCTATTATTTAAATACCCAAACCAACTTTAGTTGGACATCTAAAGCTCATTGTTAATATAAAAATAGTTCTTTCTTCACAAGGATGACCATAATTGAAAGAAATTGATGTTCAATATAAAAGATTAGTTTGTTAATTAAAATGTAGCTCTGTTATAAAATAATTATAAATTAGCTAAAAACTTATATAATTTATATAATTGGTGTACCTGTTATAACAAAATTTTAATACTACGTTCAGAAGACTCTCATAAAAAATGTTCTAAGAATATATGATTATTGATACTGTGGGTTAATTTCTTTTACATCCAAAATAATTTTACCAAAAATTATTGATAGTGTGAAAAAAAAAGGAAAAAATCTTGTGCATAATATCACCTATTAATATAATTTATTATTGGTTCAATTCACATAATAATATCAAAGATTCTATTATAAATTTCATGATACATATTTCTTAATAATTTATTACTATCAGTCAAAAAATTATTATTAAGACTTTCAGATTAGATGATCCAAATTTTAAGTATTTGAAAACCTTAAACCCTAAATTATTACTATCTTTCTTCTTCTTTTTTTTTACCTTGAACACACAAATATTTCACTTTACTAAATGTCGTGTATCTTCGTGACACAAATAGAGAATCCACTCGTTTTTATTCTGGTCTATGTCTGTATTTTTTTTCTTCATTATTTTAAAAACATAACTTTTCTTGTTTTAAAATATTTTCTAATTATGACAACATATTTGGTTGCATACATTCATACATAAAAAAATCATTTAATCAATTCTCTTAATATTAAAGTCAGAATATATTAAATAATATTTTTATATTATTTTTGTAATTATGTAAACAATTAATTTTTATATTACTATTTTCCAATTTAATGATAGTTGACCATTCATTATTTTTAATTTTAGTTTTTAATCATATCCATTTAAGGAATTTTAATAAAAAATTTAAGAGAAAATTTTTGGAAAATATATTATTGAATATAATATTAAAGAATTTAATTTGAATATATTGTCAAAATTTAATTTTAATACTGGATGCACTGTATTATCTTATTATACAAAAAATGTGAAATATTTACTAACTTTAAAGAAAATTAATCTTCGCAAAAACCCTATCTAATACTGACCTTTCGTATAATTTATTTAACTTATTAGCTAATGAATTTTAAAACCTAAAATTAAGATTTGACATTATTTAAATTTTTATATATTATACTAATTTATGTTACTCTACACATGAATAAATAAATAAAAATTTAACATTGTTAAATACATAAAAAAAAATCATAGTAAACTTACATATTTATATAAAATCATAACATCAGCTACAATAAAAATCATAACATCAAGGTAAACTATAAAATGATAACATCAGTTATACTTTGGAAACTAACATTAGTACGTCGAATAATAATAAATAATACATTAATAATATTGTACAAATTAACAATCATAATTTACCCTAAACTAACATTATCAATGTATTTTTATTTTATTTTATAGTAATTAACATGCTTTCGTTAACATTCCAAGCAATTTAACATTAATAATATTTTTAAAATAACATTATAATAGTAACTAATATGCCTGCATTAAATTGTAAAAAAAAAAATGTTATATTAATACTAATTAACATGCCTACATTAATATATAATAACAATTTACAAAACTTCCTTTCTTTTTCAACTTCTTTTTGTTCGATGTACTTCTTCTCCTTCTTCTTCTTCAACTTAACTCTCATTCTCATGGTTTTTGTTTACCTTCCCTTGGCATATATACATAACTCTCCTTCTCATGTTTCTTTTTTGCTTCTTTCTTTTCACGCATTTCTTTATTGCACTAATTTTTCACAACTTACTACTCTGTCTCATAACAGAAAACGAATGGGATTGGGGAAGCAGAGGTGTAGCCCAAAAATGTCAATCAAATTGACATTCTAGAGACACGTGTCATCACTCTATAGGTTCAGCAGATGGCTCTAACTCAGGGACCACAAAAAACATCATTTCAATTGGTGTTTTTGGCGTTTTGGCTGACATCTGCCATGTGTGTACACCCTTTTGCCCCAAGTTGCAACGTGCACGGAAAATGTCATTTCAATTGAAATTTTTGGATTCTCCATTGGAAAACACAACAATCTTTTGTTGTTGTCATTTCACATCACTAAAAACGTCATTTCAATTGTTGTTTTTGGTTTGTGCTCACGTGATTTTGTAACAACGCAACTTCTACCCAATTCAATTATGTAATTTATGAAAATTTTGTCAAAGATAATCAACATGAAAATAAGAAAGTTTCAAAACTTTTAAATAACATAAAGAACTATAATCTTCTTTAAAATAATTATGAGTGGCATATTCGTTAAGTACTTAATACATAAAAAACTCTTGCTTACACAAAATGTTTGAATACATAATAACCACTACCCCAAATTATCCTAATTCAAAGCAATGTACCGTGACAAAATAGCTAACAACATTAAGTACTTAATGCATCTCAATAACAAATAAAACTTCAAGCATATAGAAAGTTTTCAACAAAGTCTTTCTCTGGTGACTGATCAAGCTCTTCTTCTAAATCATACCATAGATATATAGAAAATAACATACAAAACAAAATACAAAGGAGTGAGATAATTATAAATCATAAGTGTAAATCTTAATCGCACACCTTTCAACATTAGACTCATCTTCACTTGACTCTAAGTTATGGATCCATGACCATCCATGATGATTCACCTAACCATTAAGGATCTTATTTGGGAAGTGATTGGTAGCTGTATATTTTTACCCTTAAGTGGTACAATAGTTCTCTCGAGACATTGGGCTTAACTGTCTAGGGTCATCCGCCCTTAATAATAATATTGGCCAACTGCCAAATTTGGACCACCGATCCAACACCTTAACTGGCCCCCAAATATGGCCTGAACTAAATATACCCTACCAATCATGAGATGTTGAGCATTTGTCGACGTTTTAAATAAATGAATATTTCATACAAACACTATCTTGGACCACTCTAGATGCCCATCCACCTGATGAAACATCCCAAGTCTGATCACCAACAACCAGAATATTCATTTACTCACAATAGTCCAAGGATTCCTCACCCTATCTTTCATCTCTTAGTGTACTAAGTTGTGATTTCCCAAAACACCAACTTGTGCATACTACATAACACCTCTATCAAGGAACCTAGACCTTTTACTAAGTTCTCCTTACTACTTCTCACCATTTTCTTGATTATGCTACAATTTATGGATCATTATCATATCAGCAATCATGTTTAAGTATTATTATTAAACATACAACATAAATATCTTCAAATATTCTTTAGACAAGAAGGATTATTAAGCAGTACTAATTCACAAATACATATTAGCATGGTATTATTACAAGATATCTTTTCTGATGTGAAAGATCATATCAAATCGCAACCACAGAGCATGCTCAATTTTCTTTTCTAACAGTTAATCATCTTTAAAACATTTAAGCATTTCATCATTTCTAAGTAATAATATTTATAATTCAAGTAAACATCACAAAGTAATCAATACTTACAATACAACATCAATAAATTGAAAGCAATAACACCCATAGCTTATTAGGATTAACACCTCACACAGCTTATAAAATCTCACCCTCCCCTTACCTTGATAAGAGGCTTTATTATGAGTGGTGTAGAGCCTTTGAAACCTTAATTTTCTTCCTAAGAGTTCTCTATTTTCCCTTTCTTTCTCAAGCACTTACTTTCTCCCCTCTTTCTTTCCTTTCTCAAGGGTTTCCTCTCTTGAGGTCTTACTCTCTTCATTCCCTCTTCCTTTTCCCTTCAATTTGCAAAATTGTTGCCCCTATTTATAGTGAAAACTGATTCTGCTCGCTAAGTGAGCTCTAGTCGCTAAGTCATTACCCAATGAATTTTTGTTATTTTTGTCTCACATCGCTAATCCACAAAGCTTCGCTAACCAAAATTTGGGTCGATTGCTTAGCAACTGACAACTCTTAACATTGAAAATTTCTCACATTGCTTAGCGACAGTTCTTCAAAATTTCTCAAATCGCTTAGTGACAGATTTAAAAAAAAACTATTTTTATTTAATAATATTATTTTAAATTATAATAAATCATGAAATTTGTACTTTTTATAATTTTAACAATTATTATAAATTTATAATAATATATCACTAAAGTTATAGGATGGATATAATTTTGTAATATCTATTTCTAATTGAAATTAAGGTGTTACAATTCTCCCTCCCATTTTGGGAATTTCGTCCCGAAATTCATTAACTAAAACAATTGATGGTACAATTCCTTCATCTTTTCTTCTAGTTCCCAAGTGGCATCTCCGTCACTGTTTTGGTTCCATAGTACCTTCACTAATGATATATCTTTCCCTTGAAGGCGTTTAATCCTCTAATCACCAATTCCAATGGGAAATACATCACAAGTAAGGTTATCTTGTATTTGTACTAAATCTAGTTCAATCACATGTGATTGATCTGATATATACTTTCTAAGTTGAGACACATGGAACACACTATAAAGATTGGAGAGGTTATGTGGTAAGGCAATTTGGTATGCAACTAGGTCGACTCTCTTTAGTATTTGGTAAAGTCCAATGAACTTGGGTGACAACTTTCATTATCAGAGAACCCTACCAACGCTAATCATGGGAGTGACTCTCTAGAATACATGGTCTCCTTCTTGAAATTCTAAGGGTTTTCTCTGTTTTTCATAATAGCTCTTTTGCTTATCTTGTGGTATTTTCATCTTTTCCCTTTATCATCTTGATTTTATTTGTTGCCTGTTGAATTATCTCTAGACCAAGAATTAATGATTCCCTAGACTCATACCAACATAAGGGTGTCCTACATTTTCTTCTATATAATGTATCATAAGGTGTCATACCAATGCTAGCATGAAAACTATTGTTATAAGTAAATTCAATTAAAGGCAAAAACTTATCTCAGTTTCCCATCTGCTGTAAGACACAAGTCCTTAACAAGTCTTCTAAAGATTGGATTGTTTGCTCAAGCTGTCCATCAGTTTGCGGGTGGTAATTAAGTGGAACTAAGCCTGATTCTAGTTCCTAAGGCTTGTCGCAAGCTACTCCAAAATCTAGAAGTAGAACGAAGATCCCTATCTGACACTATGCTTGAAGGTACACCATGTAGCCTAATTATCTCACTTATGTACACCTTGGCTAGTTTTTCCATAGAGTACCTAACATTAATGGGCAAGGAATGGGCTGACTTAATTAATCTATCTATAATTACCCAAATAGCATCATGATTAGAAATTGTCCTAGGTCCCGTCACGAAATCCATTGAAATACTTTCCCACTTCCATTGAAGAACGTCTAATGGTTTCAGCTCACCTGAGAGTATTTAGTGTTCAACTTTAGCTTTTTGGCAGACTAAACACCATTCTACAAAGCTTGCTACGTCCTTTCTTATTTCGGACCACCAGAACATCTTCTTCAAGTCATGATACATCTTAGTGGTTCCTAGATGAATGCTTAAAATCTACTCTTATGTCCTTCTTCTAAAATCATCTTTCTTATTTCTTCATTTCTAGGCACACAAATTCTCTCTAAACTTAATTAATTCACTAGCATCTTTATGGAAATCTAACTCTTTTCCTTCCCCCTCTTTTCCAATTTTTCAAGCAATCAAGGATCTCTTTCTTAAGCTTTTCTAATTTCCTTCATGAACTCACTAGAGATTGATCACATGCCTAAGTATAAACTTTTAAATTACTATTTTATTCATGTTCTTTTTACACTTGTATTTGTATTATAGTCTATGCTTGTATTTTGCTTTGTATTGGTGCTTCTATTTTCTGTTTTGGTTGGTGTACTCTTATTTCCATGTATTTCTTATTGCTTATAAGGTTCCTGCTATTGCACCTTACCTTAATATAAAATTCTCTTACCTACCAAAAAAAATTAATTTTAAATTAAAAATTCCTCTCTCAATGTATTTTGAAAATTCAACCAGTACATACTAAAATAAGCAGAGATCATATGCAAATCTTCCAAAATAAAATTATAAGTTGTTCATGAAATATCATCTACACACCTATAAAAATTCAATTTTTTATAAGGGAGGATTTATTATTGATAGAAACAAATTCATAGCCCATAACACAAGATGTCACGATAAATTTTAAACTAATTATTTTCTCAAAATATATTAAGTTGAGTTTTATGTATTTTGTTATGTTTCAATATTAGAAATATCTAATTTTATGCTTTATTTTAGGTTAAAGTGTTTATATTTAAATTATATGAAAAAATAAACAAAATTAGTGAATGTCTATACTTTTAAAAATGAGCGTGTACATGCTTAATCCATGTTATAAGATCTATGGACCTGAAGAGAAACACAATTACACTGAAATTATAATTAAGTTTTCTAGGAAACTTTTTATTTATTAATTTTTTTTTTTAGTTTTAGGTTTTGGATAAATGACCAAATATCAACCTCCCTGTATTCAACTCTTCCTAGGTTATTGATAATTTGTTTATTAATTAATTGGAATTTAACACAAGAACAATAATTAGTAAGTAAGGAAGGATAATCCTAACATTCCAAATTTAATATTCTCTTTCAACCCATTATTTTCTTTTTTTTATTTTAATTTCTTTTTATTCAATTCAAAATGATATTTGATCTCTAAGAAGAATATTTAATATTCTTATATCTCTCTTTAGGTATAGTGATAATTTATTTTAAAGATACAAAAATTCATAACTTAACCATGTTTAAATACAAATAATAAAAAATACCTAGTTTATTAAGTATGAAAATATATATACTCATTCTATCATGTCCTGACCCCTTCTAAACAAACATTGTTACCTGATTCAACTTTTGCTTTGCTTAATTTCCAATGCTCCAACGGCCTATTGTGCTAAGTTAGGAAATAGGAATCCCACTCAACTAATACTCCTTCACAGCATATGCATTTTTGGGGTAAATCATTTAATTTAACTTAGTGTTATTTTATGATTTTAGAAATACTGTTAAACCAAACAAAATAAATTGACATGGGAGACTTGCAGTAATGGTAGAGATGTAAATCAGAATAAAAAATGTAATTGATATGTAATTTTTGGTAAGTTAAAAAGCTAGTCGAAATAGTAATTGAAATTATTTTAATTCTATTTGGTAAAAAAAAGCTAGATTTTCTTTTTTATAACTATTAGTTTTTTTTAAAAAAAAAAACTACTTCAATTAACTTCAAAAGATATCATATTTTTAACATATTTTTAACTAGTAAGGTAATAGTTGATTTTCTTTTACAAGTGAATAATTGTTCCTCAGTGATTTTTTTTTTCTCACATGGCACAACATTTTTTTCCTTTATTAATATAATTATATAATTTATAATTTAAATATATAATTATAAAAAAATATAGTTTAAATATGCAATTTAATATTTATATATTTAATTATAGAAATTGTAATTTAAATATATAATTATAGTGATTTTCAATTTAAATATGTAATTACAAAAAATTGTTAATTATAATTTAAATATGTAATTATAATAATTTTTTAATTATAATTTAAATATATGATCAATTTATATTATTAAAATAATTTAAAAAAATATTATTAAAATATGTTATAATTATTTTAAATACATTGTTGTTGATCTAATATTAATAAGAGTTTAATTGGTACATACTGTTAATGTAAAGAATTTTTACAATGACATCCATCATGACTTTTCATGACTTTTAAAGTAACAATGAGTAAAGTCAACAGATTTATCATGAATGAAGGGTTGTAATTGGATGTTAGTGTAAACTAACTGAATATACCAATTAAAATCTATTACTAATGTTCTTATCTATGAACTAATTTTACCAAATATATTCTATCTTTTCAGTTTTCAATTAATTTTAATTTTTATCTAATTTTTTAAGTTTTTAACTAATTTTATGCTAGTGTTAAAAAATTTTGAGAAGTTGTGGGTGAAGAAAAATCCAAAACGCATTACTCACGCGCAACGTAGATTTTGAGTAAAAATGCATTTATGCATTTGCAGTGAGTAGTCGTCACCCTGAACGGCCACGTGCATTGCATAACGCAGACTTTGAGTCAACATGCATTTATGCATTTGCAATCGTTACCCTGAACCCTAAATCTTCAACCCTCAATCGCCATCTCTATCAGTATATTTCTTCTCACACATATTTAGTGGCGTTCGATTTCAGGATTTTTTGTTTTTTTTTTTAAAAAAAAGTAAAAACATGTTTTATTATAATTTAGAAAATATTTTCGTTAAAAATATTTTTAAAAAAAAACTGAAAATAAAAAAAATATTTTAAGTATTTTCAAAAATTAACACTACGTGAAAATTTAAAAATTAATATTATAATTATATAAAAAATATTATATAAATTTATTTTAATTATATATAAATATTTATAATATTTTTATTAAAATTGATTAAATTTAATAATATTAGTTTTTAAAAATAAAAAATATCAAATAAAAATAAACATAAAATTTGAAAATAAAAAAATTAAAAAATAAAAATAGAAAATGAAAAAAAAAAAACATTTTCTGAAACAAAAATACATTCTGTTTCCAAAGAAAAAAAAAGAGGAATATTTTGTCTACCGTGAAGCCATCAACAAGGTCATTCCTGACGGAAGGTACCTTTAGTTATATGAAATTGAATGTTTATTTGATGGAAGAATTTATAGTTTACCTGTATTGTGTGTAATTCTTCTTGACCAGAGGAGTTGTTTTGATTTGCTTGTGACAGAGTTTGTGTCAGTGCATACTTTCCTAGCTTTGTTGTGCTGTGTGTGATCCAAAATCCGTGTGGAAAATGTAGTGTTGTGTGGGAACATACTATTTTCTTCAAACACTGTGTAACAAAATCTGGACCCATTTGAAATTTTAAATTTAGAAGGAGAACACTGGAAAGAGAATAACCTATTGAGCTATAGGGAAATGAGAATTAAAAAAGCCCCTTAAAAAAACTATTTGAGTAACTGGAAGAAAAGATAACCAAAGATGAACAAGTGATTATGTAATCCAAATATTTACTGTGTATGCATTGCATTACTGACTTTTTTTTGCTTTTCTTTTCGTTAACGCATAATAACTTCTTTTTTTAATTCCAGAAATAAAACGGCTAGCACAAATATACTTTTTCTATAAGTATGTGTACAGTACGTCTAACTGGGTACGAGATCAATGTAACCATAAAAAAAAAATGAATTGAACTTGTTTTATAAGTTAAAATAATTTTTATAAGATGTATCAATTAATTTTATTTTATTAAAAATTTAATTGCAATACTTTTCTTTTATAAATATTTATGAAGAAATGATTCAATTGAATTTAAGAATTACTAATCATGAATAAATTATATTATAAATAAATTATATTATTAAAATGTAAAATTTTATAAATATAATATAAATATTATATATGAATTTTCTAATTAAAATAATAAAATATAAAATTTATAAATATAAAAGTTTATTAGGAGAAAGTTTTCTGTAATAAACTTTTATATTTTATTTATTTTATATTTTAAAATATAAAATTTTAAAAAATTATGTTATAAATAAATTATATTATTAAAATAAAATTTTATAAAGATAATGTAAATAGTTTAATTAATTTTTTCTTTATTCGAAAAGCTTATTTCATAAAATAAGTTATTTTATTTTGAAATGTGAGTGAGTGAGGTTAATTTATTAGAGTAGGTATCGGAGAAATAAGAATAATTAGGGTTTAGGGTATTAAGATAGATAATTAGGTTAAAGAGTATTTTTTAATTTTTCAAAAATTTAGGTGAGTAGGTGTTAAATGAAAAAGGGGTAGATGTGAAATGAAAATCTCTATTATGAATAACTAAAAATAGGTTTAATTACACTTTGAACCCTTCAATTTTTTTATATTATGCCCTAATTTTTAAATCATGATATTGTATCCCCAATTTTTAAAATTATTTATTCTGTGCTCAACTGTTATTAAATTATTAACCATCGTGCGACAAATAATAAGTGATATTTTATAATAATTTAATGGTAATATAATAATTTGTCAAATCCTAATTTTATAATTTAAAAGCAATTTATATAAAAAAAATACCTATAATTGATTTAATCATCTTTAATCAACATAATTAATATCTGTGTCATGTCATTACATTAAATAACCATCACATTTCAGTTAACGTTTTTTAAACATTTGTCAACCATTTTAAAAATTAAAAAACACAATGTCACAAATTGAAAGTCAAAGTGTAATCAAACTTAAAAAATATTAATTCACCTTTGAGTCGATGCCATTCAATGCTTTCACATAAAATTATACTAATAATAGGCGTTCATCAATTATGTAAGTTTTATGATAACAAAATGCATAAATTGGTAATGATCAATCTAAATAACTAGAAGGAGAAAGGGAAGGCACCGGAATCCTGTGCCTTCTTACAAAGCAAGGCGATTAAGGGCGGTAAAAAACCAAGGCAATGATCGTAAATGGTCAGCGCGAAGCTTTTGTGATAGTGATGGTGAAAGTTAAGGCACATAGTATTTTCACTCTACACAATGATGATTCCCACCAACTAGATGGAGAAAATGAGATAAGAATCTAACTCAGTACTACTCAATCCTAAAAGTTTGGAACAAAGCAGAATGTCCTCAGCTGAGCTAGCTCTCTTTGCGAGGAACTACCCTACCTACATGCTACATGCTACATGCTACATGCCATATCTAGTCATTCCTGGAGGATTAACTTGAGCTAAATGGATTCCTTGGGTTCTGGTGTTGGCTTCACTCCAGATCAAAGGTGCTACCATTGAGTCAAAGTTCAGCATTCTCTTCTTGGATCCACCAGGAGATCCTTCCAGTGTCAACCCTCCCAGACTCTCAAGTGATGTTAGGCAACTTTCAGTGGAGCCTTGGGGCTGCAGAATAGGAGGTACTTCTGAAACATGCATTCCACCCACATCCGGGGGGTAAAAGCTAACATGATCTACTACGGAACTTCTAGATGTTTTGTTTTCCAGCCCTTCAATTTTTTGGCTGTCCGTGTCAATAACTATGTCCCCGATGAATTGCTCAGCCAACATCTTGCATGCTCGCTCAAGCATGCCCATATACCTCCGCTCTGCATCTTGTCGAATTTGCAAGTGCTTCTCTGCCTGCAATACCATCATTCTTAAAAATATCATTTATAAGATATTCAGATCATTTCTTTTTATAAAACACTCTCAGTTATTGTTTGTTTAGTTCATGACATCTACCTAGTACCTACAAAAATAAGGCAGATGAAAAAAACAGCAACCAATCAACATCATGCAACTATGCACCTAGCCCACCTCCAATATCAATAAAAAAATATGGTCCTAAATAATATACCAAAACAATATAGCACCTTACATTATGAAAAGGAAATTTACCTCCACCAGTAAGTGTAATTTACTTTGCACTTCCATCTGTGCTCTTAATGCTTCCTTCACTTCATGACCCCTATACATGACATTGCAAATCTCAATTTGTTTTTCAACAACCACTCACACATCCAGCAGGAATAAATTGGTTCTCAAGAAACCATGGAATTCTTACTCGTTAGCATCAGAAGCTTGTAACTTTGGAGAAGAGTTATCAGTACCGGGGCTTTCTTGAAGATATGAAGGTGACATTCCTTGCATAAATTTTCAAATAAATGAGATAAAGTTTGCTTCAAATCACTATTAAAATGTTTATATTATAAACAAGATTGCTAGTGCATGATTTTGACCATGTTTTTATGCAGATGGAAGATGTCAACCTTTCTCTGAGCAAGCGAACAAAAATAAACATGCAAACAATCAATTGAAAAGGACATTCATACATAATTCAATTAAAGACATCATACTAAAAACTACAGTTCAAAAGTACAGAAAGAAAAACCTACCATCTTTGCATCCCTCGTCAGAATCTTTTCCCGATTGCTTACCAAGCCTGTACTTCTGCATTGCAACAAAGAATAGGATAAAACAGAAAATTATCATAAAGTTTCAATTTCACCAACGATCCTATATAATTAACTGAATAATGTGCAAATGAACCTGAAGATGACTCTTTAAATGATAGAGTGTCAAACCCTTGACATTCATAGTCCTCATGATAGCTTTTGGAGTGGCCTCTACAAATAAGAATTTTGATGACATAACTGTGATAATAAAACCGATAGAAGCTCAAAGTAGAATAGATTATCAGATGGACGATAAATGACATTAAATTTCTAAGTTCTGACTTTTCTACTTTGAAATGTTATTTGAATGCCTTCAAACTGCTACGACAAGCATTGAAAAATACCAATTACCTACCACCTTTAAAAGCATAAATCACCATAAAAGCCAAAAGCCAATCTTAAAAAAATGAATCAAGAATAAAAAGATGCCTAAATCCCCATTCCGAGATCAATTACTGAAGAATTTCTCCTCCCCTCATTCCAGGATCATGGCATTATGCTAGGTAAATGCTAACTAATGTCTACCGATCCTTCATAAGGTAAATCTTCTTTTGAAAAGAATATTACATTACATAAAACATCATAACATCAACTAATGGAAGTATGATATAATGTAATACTAAGTGCGTATTTGGTTAACTATTAGAACCTACGTTCAACGAAAAAACACCCCTTCACATACATAAAAAACAAAAGTAATATGAGAGTAACAGCCATTACGTTGATTGTAATTGGTTTCCAAACACACCCTAAAACATAGACAAAAGTAGCATGGGACACACTACCAGAACGAAACAGATCATTGATAAGGTTAACACTCTAGAGCCTAAAACCTAGAATTCCACATTCTAATAATTTCAGGTCCTTCTATATGATATATTATTGACTAGTGATTTTCATTTTTCACTATAAAAGGATTGACAAATTTCAACTTGTTTAGAAATATATAAAATATTAGAGGAGTTGCTTTCGATGGATTAATGTTGAGTAATCAGTTTTAATTATTCACACTGATCACACATAGTCACGGATTACAGAATATTTGGAGAATAAGCCCACAGCTAATTCAGCCAAAGCTGCAATTGCAAACAGATTTCACCATATTGCAGAATTCAGATGAAAAGAGAGAAAGGCTACTCCTTTGCCCACTTGCATAATTCATGGCCTCTACACGAATCCCAACAGTAAGGAAGAAATTCTTATGATATAAAGCTAATAATGAAACATTGATTGCATACATAAAAAGTAATAAGGTTATCCAAATGGGGTCCATGTCCATGAGCAAAAAAAAAAAAAAAAAAAAAAAAAGAAAAGGAAAGAAAAAAGAAAAAAGGGCAGAAACGACTGACTAGTGGCACCACCAAGTTGAGTGACAGCATCGACAAAGCGCTCGTGAAGGTCAGCGGTCCAACGAAGACGAGGTTTGGGATCAGAGGTGAGAACAAGACAAGGGTCAGCGAGGTGAGCGTGATTGGTAGCAGCCTGGATGTCTTCCTGGGCAACGCTCCCTTCATGGGGATGTATCAACCTGGAAAACATCCTAATCCCACCTACGGGTAGAACAAAACTTCACTATGTTATGGGAGGACACCCATTTGCCTAAAGGGAGAGTATGTGAAAAGCACAACACTTTGGGTTCAGAGGCTGTCGCGCTTTACTGGGATTTTGTCACTTTCTGCTGCTTTTGCTTTCTTCTTTTAAACTAAATTAAATCATTTCACTGCCATTCATTTGCTTCCAATCTCTGGGCTTCTTTATTCAGAACAAGTTCACAAATTTTATACTTTATCCAATCCCAACCTTTTTATATGTGCCTCAACTTTATTCATTTACATAAATCAAAAATTATAATTCAATATTATTGTGAAATTAAATTCTTTTATATCATAAGTATTAAATTCTGTTTATTTATTTCAGGGCTCTGCTTCTCAGATAAGATAATTCTCAAACTCTAATGAATAATGACAAGTCTTCTTCTATGAAATGGATCCACATCAGCCTGTTGTTGTTGGTTGATCCCTATCGCATGATGACCCAGTCCATGATCAACATCCCTTCCTATGGGCTTATCATTCCAAGGCCACATTCTTGGGAGATTTTCTTAGTGCACCTCCATATTTTTTTAAAATAGCAAAAATATTTTTAGATAAAAAACTTAATAACGTTTTTCTCTTTCACCGTTAGTCATGCTCTCCTCTTATTTCATCTTCTTCCTTCGCCTTCTGCAATTTTCCTGTCACGTTGGTCACCTATCCAAACTTCCTTTTGCATATCCATGCATTTGCTTGACATAGTTACTAGCTATTTTTTATTTTGCTTTTTACAATTCGTAGAATTTGAAAACACTCAGCCATTTACAAGTCCAATTAGCTAATTTGGACATGAAAAAACAAGTTTTTAGGGATTTTAAATCAACATCTACTTTGTTTTTAATTAACAGATACTTTTTTAAAATTTTTTCTAAATTCTTATTTTATTTTATCCTGATCCTCTCTCCTCTCTTTCTTACATAAGTTTCTCTACACGTCACTCTCTCCTCACCTCTTGATTCTCAATCTCATATAAATATATTTAATATTTCCTTATTTAAGTGTGAAACTTATTCTAAAATTTCAAATAAATATTGTTTTAATTTTGAAATAAATATTTTTTTGAAATTTTAAATTTAAAATAAATGTTTTTTTAATTATTGTTTTAAATTTGAAATACAAAATAAATATTGTTTTGAATAACTAAAAATATTTTGAAATTTGATTATAAATATTTTTTATATTTGAAATGAATATTGTTTTAAATAACACAAGAAATTTTGAAATAAATATTGTTTTAATTATTATGTTAAATTTGAAATAAATATTTTTTAAAATATCTAAAAAATTGAAATTTAAAATAAATATTGTTTTAAATAACTAAAAAAATTAAAATTTGAAATAAATATTATTTTAAATAATTAATAGTATTAGCCTTTTGAAAACCATAATAAACTTATTAATAAAAAATAATAGTAACTATGAAAAATCATTAATTACATGCAACAAATTTATCATCGCAACCACTAACTTGACTCCATGAATTTATAACTCAAGTTTTTACTCTCCGGCAAACCATTGTCGAAGAGTATAAAAAAATTGCAATTTTTTTTATTCTGCAACGAATTGCTGCTGAAGAGTAAAAAAATTTACAAATTGTTTTAAGTGTTTTAATATCTATCTTCGTTGGGTGTTTTAGGTTCAAATATATGTGTTATTAACCCTTTTTTTTTTAACAGGCAAATGAATATTTATTAATAATATATTTATACCCCTAGTCATAAGCAATGATAGGAAAGCATCTGTTACATAGTCAAGACAAGATAACACTTTCTCAAAGTACAATCAAATTCTCCCCTTTTAACCCAAGGACATTAATACATCTAAATTTGGAATTAGAAAACATATCTCAACTTATTAAAGTAGTATTGAGGTTGGATAAACCATTCATAAAAGGACATTGATGATCTTTTAAAGTACCATTTTCCACATATAAGGGTTCTTCTTTGAACACTAGAGAGTTTTTAACTAGTCAGATATTCCACAAAATAGACAGCCAGATTATGCTAAGTAAGTGTGTTATCCTATTGCCCCCTGATTTGTGAATTCCAAGCAATTTCCACATATGTTCCTGACATTGTGAAGACAAAGAGCACTTGTGTAACCCAGCCAATGATAGTAGCTCATTCAGACAAGGTACATCGATTTATAGCAGAAAAAAAAAATGAGTCATTGATTCGATTCAACGTGACAATTTGGGCATTCAAAACCAATTGAGACAACAATATTCCTTTTAATAAGTTCTACCTTTGTGGGAATCCTGTTATATGTTACCTTTCAAGCAAAATCAGAGACCTTGAAGGGAACTTTTGACTTCTAGACACTCTGAAAAAATTTAGAAATAGAATCAGAATCAGCAAACTCCCCATGGATTAATCCACATGTATCTTTGACAGTGAAAACCAAATTATTTGATAGTGTAGCACCCCAACTCTACCCATTCTTCAAGTCTTGTTTCAAGTGAACTCCCTCCAAAACCCTTAGCATTTTTCCCAGCTGTTGGAATTGAAGGATGGGAAAGCTTGAAGAAGTCATTAAGAGCTTTGAAACCTTTGAAGTTTTGGTTTTGAAGAATTAGTTCTATTAGTTGGAGTTTTATTTTTAAGTTTTACTCAATTCATTTTTATGGTACCAAACACATTTGATAGGTGTAGTACTTGTATTGTGTGTTTAGATGAATGTGTTTGAGTAGCTAAGAGATATATTACATAAGTTGGGAAGTGCTAAAAAATCAGCAAAATGAGTTTTTGCAGTAAGGTAATCAATTACCTTATTATGGTAATCGATTACCCTTTCAGAAAATTGGATATTCTTATTCTTGCTCTCTGGAGTAATCGATTACCTAAAAATAGTAATTGATTAAACCCAAAACCATGCTTTCTAGGCCTGTTTTGCAGTAGTGGATTAGGTAATCTATTGGGTAATCGATTACCCTGGTACAAAACTCACATAAAAGCATTTTTAAACCTTTTTTTTTTTGTAATTAATGTAAGGTCCAAAGAAAGCTTCCTTATTTCTAAATGTTTTTACCCATTTTCTTCAAGAACAAAACCCATAATCTGATGTTTGAAGGATCAAGAATTGGTTGATCAAAGGGAAAGAAAGTTATGAGTTTGATCTCTATTGCTTGTGTATTCCTCACAAATCAGGTGATATTGTTCTAGACCCTAATCTTTTTGTTTTTGCACAAGTCCTGATAATCTCTTGAGGGGATCTTGAGATTATTGTGGAATCTTGCAACAGAAAGTTGTGAGTTAGGCGTTGTGAGTGACGGAGAGTCACAATTTAGCAAACTCTTGTGGGAAGCAAGAGAAACCTCTTTTGTTGTGTGATTTTGAATCTTTTTGGGATTAAAATTTTTATGTGTGGTATGCATGTATGAGATTTTAGTGGAAAGAAGATTAGCGGAAGGCTATGTCTAAAAACTGGATGTAGGTCAGGTTGATCGAACCAGTACAAAACTATTGTGCAAATTCTCTCTTTCCTTATACTCTTTATGATTGTTTGAATTGATTTGTGAGGAGGTTTCTCTGTTACAACTTTATTTTGAATCTTTATGCAGCAAAATTGATTCTATTGATATTGCTTAATTGAGATTGTTATTGGGTTATTGAGTCTTCGATTGAATCATTGAACCTTGATACTACACATTCATTACCCATAATCTTTGGTTGAAAAGAATTGTGATTGAATTCATATTGTGATTTAACTAAGTGCAAACGGAAAACCATCATTGAAGGAATTTATTAATGATCAAGCTTAATACCCAAAACATAGAAAGTGTTGAATCTTGATCTTTGTTCCAAGCTTATTTTGAAAACCCATTTTTGAAAATACTTAGGTAGATTTTGGAAATTTCTTAAAGGAAATATTTTTTAAAACTCTGATATTATTTTTTAATAGAAAATATTTGAAAAATATTTTATGAATCTATTCAACCCCCCTTTTAGGTTTCCCTTATAGGACCAACACAAACCACCCTTCTTCCTAGCTAAATAATTCTCTTCTCCACTCAAACCTCCATTCCCATTTACTGTTACACCACTCTCCAACCTTAGAGATCAAAGCCTTTTTTTTATTAGAGAGTGCATAAAGTCTACGAAATATTGTTTTCAACCTTCCAAACTCCCCCACTCCTCTTCCCAAAATTTGACCAGGCAATCATTACCCGCCACAGGTTTGACATTTTGCACAAACCAATCACATTTTCCCTCTACAAATGTCACCTTTAGAATGTCATTCCACCATTGAGAGTCTCTCTCCCATTCTGCAAGACTAGGTTGTATCTAATATCTTCCCCATATCTAGCCTTCAACGTTTTTATCCATAGAACATCTCACACTTGAAGAATCCTCTATCGCCATTTATTGAGAAAGGCTTTATTGAAAGACTCAACATCTTTGATTCCCAAGCCACCATGATTTTTCTTTTTACATATTGTCTTCCATTTAATTCATGTCAATATCTTGTAATCTTCTACTCCACGCCAAAGAAAGCGCCTATGTAAAAGCTGAATGGTTTTAATTACCTTCTTTAGAACCTTGTAAAAAGAAAGTAAAAAGAGAGGAATGGATGAAAAGGTAGATTTGATCAGGCAAATATGCCTTCCTAATGATAAATTTTCATACTTCCAAGTCAATAATTTTCTCTCATTTTTTTAAGCAAAGTACTCCACACACTATCGCTTCTCACATTACCCCCACTGGTAATCTCATGTATGAAAATGACACTTGTATTATCCTACAGTTAAGAATCCTAACAAAGGATCGCAACTCCTCATCATTCACCCCTACACCTCGCAAACTGCTTTTGTGAAAATTAATCTTTAAGTTGGAAGCTAACTCATAGCACTTTAGAGCACTTTTCAAAGTATACACATTTTGAGCTTTTGGAGTCACCATTATTATAGTGTCATCTGCATACTGTTGTAACACAACTTGAAAATCCTGGCTCCTTATCTTAAGTCTATATAACATATTGGAAACCATAGCCTTCTTGATAAGGTCTCCAAGTCCTTCAGCAACAATTAAGAATAAGAATGGAGCTAGAGGGTCCCCCTACCTTAAACCTTTATGCATGACGAACTTCTGTATTGCATTCCCATTTACCAGTACTGAGACAAACGATGACTGTAGGCACTCATGAATCCACTAAACCCATTTCTCACTAAACCCAAACCACTTAAGCATATAAAACAGGAATGACCAACTTACTCCATCATAAGCCTTCTCAAAATCAGCTTTAAACACCAATGGATAGCTTTATTCACAATTACAACACTATCTAGTAATTGTCGACCTTTGACAAATGCATTCTATGTCTCTTCAACGATACTGGGCATCACACGCTGAATTTTATGAGTTAGCACATTTGCAATAATTTTATGGATAACCCTAATAAGAGATATTGGTATATAATCTCCAAGACTCCCAGGGACCTCATTTTTTGGTATCAGGGTAAGAAAGGAAGCATTGGAACCTTGCGGAAGTTTCCCATGCTGATGAAACTCTTCCATGACTTTCCTTATATCATCTTTTAATATGTCCCAAAAATGTTTAACAAATTTCATGTTATATCCATTTGGTCCCGGCATTTTAGAACTGTCACAATCCCACTCTATAGATCGAATCTCCTCCTCAAAGAATTCCTTCTCTAAAGAACATCTCTATTCGTCTGATAAGCACTTAAACTTCACTCCATCTAATCGCATGCCTGAATCTTCCCGAGCTTGGAATCTTTCTTGAAATAATTGCATGATTTCCCGTTTAACTTATTGCGAGTCCTCATTCCACGCTCTATTTTCTTATTTTTTGTAATTTAATTTATTTCTTTATTATTATATAAATTATATATTAAGTTATTAATTAAATTTTAATTTAAAAAATATATACAGAATAATGTACAACAATAAATTATAAATAAAGTCTAAAAAATAAAATTTTAATTAAATATATTAAAATTTATTATATAATTATAACGGATACATAATTATATACTCAAGTATTCATACGTAATTTAAATAATTGAGTAATAGTCATATTTAAATAAAAAATAATATCTGTTAAGATTGAAAAATGATGTGCTATATATTATAAGTATTATTTTCATCCATTGAATAGTGACCAACTACTAGGTGAAACACAATAAAAATGAAAACAAAAACTTTAAAGGAGATTAAGGGCTTGATTGGTTTGATTTTGTTTTTTAGTTTTTTAAAGGAGTTTTCAAAAATAGTTTTCAAAAACTGTTTCCGGGAAGAAAAGAAAAAAAAAACTTGTTTGACAAGTGATATTTGAAAACTATTTTGAAGATGTAAAAATAGAAAAACTTGTTAATGTTTATTAGAATTTCATTAATGAAAAGCAAAAAACAATTTATTCTGATTGTATTTTGAGTTTTCAAAACAAAAACTTAGAATTGAAAAACAAAACTACTTTAAGCTGTTCTAATTTCAGAAAACATTACCTAAACAATTTTTTTAGTTTTTAAAAACTAAAATACTAAAAACAATTTTGGAAAACAGTTTTATAAAACTGTTACCAAATAAGCACTAAATCAGAAATTAAACTTTCGTCGTCCAATAACACTAATTTATATTGATGGAATTCCCTTCAATTTCAATACATAGAAAATGAAGTTTGGAGCTTTTAAAATAATACTTAATAGAAACAAAAAGAGTGATCTACTGCAAGATTGAAAACTGAAAAAGGTTATTATATTACTCATTAATAGAAAGAGTTTAATTCCAGGTAAGGCGTGAAGCTTAGGTAGTTAGTTGAGAGTTGTTGTAATTCCATTATAGTTAGAATTGAGAAATAATTATCACAAGAGTAAAATCATTGAACGGGGATTTTTAAGATAGTGACAATAATTATACTTTATAAAGAAAATTCTTTGTTAGACTAGGTCATTTTTTCACACTGAAAAAGTTTTTTAGGCAAAAAATTTGTGCTTTTTTATTTTTTATATTTATTTTTATTTTTTTTATATGGTACTTATTTTATATTTCCTAAAGAAGAAAAAAATTGATTATTGATTCCTAGCAATTGTATACTCCAAAAAATTAAATCATAACTTAAAAAATGTTTTATGTGCGTGCTAGATAATTTATAAATCTATTATTTGTTTTTTCATATAAGTGTAAAGATATTAATTTATCAATCAATTCATGTGAGAAGTTAATATTTTAAATGGGTATAGCTAAAGTGGTTAAATATAGTGAATAAATTATTGTACACTTCCTGCTATGAGTTCGAATTTTGGGCGAAACCAAAAACAAAAGTCATGAGAAATCAAATCAATAAAAAAAAATCATGTTATGTAATAAGATCATATTTTACTTATAAATCCAAATTATATATATATATATATATAAAAATAAATAAAGCATGAACTCGAAATTATCAATTAAGTTAAAACAATTTATATCAATTAAGATAACTTATACTTCAAATTAGTATAGCTCTATAAATTTTCAAGCTATATATTTAGGTCTGAAATAAAAAAAAACATGATTAACTATTATTAATAAATAATAAGGCAATAATTTTATCTAAAAAATTAGGGATATTAACTATTTTCAAGAAGGAGAATTTGAAGACATTTAAAGTTTTCACAACAAAATATAAGACTCTAACCTTTTTAAAATTTTGATTAGGGATTGTTAAATTATATCATATTTAAATTAAAAAATAGCAAATTACATCTACATTCATTGCATTGAAGTTAGACAAAATTACAAATACACTTTTTTTTTATAACCCTTAATGATAAAAAATAGTTTAGGTGGTTCTTGAGATACCTAATACTCCACAAACCATTGAATTAGAGTTTTGATAGAAAAGGATTAGGGTTTAGTGGTGTTATTGCATGTGGGTAGAATCGTGGTGTCACACAATAGTCTTCATGGTGGGGTTCTTCGCAATGGTCTTTGATTTGTTCTTACATTTTACACATGTATTCCTAAGTTTTCAAAACTATTACACAAGAATCCCCTTATATTTTACAAACGTTACATAGACACCCCTTATATTTTAAAACTCATACAAACAATATCTTTTTCCTTTCTATTGTTGGATTGCAACAAAAGCTTACAAAACTCCATTCAAGATGCTATTCCCACAAAATACTATAATTTCGCCTAACCTCAATCACATTTTTCTTACTTATTATCTTTTTATTATTTAACACCTTTATCTCATCACCTTTTCTTCTCTTGCAACCACCATATATTGAAAATTTCTTTATTTACTAAATTTTCCTATATGTGTTTTAAAAAGAATCACCGATGTTGATGGATTCCACAAACTATATGTGTTTTTCTATCTCTTATTGGAAAATTTCAATACTAGAAAAGAAATTGAATTCTAACTTTCTAGCTTCTTTATTTTGATTTCTTTTTATTTTTTGTACCTTTTTCATGCATTTATACATCATATGCTTCAAATTAAATTCTAACCTTCTAGCTTTGTCCAAGAAAGACAAAGGAAAGATAACTTTCTATCACAATATTTTTTTATGAGGAAAGCGGCATCAAGCTCTTAGTTGAACAAAAACTAAGGCTCAAGCATAATGCTTGAGGCATCATATGACTGAGCAACACCATTTTAAAATGGCCTAGGGTGATGATTTCCAATTCAAATGAAAGGAAGAAGAGGAAATGTCTATTAATAAGGGAAAAGCATCAAGGAACTCATTTGACATTAGAATTGGAGATTCTTATGTCATCTACTTTGATTTTTCATAAGACAAGCATTGATTACTTTCCAAAGTAAAATTCTAATTTTCTTTGGGTCTTTTTCATCACCAAACCTTATGAAAGAGGAATATTTAAGAGATGAATGAAATAAGTGCTAAGGACATAGGACAACTAAAAATGCTACATCTTTGTTGCCTTTCCAACCAAATAAATATTTTTCATCCTCTAGTCACGAGGAGATAGAAGATTAATATTAGACCAAATATGAATAGGAAAGTAAGTTGACAAGAGTTGTTAATCTCATTCCACTTCCTCATTGACTTTCATATTCAAGAGTTACTATTAAGAATTAGTAGACTTTTTCCAACTAGGAACTCTTATTAGGAACCCATCTGTTGCCCACAACAAAAATTTTGACCCATTCCTTGGTTTCCACCTAATTTCTAATTTACCAAACGTTGGTTAGCTTTAATACCTAACCACACATTCAAACATTGTTTTTATAGATTCCTATTAGGAAAGTTATCATTCCCATAACCATATTTATGTCTTTACACCTGCACCGAAGGTTGAGAGCTTAATTTCTAACCTATTTTACAATGAAAGCATCAATTACATTTATTTCTATACAAAAACCAAGACCTCTAACCAATTTCAGACGATATATAGATTCCTAAGCAACCAAATGAGCCTTGTTGGTATCCTTTAAACCACCTTCAAGAAAATGCCAACACATTTTATTAATCGCAGTGCTCACACTTTTTTAGGGAGAACAAATTGCATAGAATAAGATTGAATGGTTGAGAATACAACTTTAGTCAAGGTTAGTCTACATGCAAAAGATAAGAACTTAGATTTCCAAGAATGTCTTTGTTTCATCTTATCAATCACACTATGAGTAGATATTTTGTTGACAAGTTGACTTTAGTACTTGAACTATCATAGAAAAAGTGGAGGTATGAGTTGATAATCTCTACTTAGGTTATGGAAACATCATTAAAAAAAATTAAGTCATCACCGAAAGCAATGTGAGAATAGAATGACCTTTCTACCTAATTAAATGGGTTTCCAATTTTTATTCCCTATAACATGGTTAATCATCTAAGATAGTCTCTCCATACATTGCTAGAAAAGGTAGGAGAATACAAGACTCGATGGCAGATACCTCTAGATAGGCTAAAACTCTCTAAGGTCTCACCGTTAGAACTTTGGTTATAAGGGTAGAAATGTAGTGTCTAATAACATTAATAAAGTTACTTGGCTGTCAAATGTCCAATAAAGTATCTTGAATAAAATCTCATTTAAGGCGATCACAATGTCTTGTCAAGATCAATCTTAAAATCATTCATTCCTTTTCCCTCTTCCTTTTTAAAATGATCTTATTTTTTCTTTGTCTTTATTGGACAAAGCTACATTGAACCACACTAATGAGTTAACTTAACATCCTTCAAATGTTGGGCCAAAAATTTGGTGAAGACTTTGTATGAGGGAAAATTCTTTTAATACCTATCATATTTCATTTGCCACCTATCATGACATTGAAATTTTTAAAATATTATTATTATTACAAATTTAAAGGACCAACTCATTCATATAAAAAAAATTTACACACTTACGAACCAATTGATCTGTAAACTTAAAAAAAATTACACATCTAAAGACCAGAGAGTCTGTAAGTTTAAAAAATTTATACATTTACAAATCACCTAATTTGTAGACTTCAAAAAATTACACACTTACAAACTAATCTTTCAATTTAAAAAAATTAGCTTACAATCCACTTGGTCCATAATCATAAAAATTATCATTTTTTATCATACCTGCATTGATTAAAAGAGATAATGATTTCGTAAACAACTTAAAATCTATAAATTATTAGGTAGTTTGTCTCACATTTATAATTTGTTATATCAAGTGAAGTTATTCTTTGCTATAAAATGGACATTTCAGAAATTGCCTAAAAGTTATATATTAGGTAGTGTTTAGGAAAATAAAAATTCAAATTATGTATGCATGAAATTCTTAAAATAAAAAACAAGTATATAACAGATAAAAAAATTACATATTAGGTAAAATAATCTTCAAATCCCATTAATCATGTAACAAATAATTTTTCCTGAAATATCAATAACAACTAGTCTAATATTCATGCTAATTAGTAAAATGTGATTTTATTTTTACTTATATATGATTTTGGTATAGATTATTGAGTTTTGGTTTTAATTTATAATAATTTTTATTACTTTTTATCCTAATAAATTTTTTATTTTACGTTTATCCCTAAAATACTATCTATTTTAATTTTTTGACAAATGTTTCTCTTTATCTTTTGATGTCTTTTTAAGTAGGCTATGCTATAAAAATTATTCCTTTGTCCATTTTAATTTCTTCATAAGTGTTTTATTTCCTCCTTTGTTGTCTTTTTAGGTTTTATTTTATTTTTAATTTATTTTTATGTTCTTTTTTGAGTTTGTGTCTTTACTATATGAAGAATAAGAGATAAAAAGTCTTTTGATGAAAAGTTTATCTCAAAAGCACAGAATAAGTTGGTGAAAATACAAATCTACCCTTTTTTAAAAATTGACACATGTCTTTTTGTTATATCTTGTCTTTTCAATTTTTTTCATCTTTTTTAATTTCTTTTTATATGTTATTTGTAAAAATATATAATTTTTTTAAAAAAATTGAGACATTTGTTATATCTTTGTGTCTTTTTAATTTTTTTTATCTTTCTCAATTTATTTTTTATATGTTATTTGCTTTTCATTTTTATTTTTATGTTATATTATATTTTACTTTTTTATATTTATATTTCATATTTTTATAATTTTTTTTATCTTTGTTATCTTTTTTGTTTTTTTCAATTATTTTTAGCTTTCTTAATTTCTTTTTTCTTTATGTGTTATTTTATTTTTCTATTTTTATGTTATTTTATTTATTATATTTTATTATTTTATTTCTCTATGCATATAAAATTACTTATATATACTTTCTCTATTTTTGACATGTGTCTTTTTCCTTTGTCTTTCTAATATTTCTTTTCATTCTTAATTTATTATTTTTCTTTTATTTTTAAGAAATATAATATCATTCACAAAATAATATGGTATAAATATAGTATCATTTAGAAGAGAACATTAAGTATAGTAAAGACACATGTTTAAGCTTATATTACTTTTACCGCTTATTAATTTTAATAGAAGTTTATTATTTAAATAAATATATATTTGCTATGACTAAAATTAGTATGTACAAACACATGTTCATTTATAATTGTCTAGTACCAATCTATGTTAAACAACTTGTTATTATAATTTTGTTAATAAAATTTTTTTCATATTTATAATTTATTCTATCAACCAAAGTTATTTTTTGTTGTAAAATGGACATTTCAGAAATTGACTAAGAGTTATATATATTATTAAGGTCCTTAGGAAAATAAAAATTCAAATCATCTATACTTAAAATTCTTACAAAAAAACAAGTAGAACAATAAAAAAAATACATATTACGTAAAATAATATTTAAATTTAATTAATAGTGTAACAAATAATTTTGCCTTAAATACCAATAACAACTACTAACCCCAAATCCTAAATTACATATTTGGTAAAAAAATCACATATTAGTTAAAATAATATTCAAAATCTATTATTGTGTAACTAATAATTTTGTCTTAAATACAATAATAAATAATTTTACCCTTAAATTACCTATTAAATAAAATAATCTTAAAATTCCATTATTAGAAATCAAAAACAAAATTCGATAATTTATTAGAACCAAAAACATATTTAAGTGTTTTATTTTTTTTATACTAAAATAACATAATAAATGTTACATTTTAAATTATTAAAAAAATATTGATAAAAAATTATAATATTATAAAATAATAAAATTATTTTATCATTTCATATTTTATATATAAGTATGTAATATATATATCTTCTTAAAAAAATATAATAAATATATTACAATTTAAAATAATTTCAAATTTTAATTTTAATTAGTTAATATTATTTTCGACCGATATATTTAATCATTATTTAAGACAATTCTACTTTACACTATTATGAACAAGCTATTATGAAAAAAATATATTTTTTTGATATTTAATAAATTTTATATCAAAGACTTAATAATATTTTTCTTTATTTTAAAATCCTATAAATTAAACGAAGGATGCTTTATCATTTAAGAATCATGTAACATCTTTAATTATATATAAAGTTATTATGTACTTCTAAAGAAGTGTGATTATTTACACAAATTTGTTGGAGATATGTTAGAGGAGAAAATACTTTAAGAGTTCAACCACGGAGATATGACACATCCCACAATCTTGTGGGAAGCACCCTAATGCACTTCCCCTTCTATAGTGTCTTAGACACCTATGTGAGAATAGCTACATTGATATGACATGCGTCAAAATATTTTTATTTAAAGAAAGTACATTAGAGATTTAAGCGGAATAGTGTGACATAATGAACATAAAGATATCTGTTGGAAGAGAAAATTATCATGGGTTGACCAATAGTGGTGCGAAATATACCACGTAAGTATGGAAAATATACTGACTATATTTCTCTTTCAAACCATCTGATACATCTCTGTAATCATAGTCACATTGTTGTGGTGCATCATATTATTTTTATTTTAAAAATTCACTAATTTTCTACATTAAAAAATCAAATAGTTTTTATTTTAAAATATATAAATTTATAAATAAAACATAAAAAACTATAATTGTATATAAATTTATAAATAAAACATAAAAAACTATAATTGTATTTTAAGTTTTTTAAAAGGAGGTGAAAAAAATAAAAAATAGAGAGAATAAAATCTAAACATTTATTTTTTGTTATAACTGATTTTAGTATAGATTAATAGTTTCTAATAAATTTTTCATTGATTTTTATCCCTAATAACTTTTCTAGAAGAATTTTGTTAGAAATTAAATATAAATAAAAAATTTATTAAGAACCAAAAAAATTTTAAAATCGAAGAAACTAAATAGTTTTATTTTAAAATATAGAAAGTTACAAATAAAATACACAATATATAATTGCATTTCAAGATTTTTTTAAAAGAAGATGAAAGAAAGAAACAATAGAAAAATAAAATCTAAATTTATGTTGGGTTAAAGATAGTTTTAGTATAGATTACTGAATTTTGTTTTTATTTTCTAATAAATTTTTATTTACTTTTCATCCTAATAATTTTTTTAGAATAATTTTCTTAAAAACTAAATATAAAGAAAAAACATTATTAAGAACGTAACAAAAACAAATTTTGATAATACATTATTCACTTTTCTTCTAAACTATCTCCCACATCTTTGTGTTCATAGTCACATGTGACACACATTATATTATTTTTATTTAAAAAATTCACTAATTTTTAAAATTGAGAAAGTAATAATTTTTATTTTAAAATATAGAAAATTATAAATAAAACATAAAAAAATATAATTGTATTTTAATATTTTTAAAAGGAGATGAAAAAAATAGAGAAAATAAAATCTGATTTTTATTTTGGTAATAAATAATTTTGATATATATTAATTGGTTTTGGTTTTAGTTTCTACAAAATTTTTCTTTGCTTTTTATCCCTCATAAATTGTTTTAGAAGAATTTTGTTAGACACTAAATACAAATAAAAAATTTATTAAGAGACAAAAACAAAAATTTCGTAATGTTTTGACTTCCCTTCTCTTCCAAACCACATCTCACATATCTGTGGTCATACTCACAATGTTATGACACATGTCATTCTTTTTATTTAAAAAATTCACCAATTTTCAAAATTGAAGAAAGTAAATCTTTTTTATTTTAAAATATATAAATTTATAAATAAAACATAAAAAACTATAATTATATTTTAAGATTTTTTAAAAGAGATGAAAAAATATAGAGAATAAAATCTAAATTTTATTTTTGGTATAGATTAATGAATTTTATTTTTAGTTTCTAATAATTTTTTCTGCTTTTCATCCTAATAAAATTTTTTAGAAGAATTTTGTTAGAAACTAAATATAAAGAAAAATTTATTAAGAATCAAAAAGAAAATTCGAAAATTTATTAGAGACCAAAAATATATTTAAGTCTTTTTTATATTAAAATAACATAACAAATGTTTCATTTTAAATTATTAAAAAATCCTGATAAAAAATATCTATAATATTATAAAATAATCAAATTATTTTTTTCATTTCGTATTTTATATATAAGTATCTAATAAATATATCTTCTTAAAAAAATTCAATAAATATATTACAATTATAAAATAATTTTAAAAAATTCAGAAATTTAGATGAGTCTAAAGGTTTATGCAATGGTATTAGATTAATTGTTACAAGACTAACAAGTCATGTAATTGAAGTTAGAATGATGTCTTCAAACAAAAATAGAAATTTCACCTACATTCCAATAATTTTAATGTCTCTCCATTATAATCTCCATTACCTTTCAAACTCAATAGAAGACAAATTTCAATTATTATCTCATATGTCATGACAATTAATAAGTCATAGGGTCAACCATTAGTCAGAGTCGGATTATATTTGCCTAATACCGTATTTAACCATAATTAGTTATATGTAGCAATTTCAAGAGTAGAAAGAAAACATGATTTAAAGATTTTGATTCATGACAAAGACAAAAAATCACTAAAAACAACTACAAATGTAGTTTTAAAAGAAGTATTCCAAAATGTACACTAGGTTTGTATAAAATAAAACAAATTTCTTTAATATATTATAGCTTTTTTAATTTTCACATGACTTAAATAATTTAATGTTCACTTTTTCAGGTTTAAATTCTAACTTCAAATAATCTTCAAAATCTTCTAAATATGATATTGTTACTTTTTTTTTGCAACATTGTGAAACTCTATTGCATATTAACTAATTAAGTATTTATAATCTTTTGTTACTAATTTATTTGACTTTGTTAGTATGTGAGTAAATTGAAAAGAGTTGTCATTCGTATCTTAAAGTACTGAACTTCTACTATTTATTTTAGATTTTATTTACTTTACATTTTGTTTATTTTAGGTTATCTAATGATTATTCTATTTTATAGTTTTACACAATATCTTTCTCATATATTCTATAAATTATTAAATTACTTAATTATTAAAATATTATATTATATTATAATACTAAATATGTGTGATCCAACAACTCGTGTGTATGTACGAGTGCTAAACTAGTAAGTGTTAAAAATAAGTCCATATAAAATCATAAAACAAAAATTAAAAATTTTAATATTATAAATGAGTTTGTTTAATTTAAAAAACAAAATTATTTAAATATAATAAATACTTATTATAAGTTTTTATATGTTTGGATAAACTAAAAAAAAAACGGAAACTAAAAAAAATTTATTTTAAGAAATTATTTCTTTATATAAAAATGGTTTTTTTATAATTACATTTAAATATAAAAAGTGTCTGGTTTTATTAATTAAAATGAATGACTTATTTTAAATAATTTAATTTTGAATTTAATAAATAGTTTAGTCTGAAATAAAAGTCAGCGTATCGGCCTTGGATTGGGCCGGTTGGAACATGCAGACTGTGAAAAAGTCATAAAGATTGAGGTATTTAGAAAGTGTTGCTAATAAAAAGTCATAACGTGGCCCGTTCACGTAAAAAAGAGAGGAGTCTATTTCTGCCATACAACTGGTTTTGAACATAGTTCGGAGGACAGCGATGGTTTCATCATATTGAAGATTTAAGGTTGAATTATTGGAGCTAGCTACAACTTTAGGCTATGACTTAAGCCACACACAATTTTGTCTATACATTGCATCATGCGACACATGCGCATCCTATTGCTTATACCACCATCAAATACTATTCATCTTTTACACCCTGTCACACATTTCATTTCATTTCTAATCACAATTGTTAAACACATGTTCATCCAAATTTCGTGTCAACTGTGTGAAGTAAGTAACGCCTACTACATGAGACATTAAATTATGAGACAAACAATTTTTATTCTTTATATGCTATTTTGTATCCTTAGATTTTCAAGCCAAACAAACTCTACATTCATCATTCATGTAAATTTTTTATCCTTGCACTTTAACTATTTCTTTTTTCATGGCATTGTTTGACCGAAAATTGAAGATTAATATCTTGAAAAACTAAAATTTATTTAGGAAGAATTTATGGTTTCTTTCCTACTTTGAGGGGTATTGATATTTCTCTCTTTTTTAACCAATGAAATTGTAGATTTTTTTTAGATTATTTTTTAATAAATTAAAATAAGTTTTATTTATTTTTTAAATTTTTTGAAAAAGTTACTTTAGTTAATTTATTAAAAAATCTTCTATTTTTAACTAATAAATGTTTTTTTTTTCAAATTTTACCCTTAATTAATTGTCCTTCACTTATTATTTTCCCTCCTTATTAGAACCTTTTCTTTTTTATTTCTCTCTTTTTTATTATAATTTAAATATATAATATACTAATTTATAATTTAAATATGTAATTATATTTATTTGTAATTTAAATATATAATAATAATATTTATAATTTAAATATGTAATCAATTTATATTAAAAAAATATATTATTAAAATATATTGTAATTATTTTAAATACCTTATTATTAATTTAATAACTAATTATATTTTTATCTATAATTTCACAATTTTTAACTAGTTTATAAACTACTTTTATCAAATATTTATAACTATTTTTTTAGTTAAAATTTTTAGTTTTTAACTAGTTATCCAAAACACAAGTTAAGAGAAGACTTACACTTTGGTTACTATAAGTAGAAGTAGCATGAATTTACTTGGTGTTATTAAAAATCTTGGAAAGCTGATCATCTTCATGTTGTGTTCAGTTTTTGGACTTTTAGAATTGGAATTAGATTTTTCAAATGATCAGGATATTAAAAATGTGTGTTTTGCTTTTTATCACCGGGGCTTCCTCCTTAAAAAATATAAATTATATTTTGCTTTTTAACTCTATCGTGTTAAAATTTTAAAATAAATTACAACAACCTTTATCTGTCTAACATGTATTGATATGATGTACAACCAATCACTGAATTTAAATTTAATTTCCCTATCGAGTTAACTATAGCCGGCAGTAGCCCCATCAATAATTAAAAAAAAAATATATTGAAAACAAATCAAATTTAAAAAGCCGCTAGCAGTTCTACTTATGTGAGAGAATGTTTCTTTCTTAATTTTAGAGTATTGATATTCTTTTTAATCAATTAAATGGTAAATTTTATTCAAGTTAAAATAAATTTTATTTATTTATATATAAATATGTTTAGAATTTATAATAAAATAATTTTATTTTAAAAATTTATTTATAAAATTTATTTTAAATAATATTATAAAATTATTTTATTTTAAATATTAGACATATTTACTTATTTATAAATAGATAAAATTTATTTTAATTTATTAAAAAATAATTTGAATAAAATTTACAATTTGATTGTTTAAAAAAAGAGAAGTATCATTACCCCTCAAATTAAGAAAGATACTATAAAAATTGTCTAAATATATATACATATGAAAAGAGAAGAGAAATGGTACGTAGCAATATATATTTTTTATACATTTTTTAAATATACTTTGTAATCTATTAAAATTTATCAATAAATTACAACATACAAATAAGTTGTTATAAATGATTTTTTTTTTATTCTATAATTTATAATAAGCTACAACTGGTGGTATAAAAAAAGAATAAGTGAATATGAATGATAGATGAAAATGAAAATGTTAGAGATATAAAATAAAATTGTAGTTTGTAGATATAGCATATATATATATATATATATATATATGTATATGTAGCAGAAGTTAAACATAGGGGTATGAGGAAGTTACCCCACAGGGGGATATGTGGGGCTCCTAGTGACCAATAATATGCTAGCGTACATGGCCAGTTGGTTGCCAAAGTAATGAGCATATGAACCTATGTGGAATTCCATGTTAATACCAGATTAAGCGGGGCCACTTAAATTGTTCTTCTTCTCATTGCATGTGCCACCCCTTCTTCAAATGTCTTCATCTCATTATATGCATCTTTGTTTTCATAATTCATTTTAATACTTTGGTTTATCTTTCAAAATATAGATTGGAGTAACATCTGTGTTCCATCATTCATTTTATTACATTGAATTTTATATTCAAAAGCCTTATCAAACCTGCACTACTTATTTTTCATTCTAATATATACTCTTTTAATGAATATAAAACACTTATTAGCGTTTCACACTTTAAAAACGTTGTTCCAAAAAAAAAATAATTGTTAATTCTGTGATTTTACTTGACTACTCTCGCTTGGTTATTATATATGAGGCACACACCACACAGATCATGATTCATCCCCTGTCCATGTGAAATGAAATCTATTTGACGATGGCTCTCAAGTCATCCCAAAATGTCTTGTTTTTTCCCTCCATTTTCTGTGTAGTGATGTTTTACTTTCCTACGTTTGACGTGGAATTCAGGATATTAGAGTGACGTGTTAGGATGAATGTTTTCAATGTGGTTTTTCAGTTTCTTCTCGTTGTCGATGTGATTTTTCTCTACTTTTAAGTAAAAGCTAATTTTTGTATATAACGAATCTAGAAAAATGCATTATATTGATGGAGAAAATTTAATTAAAAAATACAGCCTAAAATATGTTTTTCTTTCTCATCTTTTCCTTTTAAATTAATTCTCTAAATAGTATAACTCCGACGGTTAGATATTTATGATATGTGATAGATAAGATGAAATTTGAAGTAAAATGAATTAGATGAATATAAGAATGTATGACACCGGCAAGGGTTTTTGTTTTGTTGAATGACTGTTCTACAGAGGAGTCTAGGGTCGAGGAGCCTTAGACAAAGGGATCCATTATCTTCATTTCCATTTCTTATTTGGATAGAGGGGTTAAGCCAATTAGTTCATTCGATGGTAGAGTGTGGATTTTGGAAAGCTATAATGTTGGAAGAAACAACTCTTGTGTTTCCCTTTTACAGTTTGTAGATGACACACTCTTGTGAGCCAAGCCGAAAGGAAAATCAATTGAGGCGATGAAAATGGTTCTATTTAATTTTGAGGGAGTCTCGGGGATCAAGGTTAACTTTCATAAAAATCAAGTCATCAAAGTATATGTATAGAGTCTAGATCGGCAAAGTTTTTTATCGAATTGAACTGCAAGATGGGAAGTATATCGTTCAAGTACCTAAGGCTTTCAATAGGGCTAACTCTGCAAAAGTAGAGATGTGGAAGCTATTAGTGGACATTGTTAATAGGCGGTTGGCAGGATGGGAGAATAAGTGTGTGAACATGGTAGAGGGAGTGGTTCCTATCAAGGTTGTATTTCTGCATTGCTAATTTATTTCCTTTCATTTTTCAAGGCTCCAAAAGGTATTATTTGTCAACTCCAAACTTTGTTTTGCAATTTTTTATGAACAGATAATGAACCGGGGGAAGGTTAGGTGAGTGTCTTGGGAGAAAATGTGTAGGACAAAGGAAGAATAATGGTTGAGGTAGAGAGATGTGAGAAAATTTAATATTATTTTGTTAGGAAAATAGAACTGAAGAATAAAGGTAGAACCAAATAATTTATGGGCTAAAGTGTTGAAATCAAAGTATGAGTGCAAGGACGAATCCTGTAAGGGGAAGGGTAGTTAATGTTCACAATGGTGACTTGATCTTAACTCTATTGAAATGGAGGGTAAGGGATCTGAGGGTTATGGTCAAGGAATGTTCATAAACAAATTGGGGATGAAGTGAACACTAGTTTTTGGAGAGAAAGATGGAAAGCGAAATAATCGTTGAAAGAAGATTATATCCATCTATTTAGATTATCAAAGAACACAAATGTCTCTGTGAAAGACATATAGGGCGAAGGGGAAAAGAGATGGCAGTGGGCGTGGTAGAGGGAGTTGTTTGCTTCAGAGGAAGAGTTGGTAGAGGACTTAAGTACTAGGTTGGGCACGTCTGTGTTAGCAGATGAGGTTCAGGATTAATGGATATGAGCAATAATAGCATTAGAGGTTTATACTGTCTCCTCAACATACGAAATTCTGGCAGCAGACTCATGGCAACAAAAGGATGACTTCTACAAATTAATTTGGGCAAAAAGAGTCCTACTGAGGGTTTAATTGTTGACTTGGAAACTGGAAGGTGATCAATTATTTGGTAAAGTGTGGTATAATTCAAATGGAAGCTACTAGGTGTGGTTTTTATGACAAAGTGACAAAAACAAGGTTGCATCTTTTCTTCTCCTATTCTTTGAGTGCTAGAGTCTAGTTGGAACTATGTGCCTGGTGGGGTATTTCTACAACACTACATGTCAATACCCAAAAGCCACGACGAGAAATTCATGGGACTGATTAGTGACAACAAAGCAGCACAAATGACATGGTCGTATGTGTGGTTTACAAGTCTCTAACATCTCTAGAAGGCTCACAATGACTCCATTTTCCAAAACACAACACTAAACGCTTAGGCCATCGTACTTGCAGTCCAACTTAGCTTTTGGGAATGAAGTACGACAATGCCATTAACATCACACACTTTTGCAAAATAGGTGATGAACCCGACATTTTGCATTTATTGAGGGAAAGTTATCTTTTTTTTTATTGGCGTTAGGGTTCCAAATTATGTGATTAGGGGCAGTTTACTTTATTTACTCTTTGAATTGACCTTTTTTTGTACTCTTACCGAAAGGCACCTCATGTGCTTTACAAGTATTATTACTATTAATAAAACATTTATTTCGAAAAAAGTGTTTGTATTAAAAAAAATTGTTGATCCTCCTGATAGGAGTTAAAGACAAGGTCAAAGGGTTTACAACAAACGCATCTTGTTCAACCAACTGAGTTAGACCCCCTTAACATTTGTATTAAAAAAATGTTTGTACAAAAAAAGTCTCTAAATATTAAAAAAATTATTTTGATCTTTTAAAGTGTTTGTATTAGACAAAGTTGTAGGAAAAAATATTTATTTTAATTTGCATGATCAACACTCATTTGAGCAAAACATATGTTGCTACCAAGTTCACAAAGTATCTATAATATATGATGGAAAATTAACTTTTTTTTTGGTATAGGGAACATCTAAGAGTACATAGACCAACTCTTATAACCTGATAGTATAATCTATGACTACTCTCATAGCATCCATATATAGAAGGAAGGAGCAGAAAACAGGAGGACATTGTAAAACAATAGGCCCCTAGAGATACAAATGAACAATATTTGCTAAGTGGTTGGCTATCATAGATATGAACAAACACAACCTCCCAATTCTTGAAATTCCAACTCTTTATGAAGTTCACTAGAGCCAACATGGATGTGATCGCACCACACTTCCTGTCATAAATCCAATAGTCAATTTTGAGTCACATTTGACATGTAGTCTCCAGATCCCCTTATTCCAAGATGGGTAAAGACAATCTCTCATAATTTTATTATAATCACATATGTTGATTCTAGGTTGTGAATAAAACTCTCCTAACCACTTACATTTTTAATCTCCTAGTAAGCTTGCCTAGGTTGCAGACCATGCAACTTGACAAAACCATTCGTGTTTGTTGTAACCGACCAGTAGGGGATATATTGAATCTCATACTTAGTTTAACTTAGATACCTTATCTTAAATGTATTTTTTAATAGCAAACTAAAATAAAAAAAATGTATACATAAAGTGTATTTTAGCCAAAAATTACAAATAGAAATATTTAATTTAGCTGGAATAATAAAAAATATAAAAAAATTGGGTCGGTGATAAGATGACTTTAAATTACCAGCCTTAACAAAATTGAAATATAATATGATTAAGTTTGGGTTTAATGGATTCAAAGTTATGGCGATAGGAGACACTGTAGCTGAAGTAGCCAAGTGATGACTAACGAGAAATACAACCAAATGGGTAGAGTTCAAATCCCCCCAAAAGATTATCTGTTTGTAGTTTTTCCTGCTGTGATGGGAGTATTTGGCTACTCTTACATATGAATAGTTCACCCACTAATATGGATAGCTTTGATGATGATATGCTATGAGTAATGTAATATGCCCAAACAAAAAATTTCACAATAATACAGATTAATGAGAAATCTCCAAGCTAGGTTTATAATATGTTTATTATAAATAACTAATGTAAAAAAAGTAATACGAAATAAAACACCACTGTATATAGTTATTTAGGCCGGGTCTGGCCAACATGCATTCTTCATCATTGGAAGCCTAATTAGGTGCTATTTTAATGGCAGACACTAACATTGAATGAAGTGTGGTTCAGCCTTCATGGGAAAGAAAAATCTTGGAAGAAATATGATTGCTTGCTGGTGGCTCATACTAAAGGGTAATTATTGTACTAAGCAAAGAAAGCAACAGCTTAAGAAAAATAATAGGAGCACAACAATAGCCTTTTAATTAAAACTAAGCCATTTTAAGCCTGGTTACATCACCCCCTAATATCTACCAAAGTACAAAATTGTGTCATAACTTACTTGGACGAGGTTACTTAATTCCCATCAATTTTGTGAGAATTTAACCCCCGTTGGACCTTATATATACATAATAATAAGATAAGATTAGGGAAACATATTAAACGCTAAAATTAAATGGAGTCTCTTTTTTCCAGCATAGGTAGGTCAGAGTTTGTTGATAAGAGGACAAAGTTGAGATGATGCATAGTGGCCACCTGTTTCACTGTGATTTGGTTTGCAGAAGAAACATTATGAAAATGATGGGTGTGGTAGGGAATGATGTGAAGCAGTGGTAGGTGTTGGCATGTGCTGCATGACCTTTCTACTCTTTGAAACCGGACTATCAGTGCCTGGAGAGAGGACAAGGTCTCTCTTCTTATTGAAAGGGAAAGTGCTTTTGGCAGAGTCTTGGGGTGAAATGGCCACTGGAGGGATCTCAATTGAGTTTAGCTGTGGAGGAGGGTGCTGCCACTGTGGGAGTGGTCCTGCTAACAGAAGGGTCTGAAGCAGTGGTCCAGCTTCTACCACTGCCTTTAATAGTTTCCCTTTTTCAGGCAATGGTTTCTTTTCTGCTAACTCCAGTACCACCTGCAGTGGTGTTGGATGTGGGGTTGAGCTTCCACCAGAAGAGGGTATGCTGTTCTCTTCACAGTCAGATGAAGCAGCTTGCTTTTCAGAGAACCCTTGCACCTCTTCTTCACTCTGTGATATGCTATCTCTTTGATGTGTTTGAACTAGTTGCTGCTGCTGCTTCTGCTGAAGTTCTTGCTGGAGCTCTAGTTTTTCCAACATTAGCTTCTGGCATTTCGCTTGAGCTTCATCTCTCTCCTTGATGACCCTGCTTAAAAGGTCATTGACATGGATCAATTCACATTCTCTTCTGGTAATCTCCTCCTTAGCTGATGCAATTGTTGCCTCCAGCTCCAAGGTTGTGTACAGAAGGGAATGTCTTAAGTCCTCTAACCCCTGCTAGTTCAAGAATGATACAATACTAAATAAGTAAAAACAAATGAAAATAAAAGAGATTTAAGTAAAACATTTAGCAAAGTAGAACAATGTCACACCTCTTCCTGGTGGTAGAATTCCCAGCTAAGAGGGCTACATTCATATTCCATTCGTTGTAATGGGAGGTGGGAAGGAGGGAGAATATCTGTCTTGGATCTTCAAGCCAGGAATATTGCAGTACTACCCTGGTGCCTACTTTCCTTTTATTCTTGCCTTAACTTTACTTCAAGGGACATGGAGTTGAAAAAAGGACAGAAAGCGCCAAAATTTTAAAGCGCAAAGGGCAAATGGTAAGTGCATTTGGCTTTGTAACAAACAGGCACTATGTCCACAAGGACTATAATTCGGTGGGGGTAGGGAGAGGGAATGTGATTTCATATCAGTGGTCCAACTTGGAACCTAATCCTCTTCATATTGAGCCTTTTAGGTAGCGGCCGAAGGCACGTGTGTACATGTAAAACTGAAAGTAAATTATTTGAGCATGTCAATGAAAAAGTAACAACTTCCCCTTGGTTTATTCAGTTTAGAGTCATAGGAAATAGTTAGGTAGTTAGTTTTAACTTTTAACTATCTAGGTAAATAAAAAATTGTTAATGAAAAGTTTAAATATCATGAGCTTTTTCTGGTTCAACCAATCAGTTGGTGCTTATTATGCATTTTCATTTTCTTACTGAAATCCTTATTCTGTATGTGCTTCAGAATGGAAATTTTCGTCATCTTGATATAAAAATTGGCAACATGGGTAATTTGGAACCTCAAGTGAGCTCAGTATTGCAAATTATCAGAACTTTAAAAACATTTAGACATATAACAGGGAACCCTGCTGCAAGGAGTGCCTTTACCAATTTTAGATTAATGTTAACCACTACTTTTATGTTTTCTATTTGGTCAGACTAAAACAAAAAATAAAAGTCTACTTAGAGGAATGATTAAAGGCATAAGATCTTATTTCCTTTTCCTTTTGTGTGTATGTGCTTTGGTTTTTTATTTTGACTGTAAAGAGGATTTTGTTATAGCTTTATTAGTTATTATCACGCCATCCCATACCATATACTATAAAGCATGTATTGTTGTTGCTTTTTCCCTCCTCAGTCCTCACTCCTCCCATCATTTTCCTATTCTCACTCAAATGGTTATAATATCATCTTGTCTAATGAAAACGACACATCAACTTTTAATTTTAACCTATATTCTCTAGCCAAATTGAGGGTTAACCTCTACTCACCTGCTGATTGGAACTAAAGTTATGTAAATATCATTACACAATCTGGTTTTCTGCTATTTGAAAATGATATTTGGATCCTCTAAGAAATTAACCATCCTAAGGTAAGATGTGAAAAGTTCTCTCATCTTATCACTTGCAATTAAAAACTATCCACATATTTTATTGACAAGAGCACAAAATTTGAGAGATTATGTACATTGCATGATATACTACATTACATATCTGCCAGTCAAAGAAGGGAGCGGAGATGAAAAATGTTTTCACCAAAAACCAAAGGGGGCAATTGAGGTAATGGTGGGTCCTTTTGGTAGCTCTTTTTCACAGTAAAGTTCAATATTTTTAGATCAAAAGGGGGGAAAAGAATAACGGCTCATGCAGCACCTAACTTACTGTTTTGGTAAGAAAATGTTGCCATTGATCTCATTGCAACCGTGTGGGTCCTCATACACCCTCTTCACACTTGGTTTCCTAATGTCCATGCACCAAAGTAGTAGGGTGAAGAATGTTACGCATACAGACAAACTTTTTTATACTTTCTTTTAACATAAAACAAAAACAACCTTCATGTTTGTCTACGAATACATTGAATAGCATTTTCTGCTCTGTATTGAATAACAACTTTATGGGAACCAGTTAACAATTTTTATTCAAAAGCCACAATTTCTGCCATTTTAAAGAAAATTCTCAATATATAATCAACATTTGTACTTAATGCTTCAGTTCCATTAAGGGGAGAGACCATACATGTCTATTCCTATATTTGCTTAGGAAAAAATAGAAAATAAAAATCCCAGAAAAGGAATCTGCATGGGTCTCTAGAAGTAATATTTTGAGTGCTTATATTATAAACTATTGTTGAACCAGGGGGAAAAGTGGCTCTCAGCATGCATGAAACACTGCAATAATTGGCAAAGATTATCTTTATCTTTGTACCTGATAGGATAAGATTCTTAGAGATTATTTTATATACAATTAATTATTTGATGTAATCTAGGTAGTTTTTTCTCTTCCGTGAAGGAATAGTTCCTTGATGAGAAATGAATGGCACATAACCGTTAAGCATGTAAATGGAATGTTGTACATTTTGTTCTTCAATATTTCAATTGCATTATTTAGTATTATGATCGGTTAGAATAACTTAAAAGTAGTAGAGAACACGATCGAGTTGGATTGTATTTAAACAAACTTAATATTTAATCTAATTATAAAATATGATATTTTTATTTTACATTTATTTCTTTTTTATTTAATACCTACCCATTTAAATATTTTTTGAAAAGCTAAAAAATACTCTTTAATCTAATTATTTCTCCTAACACTATAATAAATTAATTTTACTCACTAACTTTTCAAAGTAAAATAATCCCATTCTACGAAATAAGCTTTGAGTTTAATTGGTATACACCATCAGTGTAAATGATTTTTACATTGACATTTATCCATGACTTTTCATTTATGTGACTTTTAAAGTAGTAATGAGTAAAATCAACAAATTTACCATGAAATAAGCTTTGAGTTTAATTGGTATACACCATGAGTATAAATGATTTTTATATTGACATTCAACCATGACTTTTCATTTATGCGACTTCTAAAGTAGTAATGAGTAAAGCAAAATTTACCATGAATTAAGGGTTATGATTGAATGTTAATATAAAATTTTTTATACTAACAGCGTATACCAATTAAACTTTTTTAATATAATTTATTTATAACATAATTTTTAAAATTTTATTAAAATTTTATATTTTAAAATATAAAATAAATAAAATATAAAAGTTTATTATGGAAAACCTTCTCCTAATAAAATTTTATATTTAAAAATTTTATATTTTATTATTTTAATTAGAAAATTTATATATAATATTTATATTATATTTATAAAATTTTTATTTTAATAATATAATTTTAACATTTTATTAAAATTTTATATGATAAAATATAAAACTTTATTACGAAACATTCTCTTAAATTTTTTTCTTCTCCGATGGTACACCACCCGAGAAGTAAAAAAATTTACAAATTAATTACTCTAATAAGTTTGAGTCTAATTATTCTAATTACACTCCTTATTATGCCTAATTACTCTAATTACTTTAAGTCTAATTACACTGTCATTAATTACGCACATATATATTATATATATTAATTTTGAGGGGAGAATAAAGTTAGAATTAATTTTTATATTAATTTTAGACATTAAAATAAGCTATTACATATTGTTTAGTACAATTTTAGTATTGTATTACTACTTTAAAAAATAATTTATGTGAAAATAAATAAATAAAGCCATTTTTAAATTTTTTTTCTCCTGCAGTAACACTGAAGAAATAAAAAAAAATTGCAATTTTTTTTTTTACTTTCTAGCGGTGCACTGCCAAAGAAGTAAAAAAATTTGTAATTTTTTTTGCTCTTTTTTTACTTCTCGGACAGTGTTGAAGAGTAAAAAAATTTACAATTTTTTTACTTTGATTATCATCCCCAACCATCCTTCACCTTACGCCTTATTTGAACCCCTTCCAGAATCCTTACTAACTCCTTCACCCACTCTTCCTCCCACCTAAATAATTTCCTTCTCCAACTAAGTCTCCATTCCTATCTATTATTACTTTAACCCTCAACATCATAAATAAGTGCATCTCTTTGATTGGACAATGCATAAAACCTAGGAAATAGAGATTTCAGCCCTTCCAGCACCCCTCACCCCCTTCCTAAAGCTTAAACAAGGAACCATCCCTAACCAACCACTCACCCTCCCTTACATAAGATGTTACCTTCAAGATATCATTTCACCACTGAGACCCCTTTTTCCTCTGCCTCACTGCCAAGTTTCTCCTACTGTCTTCCCTATATCTTGCCTCCAAGACTCTAATCCAAAGGGGTTCCCTCCTTGAAGAATTCTCCAGCGCCATTTACTGAGAAGAGTTTTGTTAAAAGGCCCTACATCCTTCATCCCAAGACCTCCTTGACTTTTATCCTTGACATCTGCTCCCATTTGATCCCGGCTACTTTATTGCATTCGTCCAAGCCACCCCACAGGAATTGTCTTTGCAAAGACTGAATGATCTTATCCACCTTCTTTGATACCCTGAAAAAAGAAAAAATAAATAAAGAGGCATTGACGAGAGGATGAATTTGATCAAACAATCCGCCCTTCCAAGGACATTTTTTTTTCGACGGTGTCAATTTAGCTCTCATTTTGTCAAGGACAAGTTTCCACACACACTCACACCTCGCATTAGCCCCGACAAGAATCCCCAAATAGGAAAATGGAACCTGCATAACCCCATAATTAAGAATCTTAGCAAAGTACAACAACTCTTGCATCTTTATTCCTACATCCATTAGACTACTCTTATGAAAATTAATCTTTAGCCCTGAAGCTAATTCATAGCATTTTAGAGCACTCTTCAGAGTGTAAGCATTTCGAAGCTCCGACGAAACCATAAATACAGTGTCATCTTCATACTGTTGGATCACCACCCAAAGTTCATAGGAGATTTACATCCAACGTCTTCTTAATCAGCCCCAATCCCCTCATCTACTATTAGAAATAGGAAAGAGGTCATGGGATCCCCCTGTCTTAACCTCCTTTGTATAAGAAACTCCTGTGCCACACTCCCATTGACTAAAATTGAAACTAACGATGATTAAAGGTACCCATGAATCCAACCAATTCATTTTTCACCAAACCCAAAGTGCTTCAGCATATATAGCAAAACAAAATAACTAACAAAGTCATATGCCTTTTCAAAATCTGCTTTAAATACCAATAAGGGTTTGTTGTGTTGCTTTACCTCTTGAGTAACTTCATTTACAATAATTACACTATTTAGTAATTGTCTGCCATTAATAAAAATGGTTTGAGTTTCTTCAATGATACTAGGGAAAACCTGTTGCATTCTGAGAGCAAACACCTTTGCAATTATTTTATATATCAGTCCAATTAGAGAGATGGACATGTAATTCCCAAAGTCACCTAGGCATTCCATCATAGGAATCAAGGCAATAAATGGACCCTTGAGGAAGCTTCCCATTTTTGTTAGAAATCTGACATGACCTTTCTTATATCCTCCTTCAACATGTCCCAGAAATGTTTCCCAAACTTCATATTAAATCCATCTGGGCTAGGCATTTTTGAACTATCACAATCCCCAACAACCACTTTAATTTATTCCAAAGAGAATTCTTTTTCAAGTCCATTCCTTTGAGCTTCCGATAGACTTTGCATTCCACACCATTCAGACTTACTCCCTTATCTCCCTGGAATTTGAGTCTCTCATGAAAGAATTGTTTGACCTCCTCTTTAACTTTCACTAAATCTTCCTCTCATTCCCCATTTACCATAAGATTTAAGATTCCACTAGATTTCCTCCTTTGATTAATTGTGGCATGGAAGAATCAGGAGTTCACATCATTTTCTCTTAACCACTTAATCATTTCCCTTTGAGACAACAGGGGTCACTTGATATGCACTCCATCTTTTCAGCTCCCCAATAGCTTCCAATCTCAATTTGATCCCCTCTTCCCCCAATGTCTTATCCTCTGCACTTTTGTCAAATATTACAATTTTATCCTTCAGCTCTTGGATTATGTCATCCACCTTGTCAATATTATTTTCATTCCATCTTTTGATATCTTTTTTGAGTGCTTTTAATATTTCTTTAAGCACGAAAGTGCCCCACTGTTCTACTTTTATTTTGGATTACATTTGTTTTATAAATTCTGCAAAGCCATCACACTTAAACGTTGTAGATTTTGCAATTATGGTTTGTGGTTTGTACTTGTAGATTCAAACGTTGGATTTAGGGATGACATGTTTCTACCTTGACTTTGATGAAAAAACCTGTGTTAACCAGGGTTGGGGTTAGGTTTACCCCGCCTAAAAAAAGTTAGGGATGAGACTGGAAGTGGGTTTGTTGGTCATTGACCTTGCCCCCACTCCTGACACCCCCAAACAATCCTTGTCCCCGCCTTCGATTCTTGCTTGGATAAAAAAGTTTGACCTACCCCAACCCCAACTAAGAATTAGGTTTCTCGTTCTGCTTCCATTCCCACATTTAAATAGGAAAAAAATATATAAAATCACACATTCCATATGGTTGTGGAATTTTCCACAGAGCTATGACCTAAATTCGCTCCTGCCCAGTCACATTGTCATTCTTGGGTTTCATAAAATGTATCATTTAGCTAATTTTTGTTTAGCATTTTTGTGCATTATTGATTCTATCATATGTCTTAATTACAATAATATCAAATGTTAATAAAAGAATGATATTTTAATATACTATACTATGACTGTAAAAAAAAAAAAATCCCCTATTAAACTATTAAATATTATCTAGAATTATTATAAAAATTATAATTTTTAAATATATGAGAATTGATTATTAAATGACAGGAAAGAAAAGTTTCCATGAATATAAGTACCTCAATTAAATTCATATTTGTGTGTTGAACGAAAATAATTTTCTTCCAGATTTAATAAAAAAATGGTACGTTATTTCAATAGTTATCTTAAAGAAAGGAGGGGTTGATAATGATTAGATTATATTAAGAGAGATTAATGTTAATTAGTTATTGATTCGTGCAGTGACGCGGTTTTAAGCTTTAGAATGTTGGGGAAATCAGATACTTTTTGTCTCCGTTTGCATGTGAGGAAGCTATAGATGGAAGACCCACGCTCTTTCAAATAACCCAACTCATCTTTTTCTTAACTAACACACATTTTACTGTTGGAAATAATAGTGGATTGGTATTAATCAATTATATTTTATCATTATCTGGCAATTTAAGATTTGGTGATAATCATATCTTATAATATCTTTATGATTATTTGAATGGGATTATAGTAAGATTGACTCTGTGATGGGTTGAGTCAATCATAAAAAGCCCATTTGAGGGGTCTCTGCCTACGCTGGGGGATTATAAATTTGTCATCCCATTAAGCAAATTATAACAACAACAACAATACACACTCTCTAGAATAATCCCCTAGAAAGTAGGTAGTAAAACCCTCAAGAGTTCTTATTGAACTCATATCTCTACAACAATCATTCATAGGTTTTTTGTTCTTGAAGATCAAGAACTTCAATTCAATATATATGAGGTACATATATTCTCTTTCCTCTACCTTTTTATATTTAATTCTCTATACATACTATAATCTTGTATCTATTGATTTAAGATTTCCTTTTATTTCCATCAATTGGTATCAGAGCCAAATTAGATACATATTATGGTTGTTTTCTATTAGAGAATTATGGTTGTTTTCTATTAGAAAATTAAATTTGAATTGAAGATTTTTTGTGTTATTAGTGAAATTTTATAATATAGTTCACTATTAGTTTTTTCACAAAAAAAAAAAATGAGGGTTTACGCTACTTGTTATTGTTAAAATAACATGTTAAAGTTTCATTTTCTTACTCTTACATGGGTAAATTATATATTGAAACTTTTTTTTAATTGCTACCCCTTTAAAACCTAGTTTTCTTTTAAATAATTATGTGTAAATTGTTTTTAAAATTACCTAATGGTTTTCCTTTTTTTATGTTTGACCAATATGAGTCATTTGTGTGGGCAACATAATATATTTGTGTTAACTTTTACTTTGGAAAGTATTAATGGGGTTGCATGGACTCATTTTTATACCCATATTTTTGTGATTTGGTCAAGGGAGAACTTTGTGGTTTTGATACGATCATGTATGATGATTCGTGTGTTAAATTCATTCTCAAAAGCATTGAATGTTGTTGCTAATTTTTTATATTCTTATTTTTTTCAAAAATACCATATTTATTTAATATTTTTATATTATTGGTATTTTTTAGTATAAAAAAAATTGATTAATTCAAGATTAAATTAAATTTTTTTTCTATTATAATCTTGAATTTTTTACCTATTTTTATTGTGATAATTCTTTACAGTATTTGTATTCTCCAATTATACTGTACTCTCTTTAATATTGAATTATCATTTATAAATTGATTTTAGGTTATTTTATTAATTATGCACAATCTTAATTGTCCTTCTCTTATGAGCATAATTTTCTTTATTAATTTGCATTATTATTACTTGTCTATCACGGGTATAATAATGTGAATTTTGTATGTTGGTCATATAATATATATGATTAAAATTATGCAAATTTATTGGACAATATGCATAATTTCTTTTTTTATTTACATAATTATAATTTCACTATTTTATATGCATTTATGTGAATTTTGTGATATAATTATTTTTTGTATTGCATTGATGATAACTATACTCTATCGGTGTATTGTTATTAATGTAATTTGGTGTTATACAATGTATTTTTCTTCGCTTATGTTAATGATTTTCTTATACCCTATCGGTATTAGGATTTTATTGATATAAGTTATAGTACATTGTAATTTCTTTAGGGATTCTCTTTTAACTGAACTTTTAGAATTACATAATGTTTCCCTATTTTTGTAATGTTCAGTTTATTTCCCTCATTTGATCATGTTTAGTTATATTTATATGGAACCAAAATTTACACTCTCATTTCCTTTTGTTCCATATTGACTTATAACCTTTAATTGGACATTTTTTCCTTCAAAATAAAAAAAAATATTGCATTTTTTGTGGTGCAAATTTTCTATATATATATATATATATATTGATAAAGAAATAGTTGAATTTTATTTAGCCCTCTGGGTATTTTTTTGTTATGTCAACTTATTTTTTCTTTATCAAGTGGAAGAATTTTGTATATTAGAGTTTTAATTAATATCTTATAAAATAAATTGTTGTGATATAAGATTTTTACTTTAAATGTCCAATTAATCATACATGTGCAAAAACAAATGTTCTTGATAAAATTATTTTTTTCTTATCATATTATTTGTGATCACATTGTTGGGATCTATATTAAGGATTTTATATTGGTCTCTTGTAAAATATTTTATTGTATAACAAACTCTCTATTGATTTGCAATATTAGTATGCAATTCTTGTAAGGACAATATAGGAATCCCAAATTTTAAGAGATTAATTTCTCCATACCATATTTTATAATATTGTTAATGGTATTCTCGTAAAAGCTAGAGGCTTTATTTTGGGATATATAAATAAACCTATGTCCATTATAAATTGTGATGAGAGTTAGAGACTATTTATTATTATATCCTTAATATATGCAAGAATAGGTCTCATTCTTCCGCTGCGTGTAATCATATTTTATTCTCAAGTGTGTGTAAATATTGTTTATTGTAGCACTTGATTTTTGTTTATGATTACTTGAGAACTTGCTTATGATCTCATATTCTACGTAAAATTATCAAGTGATCAATTTTCTCACTCATGTAATTATTTTTTCAAGATCCTCATAGGGGTCAATATTTTTGTAAAGATTGATTAATATGTGGTTAATTATGAAACCATTTGCGAGAATTATTTATTCTTATGGATGAATTTGTAGGTTTCATATTCTTGTTATTTTAACCACTTCTCTCATTAATCATTTGTTATTCTACTACTTTCTAATTCCTTAAGTAGAATAATAGTGAATTTTAATTCACTTTTATTATTATCTTATAAAGTCATCATCCCACTATCACTAGAACTTTCAATACTAGTGTACCCTAATGATAATCCTAATATATTTTTGGTATATTAAGGATTAGTGGGAGTATATATAATCTTGTATTATCTCTCGAAACTTATATATTTTTTATTGTCATATAATCTTGTGCACATTTAATTATGATATGACATATTCTATAGGGCTTCTCTATTTATTTTTGTCCTATTTTTATTGAGATACATAAAATCAATTGTATCTTTGTAGACATCTTTAACTGATGTTAAGGTCATTTTGTTGGGTACTGCACATTAATCCTTTTGGCATAAAATTATGCATTGTGCATCTCTTTTACCCAAATTTAATATTGATCAAAATTTTAGAAGTATATAATTTTGTATCATGTCTCGAGACTTATCTATCTGTATTGTCATATATTCTTGTGCACATTTAATTGTGATATGACATACTTTATAGGACTTGATTATTTATTTTTGTCCTATTTTAATTGAGATACATAATTCATTGTATCTTAATAGACATCTTTAATGGATGTTAAGAGCATTTTGTTGGGTATTGCACATTAATTCTTTTGGTATGCAATTAAGTATTGTGCTTTTCTTTATCCAAAATTTCACATTTTGTTTGGTCAAAATTCTATAAGTATATTGTAGATGCAATACTCCTATCGAGTATGATTTTCTACTTTGTAAAAAAGTGCTTATTATGATAGTACTCCTATTGAGTACAATTTTGCACTTTTGAAGTACTTATGAATTTTTTTTTGTTTGGACCAATTATTTAAGTGTTTGCTCAATTGACATTTTGTGGCCACAATAATCTGAGTATCATTTTATATAAACTAGGTGTCTATGTGGTTTTAGTAGGGAATTTATGGATTTCCTACTTATCTTTGGATTCTTACATAGTCACTCTTTTTTGAAACTCAGATTAGTTAAATGTCAAATATTATAGAGCATTTATGTAGCCTATATGTAATTACATATGTTATTAGGCTATGATGAATAATTAGATGCATGTAAATTATGCTTTCTCACCTATATAATTTGTCGGACTCAAGTAAAAAAAAATTATATTAATTAAACATTTTTTTATTCACTGATCAAATACTTAACTTTGGAGTTTTATAACTCATATGGTTTGGTTAAGTTTTGATGTCTTAGATCAGTGGGAGTCTGAAAACTTTCTTATGAGATATGTGTGAAGTAATATCATTTTAGTAACATATCTCTTAGCATTTTTGGATGCTTGAGACCATGTAGTATCATTTTATTGAATTACATTATTCTATATACTTTATGAGAAATATTTATGATATATATCCCTATCGGATATTATTTTGTAGCTCAAATTTCTCATTGTCTAATATAAGATTTGTCTATAATTGTCATTCTAGCTTAATGATTTATCTTTGTATTATTGATTAATACCATCCAAGTGGGAGAATGTTGGAAATAATAGTGGATTGATATTAATCAATTATATTTTATCATTACCTGGCAATTTAAGATTTGGTGATAATCATATCTTATAATATCTTTATGATTATTTGAATGGGATTATAGTAAGATTGACTCTGTGATGGGTTGAGTCAATCATAAAAAGCCCATTTGAGGGGTCTCTGCCTACCCTGGGGGATTATAAATTTGCCATCCCATTAAGCAAATTATAACAACAACAACAACAATATACATTCTCTAAAATAATCCCCTAGAAAGTAGGTAGTAAAACCCTCAAGAGTTCTTATTGAACTCATATCTCTACAATAATCATTCATAGGGTTTTTGTTTTTTGAAGATCAAGAACTTCAATTCAATATATCTGAGGTACACAGATTCTTTTTCCTCTACCTTTTTATATTTAATTCTCTATACATACTATAATCTTGTATCTATTGATTTAAGGTTTCTTTTTATTTCCATCATTTACTGCATATAACTTTACCATTCTAATCAGTTTTACCGTTAATAAAAAATCATTTCTTGACAAAAATATATACAAAGCACTGAAACACAATACTTTCTTCTTCTTTTTTTTTGTTTATCACACTCACATTCACCTTCTTTTAAATTTCGGCGTGCAAAAATATCATAATTTTTTCTCCTCTTAAACTCTTAAACTGTAGTATCCCATATGCAATTTCTCTGATTCTAAAGTTTTCATGATGAATAATCATAATGCATGCGAGAATATGCACACATAAGATGGAAAACATATAAATAAATAGCTTGAGAACTATTCAGAGAAAGCATCTAAATAGCCCACACATGACTTTCATTTACTTTGATCCACATAAAACATAATATCTAAACTAACAAGACCAGTAATAATGAGTTTATTTTTTCCAATTTCTAATTCTGTATCTATGGCAAATATTTATTATGAGCGTTTTCTCCTTTTAATTTACTGTACAGTGAATTATGCTTTTTATCCTTTAAAAATATACAATTTTTAGTTAGTCTTTTCATTAGTTTGGTTCTTGAAATTCTAAATTGAGGTAAAATTGGTCTCTCATATTATAATTGTTATTAGTATATATAAATTTGTTTGACCGTTAAAATTTGTGGATGATTTGTCACTATAAAATTTATTTGTATACTAATTATCATTCCTTTAATAATTTTAATATTACATATAATTAATATTAAAAATAATAAATTTACAAATCTTATTACAATTTTTAAAAAAATTGTTTTTAAATAATTACTATATCTTGTATTAATTAATATATAAAAACATATCCATCCATCAAAATAAATTATGATTGAGAGAAACCTTATTATTATTTTTGAAGAATAAATTTTTAATAATTTTAGTGTTAGATCTATTTAATATTGAAAGAATAAATTCACATAGGCATTGCTATTTTTAAATTATAATAATTTTCAAGTAATTATTATATATTACTAGTATAAATAAATATGTCTATTTTTAAATATTAAAGTGAATAAATTCTTTAATTATTTTATAATTTTGTAACATTAAATATACTAAATCCAGAATTAATTTTTTTTATTATCATTTTTAACAAAAAAAAATAGAGAAAATGATTATTATTCCTCTTATTTATATGTTATCTTCTTTACGGGATAAAATAAACTCTTGAGTCTCTTGCTTAATTTCTTTTGATTTAAAATTCCTCTGCAAGACCACTCTAAAAAACATATATGCGAGAGAGACTATAATGTTAAGAAGATAATGTTCATTGGTATACTATGAGATGTTCATGGATCTAAATCGATCTATGTATTCTTATATATATTATGTATGTATATATTTAAAATGGTATAAATAGAAATTTGGAATACAATTTAAAGTTTAAATATTATCTGTAGAATTAAAGAGAAGTTGGAAAAAGAATACATAAGTATTAAGATGATGAAGATGGCAAGTTATTAGATTTTATTTTTTTTAACATTTACATTTTATCATTTATAGATTACTTTTATATTTATTTTTATTTTTATTTTATTTTAAAGAAACAATGTATATTTTAATATTATTTTTACTAGTTTTTATGTTACTATTTTATTTACTATGTTTTATAGAAAACAAATTAAATTTAAAAAGATTGTAATTTGTAAATCTAATCTAATTGGTTCTTAATTGAAATGAATGAGATCAAATTACTAATATTTTATTTTTTTACAAATCTAGTTGAATTTCAATTTACTCCAAATCCGATCGATCGAAAGTTTTCCGTAACTACAATCCCAGGTACTAATGTACAATTTTGTTTACCTATAATGAGGAAATTTCTTCAACTCCTCTATTCACAGCTTATAAAAGGAAGCGCATTCTAAATTGTGAAATCATTGGAGTTTATAAAATGTTGACTCCACATCTTTCTGCCTAAAGTCATTGGATCAAGTTAAACTTGAGAAAGAAGATTAAATATATTATAACGAATAAAAAATATGTTCTATTTATTATGCTTTTGTTTATCTCTTATATTTCTTTATCAATATATATATATATATTACTAATTCTTGAAGGGATTGACACTTTTTTGCTTCAAATTATTATCACGTTAATATATATTTTTATCAAATAAAAATGGTTAATATTTATATATATTTTATTCTGAATTATAATATTTTTATTTATATAAATGATTAATTTTTATCAAATATTTTTAAAGTTATATTTCTTTATATTATAAGTTGAATCAGGTGGAACACAATTCACTTTATTAGTTTTTAACTAAACATTTTAATAAGTCATGTAACCTAACGTAATAGTCTTGTGTAAATATTTTTGGAAAATTGTGCTTTTAAACATTTATCATCTTGTTTGATATCATTAACTAATATTAAAATATGAGAGAATAAAAATGTAATTTAATAAAAAAAGTACACCACACTAATATGTGTAACTCTCTTGACAAATTACTGGATTGCTAACATCAAATAAAAATGTTAACAAAATTAGGGTGAGGATCAATTTTATCTATGTTTAAAATTTAAAGAACCAAAACTAATAAAAAAACTGACAAACTAAAATCAAATCAGTTACACTTTGATGAAAAAATCCTAGCATACTTTTTAGGTTAATACTTTGGTGCCTCTATTATTAGAGGTTTTGATAGTCTTTGTCAAATGATCCAATAACTTTCTTTCACGTGTTGAATGATGTTATCTTATCAGAGTATTTCGAATTTGTTTAATTTTTGTTTATCTACAGAAATTTAATAAAGTAATTTTAATAAAATAAATTTAATTAAGGAAATTGAATAAACAAAATATTGTAATATAATATATTAATCTATATTTAAATATTAAATGTAGATTATATAATCAATAAAATAAAAGTAAGTTTTACTTTGATTTAAATATTCTTTAAATTTTTTAATATGCATTGCATAATGATTAATACATTATTTTATAATTATAATTTATATGATATATATATATATATATATATATATATATATATATATATATATATATATATATATATATAAGAGTTTAATTAGTATGTATTGTCAGTGTAAAAAATTTTACACTAACATTCAATCATAACTTTTAATCTATGGTAAATATGTTGACTTTACCTATTAATATTTTAAAAGTCATATAAATGAAAATTTGTAATTAATTGATATTTATTAAAACTATTATATTTTAATTATTTGATTTAATTCATATAAAATATATATTAGTTGTAAATTATAAGAAAATTTTTATGTCTCCTAATAAATAATAATGATTTATTTTAACATATAAAAATAATATTTTTAGAAACGTATATACAACATATATTCAATAAAACTTTCTGAAATGATATATTTTTTAGTTTTATTTTTCAATCAAATATAATCCTCATAAAGAAAACATGTAATGATTTGCAACTAATCTTCATCTCAATTTTGGCATTTATATCTATCCCTGAAAATATACGTGCTATATTTTTTATTTAATATTTCCCTGAGACTTTATATTTTTAATTGTAATGCATTACATTGATATTATGAATCATTGCATTTTTTGGGCTTATTCAATTCAATAATAACTAAAATTAGTTTTAGATTTAAAATAAGCTTAATTAAATTTTTAATCCTTGAAAAATATAAAAAGATCACTTTTGTTCTTTAAAATTTAAAAACAATTTTTTAGTTCTTGAAATTAATTGATTTTTATTTTGATGTTGGTTGTTTAGAAGTATTATTAGTGGTATGCTGACATGACAAAACATGAATTTTCACATAGACTTCATTTAGAAGATGAAATTTAAATTTTATTTTTTTTGCCCTAATATTTTTCACATGAAGGATTTTTGTGCCCATAATAACACCATCCCTAAATTTCACATGCAAAATGAGGTGAAGAAGACATTGTGGAGATGGAGAAAAAGGTGGACAACGACGCGAAGACGGAACTGGAAAACAGTGCTTCCCCAGTGTTTTTGCTTAGTTATTGAATGACGTGGTCCAATGATGTTTGACTCATACTGTTCTTACATTTTTATTAGGGTTCATAGGAGAGATGAGAGACCTTCACTCAATCTCCATTCTCGAAGGAATTCTCCTTTCAATTTTTTTCTTACGGGGAGACGAGAAAGTTTAACTCAATCTCCATTCTCCAAGGAACTCTTTTGTTGTGCTTAGGGTTCTCAAGAGAGAGGAGAGAATGAGACTCAATGTCCATCTTGGTCTAAACATGTGATCTGACGTCAACCACAATTAACCATCTTAACAGATTCTAAGTGTCATTACCTAAAAAATAAGAACTAAATGTAATTCAAAATTAAAACAATTTTTTTAAAATTTCAAGGACCAAAAGTATTGTTTTCTCAAATTTCAAAACTAAAAATTTAGGTGACATTTGTTTTGCCTGTTTTTTGTTTTCATTTTCAGAGAAGACGGAAACAGTAGTGAAAATATGTTTGATTATAATTTAGATAACATTTTCATTGAAAATATTTTCAATAAACAACTGAAAACAAAAAAAGTTGTTTTCAGTGTTTTTAAAAGTTAATAGTATGTGAAAACTTAATAACCATATTATAATTATATAAAACATAATATATAAATAATATTTTAAACTATATATGTAAATAATTCATAATATTTTTTCTAAAATTGATTAAATTTAATAATATTAATTTTTGAAAATAAAAATATCAAATGAAAACAAACATATTTTCTAAATGTTGAAAATTTGAAAATAAAAACAGTTTAAAAAAAAAACAAAAAATATTTTCTCAAACTTAACACCACCTTAATTAACTTATAAAATAATGATTTGGAAACTTGAACTATGACATCTTGAATATGCTCAACTTTTTGGCATAGAGCAACGGGTGAATGAATTAAAGACATTTTTTTCTTTATTGAGAACAACACGGTATATTTTGATAAGTTGGTGACCATTCCAGATATAGGTTATGTTATTACCAACCAATATAATGTTGCGTTGGTAAATTTATCTAAAGTATTATCTATAAAGTTGGATACGTTTTATTTTTAGAGATTGATCATTATCTCTTTCATGTCGCCGTATTATTCTCATTGAATTGGTGTGAACGTAAATAACATAATTGGTGTGAACTTAGACAAAAATGGGTGGGAATAATAATCCCCTTCATATAGAGGTGGGTTCCCCCATGGAGTCCAATTTTATATCCACCTAAGCATAAACTATCAGTAATATGGCAATTACTTTTTGTACTTCATTATTTTTTACTTGCATCTTTTCAATTTTTTTTTTTAACTTTCGAATTGGTCAATCTAAAGTGTAAAAGGGTGAAAATTTATAAATATAAGAAAAGAAACTACTTATATTTAAATAAATTTACTTATTGATAAAAGGGTGTAAATTTCAATGAACTCAAGCAGTTAAATATAACTTAGATGTGTATTTAAATTAATTTCAACAAAAGAATTTATGTTGAAACGTAGACCAAGGTGAGAGAAATTGCGTTTTCGATGAAAAGTAAACGGACTATTAGCTTTGGGAACCTTTATTGGGTATTTTCTTTTAACACCCCAATTTTCTATTTGCATTCCCAAAGTTTATATTTTTTTGTAAATTCCTAATATACCCTTATCCTTATTTGATTTAAATTTTTTGAATTTATTTTCCACTCTTGTTGTTCTTTATCTTGCTACTTTTGTGTGACAAACACAAATTCTCACATTCTACCCTATTATAAATCCCTAATCATTGTTATAAGTCTTCAGGGTATTATTCTTTAATTTAAACACTATTTAAAAAGGAAAACACAATTTTATTCATATATAATTTTCTTGAGTTAAAGTTTAGGGTTTTGGGATTTATGATTGAGGGTCTGTTTGCGCTTTTATTCGTACTACGTCGAGTGTTATAATATTTCAGATCAGTTGATCCGGAACTAACAATATTTACCCCAGACCACCTAGTCTGGAATACGCATTAGATCCACTTCCAGATTAGTTGATCCAGAATGAACATAATACATTCCGAATCATATTGTCCAGAGCATACTTGTTGAATCTCACTTGCCTTCCGGATCATGTAGTCCGAAATATACTAGCTGAATCTCATTTGCCTTCCAGATCATGTTGCCCAGAATGTACTTTGTTATGCAAGTAGGGTAAGAAAAGGGAGAGTATTTTCAAGTTTTGAAAAAAATTGTAAAGCCTAGAGGGTGCGAATAGAAGATAAAGGAGTATTAAAAGCAATTGCCCCTTTATTGTTTAATCAACCTTTAGAAGTTAGCACCTTCTCAAAACCCGTCCTCATTTCTGTTATCTAATTATATAATATAATATTTGTTATCTAATTATAAAATAATATTTTCTCGCTTTGATACGTAAGAAAAATCAAGATATATAGTTTATTTTTTCCACCAATCTAAATAGTATTTTTTTTTTTTTATTAACTTTGATTCACAACAAATGCAGTTCGGGTAAAAACTATATTTGCAAAAACTAATGATTCTCGGCAAACATGATTCTATCTTTTTCGTGTTTTTTTTTTTTTTTTTTTTTTTTGTGTGCTGTGAACTCCTTTTTTATGACAAATCGACAACCGAAAGCCACTTCCTTTACCACCTAACGTAAATTTACAGTGAGAGGGATGGGTCAAGGCAGGGAAATCACAAGATAGATCAAAAGATGATCATAATAAGGTACATCAGTTTTCAATGATGTAAAGCCCTGACAAGAGAAGCTATTAAAAAAAAATGAATAGAAGCCTATCATCAAGCAGTTGGACTAAAGCATAAGAATGTAGGGGATAACATGCTTTGCACTTTCCACTCCATGCTTCTAGAGAATCATTAGTTATTGAGAGAACCTGATATATAAACATCAGATCCATCTCTGCGCATCTTTGCCTTAAGTGGAACCTCTTTGTAAGATACAATTTTCACAACTGACCGCCGCAATGGCCTCCCAATTGATGACCTATTAGATTTCTGAGGCTCAATTGTACAGGCATTGTTTTCTTGTCCAGAAGTTACATTTGATGTTTTTGGAGTATTATCACATAATTGGGAGACATTAAATTTTGCATCATCTATCTCAAAAAAGTCTTCAGTTGGTTCTGGATTCTGTGCCTTGAACCTGTTACTTTGTCTTCTCATACTATGCCTGTAGATAATTCTTAAAGAAATGTAAGCAGGTTTTCTATTCTCTAAATTACTCACAAATTCCCAGCTATTCAATCCAATCAGAAAGAGGAAGTATATGCATACCTCTTCTCAGTATTCTTTTTGGCCAGGATTTGTTCAATGTTAGTAGGTCTCAAAGCTGCATACAAACAATATGCATAAGGCTTCATATAACAAACAAGACTGTAGGACAAAATAACAAAATCGGATAAGGTGTGTAGAGTTACATTCAGTGGCTTCTCTAGCTTCGCCATGGACCCTGGATGCCAATGATGTTTGCTCGTTTTCATAGACCAAATTTTCTTGGAGATGTGAAATATCATCTTTGACTTCAACAACCTCCAAGAAATCTTTTGTTGGTTCCGGTTTTTCAGCTTTCAACACTGCAGATTGCCTTCTCAAACTATACCTGTATGCATAATCAAGGGAGAATTATGAGCCGCCTTGTTCCTCCTAAGTAGTGCAGAGACAAATTTTGGAGTTCAGAAATTAGTCCAATATAGCAGGTGAACTCATACTCATACCTCTGATTTTCAACCTTTTCAGTGGACTTGACTTGTTGGCTGATAGCACGTGCAGAAGCTGCATGATAGAAAGACTTATTTAATGGTAATTTACATTGAAATTACATACACCCACTCACACACAAAGTGAATCCACTACACTACATTGAGCTTTGGACACTCTCTTCCGTTTTGCATCCCCCCGGTTATCTTCTTGCAACGGCTGATCTGACTGCTTACTGTGACATGCTCTCACCTAATAGTAGTTAAGAAAAAAATGAATTATTGTAGTGTCAATAAGAAGGGAGTGAGGACCTACTAGCAGAAGAAATAAATAAAGGAAAAATTCATACAGTACCACATTTGCGTCAATTTCATGCTTCAATTTAACAGCATGAGCTTTTTGCTACAGAAAGAAAATCAACGGTCAAAAACAAAAGTAAGACATTCTAACTAGCTTATTTGAAATTTATCAGCTTCGAGTTTGAGATGAGTTAAACTGACCATCAATTCTAATTTCATAGCTTTGAGTACACCATTTTTGCTTCCAATTTCAAGCTGAAGTTCCCTTTGCTGAATGGCAACAAATTCAACATCCTCAATCCGTCATAAAAAAATGAAAGCAATAGGTGACACAAGCACCAACAACAGTCTTTATTTGAAGACTCACCTTCTGTCTACTTGAATTAAGCTCCTGCATTGCATAGACAAATGAAAGCAATACACATCAGCAATTGAAGATTAGTATTTCAACCAGTGTGGAAAACGCTTAACTCCTAAAAACATTTGGTCCATACCACCAGCATTTGACTATTTGTCAAGGCAAGATCCGCATTTTGCTTCCTTAGCTTCTGAAAATTGCCTTGACATCTTTGCAGCTCAGCTTTACATGATTCTATAACCGCACTGTCCATACAAATTGAGAAAACCACAGTAAATGAAAATGATCACCACCATAATTATATAAACCACAGACCAAAGACAGAAAAGTAGAACCAGTTCAGAGAGAAAGTATGAATTACTCTCTGTTAGCAAGAAGTTTCATCAACATTTCCTTTTCCTGAGAAACATATACATTAACAAACCAATGAGAGAAACAAACAAAAATGAATCACAGTAAGTATACAAGTAATATATATGTATACCTTCAGAAGCTGATCAACAGATACGTGTTGTTTTGGTTGTTGTTGTTGCAGATTGGTTACATCAGCAAGAATCTTATTCTGGGAAGCTCCAATTCCAACTCCCACTCCTTCAGAGACAGAATTTCGCTTCCCCATTTTCATCTTCTTTGTTTTTACACCTACAATTTGGGAAATAACATTTTAGATCCGATTTGTAATTCGCTCGGGGTTTGGAGCTTCGACATGTAATAAAAAAAACAGATCTAAGAAAAAACTGAAAGGAGTATCCGGAAGTGATAGAGAGAGAAAACCCTAATAATTAATAATAGAGGGAAAGGGAAAAGCCGAGGCAGAGAGAGGGGGATAAAGATAAAGAGTACCTTGAACAGTCTCAGAGTCGGGGTTGAAGAAGATGGCGGCACCACCTTCCATTCTCATCCGTCTCTGCGAAATGCGAATGAGAAATGAAGAGAGGGAAAACAAACGTCAAACACCACTCCACAAATTACCGACAACGGCTTTCCGAGCCTAGTCCCAACCACTATTTTGAATTTTTATCTCCGAACCTCCTTCTTTTTTTTTTATTTATCTCTACCTATTTCTACTTGGTTTTTTATATATTATTATTATTATTATCACTAATCACTATACTATAATAATATCTATATATCGTAATATTGTCAATTTAATTCATAACTTTGAATTTCTTTAATTTTTTCCTTTATTCCCCTTTTTGCTTTTCGTTTTCTTTTATCTTTCAAATTCTTTTTCTTAAATGCAAATTATTTTTTCATTTAATAAATTAAAAATATAAATATTTTAGTCTAAACATATGCATTATTAAATATTTTAAAAGTACACTCAAACTCATTTTTCTCTTATTTTATGTTTACATAAATATTTTTCATATGAACGTGTAAAGTTATTTTACACTATCAATACATAACCTATTATTTTCTAAGTTTAAACGCTAAAAAAATCAAACAAGTTACTCTAAGACATGGTTTAAATAACAAAAATGAAATATATTGTGTTTTAAATATACAACAAACTTTATTTAACTTGTATGGGGTGTTTCAGCTTAGCAAGACTAACACAGAGTTGTTTAAACTTAATTAGTGGTTTTGAATTTAAGATGAAAGGATACCTATGATAAAATAAAACAAAAAATATCCCAATTATGTGTGTGTATATATAAAAGTTATATTTCTTTATATTAGGTCAGGAGGTATAAATATTTTAATGTAAAATTATTTTCATTGTGTTAGATCTTGAATTAAACAAATAAATTAAAAGGTATATATAGATGAGAATGGTCCCATATGTTTAATTTTATATGCACATATGAGAGTAATTATCTTAATTCTTCTTCATTTAAAATTTTGTTTTCTTTATTTAATTTATAAAATAAGTATATTTAGAAATTCAATATATATTTAATTTGGTTTAAAGATTACTATTATAAAAAAATACACATACATGTTTATACTGGACCAAAGTAATTTCAAATGATTAGGTAATCCACTTAGTTGATGTTTTTGTTGCACTTTGAAAATTGAAAGAACTAAAAATTTAGCTTAAGTGAAGTACTCGCACCCAGTTCAAGAGCATCTAGCATAATAGACAGAGAGATAGTTTGAGTTAAACCACTACTACCACTCAATGCACATTCTCAAGACACCTAATGATGGTGTATTTGCTTACACTAGGGCTAAACGCCTAATGATAGCATATTTGCTTTATACTACGGTTGAGCGTCTAGCCGTTGTGGTTTGATTGCTGGGTGGTAGTGTTTGAGTTGGTAGGGTATAAAATATGTTTTTGGTCTGGAGTAAATAATCTTCACCAATTTTTACCTAAGACACCTTCTAATGCTTGAGGCTTCCATTCCTTCTCCTATTCTCCTTCTTTTCTTTTATTCTCTTCTTTGTTTGGGTTTCTCCTCACCTCTATGAGTGACTGGACTTCTTCTTAGTTGTAGTTTGATGTAACTAACTTGAACTTATGTGTATATTTTGATTTCTAATGAGTTAATTACTCAATGTTTGTATCTCTCTTCTTTATGCTTTATTTCTCTTATCTTTTTGTTTATTTTACACTTTTGAATGTGATTGAAAATTGTATTTGACTTGTAAAATGAAAAGAGTACCTAATGAGATTTATTGCTAGAATAGGCAAAACCCATTGACTATCTTTAACTCTTTTTCTTAAAGCAAACTATTTGATTTATATTATGTAAGAGATTGATAATTTAAACATCAAATGAGCTTAGACCCTACTCGTAAGGAATTAGGGTTAAAATATTTTAAAACATGAGTGATAAACATAATTAGATAGATGTTCATTTAGTAATGAATGAATGTTTAGTGAAATCAAATCTCAACACATCCCACAATGGTATGGTTATGCTTACATAGATGTGGGAGGTGTACTAGAAAGAAAAGTACATAAGGGATTATTCCACATTAATGTAACGCATACTACAAAGGCATGGGAGGTGCACTAAAACACTTTCTCTTTCAGTTCATTCCTCACATATTTGCGGATCTTGTTACACCTCTATGGAAGAAATGTGATGATTTTTCCCCTGTTAGCACACCTCTCACACTTTTGTGGGAATAGACACACTTTTGTAGTGCATGCCAAGTATCTTCATACTCTTCAACTTCAAAGAAGGGAAACACTCAAACCTAGTAGACAAAGAATGCAAAGAAAATAACAAATAAATGTAAGTAGTGAGAACAATGATTAAAAAAATAAAGATAAATTAGATATTTAAGAACACACAATATGTTATACTCCACACTTGAATTTTAAAACACCAAAAAAAGAAGTTATGAAATGTGATTCATCCTTTCCCACTAACTTCCATCTTATCTTATTGTTATATTTTATAAAGTAAAAAATAAAAAAATATTATATTGGTGTGCAAAAGATCTACTCAAGAAAAATAAAATATAAAAATATAAAATTAATCGATTCAATTGTTAACTATTAAAATAGTAAGTGCAATTCAACCTTACAAATTTTTAGACAATCTTTATGGACCATTTTATAATCTGACTCAATTTGAGAAAAAAAAAACTAAATTGAATTAAACTGTCATCAACCTTAATATCAATCAATCTTTAAAATGGGATGGGATATCATATTCAATCAATAATTTATTTACGAATTTAACTGTTGCATTTTAATATATTTGAGCCTCTATTCGTAGAATTACAATAATGTAAAGTTGAGGAAGCAATGTAAATTGGAGGTGGCCAAATTAGTATTACAAGGTCGTGGCAATGTGGGTTTTGTTTTTGGCACCTTATAGTTTGCTATTTGTACGCCTCACAATGTTTAATTTTAATGTTTATCCTTTCATTATTCATATAAAATTATGTCATTCCTAAATCAAGTGATTTAGAACCTATATTACCACTATAATACATTCATAACACATCAACACATGTTTTGAATCAATTAATTCAAAATATAAAATAAATTATTTTATTTTCAATTAAGTGATTCAGAATCTATCTAATTATTTTAGACAACTTGATCCAAAATATATTAGTTATATCTTTCAAATCATTTGATCCAGATTGTAAAATAATTAGCTACTGTGGAGAGTAAAACACATTAGTAATTTGGAGGGTGGGGGACACCATCAAATGGGTTGAGTAGTTATGTGGAGAGTGACGAGAGAGGAAGAAAATAATAATGTGGGTATTTTACATTTTTGGTGGTGGTAATAACAATATGGTAAGTGCCAAAAGCCTAAGGCAATACACGATGACGAGGCTCTGTTGTAATCAAAATTTGCCAGGTAGGTAGTAGGCCTTATGTGGGTGAAATAACCCAACCTACTCTTGCTAGGAAGTTAATAACTATACCTCCATCAGTTATTCAACATACCCTTCTTTTACAATTTTTCTTTTTCTAAAAATACCCTTTTATGATTTTATTTATTTCTTTCTAAAATATACCTTCCTCTAAATGTTATGTAAATAATTTTTTATCTTTCTAACAATCGTTATTTAAAACATTTAGAGAATAAAAAATAATGTATCTTAAAAAACGTATTTAATATTGAAAGATTTCTAAAAACCTAAAGTATATTTTATACATAAAAAATGGAAAATCTAGCAAAAATTTAATATGACATTTCTCAATTTTATGGAAACACCAAAGATAAAACAAATGTTAGTCTTGAGTTTGTTAACTTGAAAGATTCAAACCACAAAATTTATCTTTTTTATAATATTTTTAATTAAAATCTGATATCATAAATAAAAATATTGAAAATAGAATTTCAATTAATTAAATAGTATTTTAAAATATTATTATTAAATAAAATAAAATAAATATTTATTTATATTTTAATTTAAAAATATTTTTTGTTACTTATATTTAAGATTTGAAGGAAGCAATAGCCACTTCAGAAACACGTATCCATATAGGAAGCAAGCATATAGGAATTTGTCCCACTGAATTAGTAAGTCTTAATTTCTGTAAGTGTGCTTATTATTCTATAAGACTTCCAATCACCTTGTAGATTCGATGTCCCTGTGAATATATAATCCATGAAATATTTGTCATCTTTTAACATGTTTAGTTGTTCTATATCTTCAAGTATAGTTTAAGTTTGCACTATTCATCATTTACTCAAATTGGAGAGACCCAATTTGTATACATCTGCAAGAGTCAGACCATTTTTCACTATAATTATTTTAAGTAAAAAAGTTTCAAACCATCTCAGCTTGAACATGTTGTAAATTTTCAACACCCTTTAACGCTTGTAATTCTCCTCATTTTTATTACCATCACTACGTAACTACCATTATCACTCTGCAATGGTGAACAATAGTGATATAAGTGTCACATAATCTATATTATTAAATTTTTTTTATATCTATCTTTTAAAATACTTATTTTATCTTTATATTTATTTGAAACTTAAAAAATAAATTATTTTATTATAGGAGAGATTCAAACCCAGAATCTCTCCTACACCAAATGTAAATTTTGCCAATAAATCAACCTTATCACCTTAAGAATAAAATTATTTTAAAACATTTATATCCAACATATTTAATTGTTCTACTATCTACAATTTCCGCCCTATCAACTTTTGATGGTAGGATAGTGGCCTGCCATGGTGGTGATGGGTGACAGAGAATTAGGGTTCGATTTCGGAGAGAGAGCTTGAGAAACGGCTACCACATTCAAAGAAGGCACCAGATGCGCAAATTACCCAATCCTAACATGGGGAGGTAGTGACAATAAATAATAATATTAGGCTCATTGAGTCTGGTAATTGGAATGAGTACAATCTAAATCCCTTAACGAGGATCCATTGGAAGGCAAGTCTGGTGCCAGCAGCTGTGGTAATTCCAGCTCCCATAGCGTATATTTAAGTTGTTGTAGTTAAAAAGCTCGTAGTTGGACCTTGGGCTGGGTCGATCGGTCCATCTCTGGTGTGCACCGGTCGACTCGTCCCTTCTGCCGGTGATGTGCTCCTGGCCTTAACTGGCCAGATCGTGCCTCCGATGCTGTTACTTTGAAGAAATTAGAGTGCTTAAAGCAAGCCTACGCTTTAGATACGTTAGCATGGGATAACACCACAGGATTCTGATCCTATTGTGTTGGCCTTCGGGACAGGAGTAATGATTAATAGGGACAGTCAGGGGCATTCGTATTTCATAGTCAGAGGTGAAATTCTTGGATTTATGAAAAACGAACAACTATGAAAGCATTTGTCAAGGATGTTTTCATTAATCAAGAATGAAAGTTGGGGGATCGAAGATGATCAGATACCGTCCTAGTCTCAACCATAAACGATGCAGACCAGGGATCAGCGGATGTTGCTTTTAGGACTTCGCTGGCACCTTATGAGAAATCAAAGTCTTTTGGTTCCAGGGGGAGTATGGTCGCAAGGTTGAAACTTAAAGGAATTGATGGAAGGACACCACCAAGAGTGGAGCCTGCAGCTTAATTTGACTCAACACGGGAAACTTACCAGGTCCAGACATAGTAATGATAGACAGACTGAGAACTTTTTCTTGATTCCATAGGTGGTGGTGCATGGTCATTCTTACTTGGTGGAGCGATTTGTCTGGTTAATTCCGTTAACGAACAAGACCTCAGCCTACTAAATAGCTATGTGGAGGTAACCCTCAATGGCCAGCTTCTTATAGGGACTATGGCCACTTAGGTCACGGAAGTTTGAGGCAATAACAGGTCTGTGATGCCCTTAGATGTACTGGGCCGCACGCGTGCTACACTGATGTATTCAACAAGTCTATAGCCTTGACCGATAGGCTCGGGTAATCTTTGAAATTTCATCGTGATGGGGATAGATCATTGCAATTGTTGGTCTTCAACAAGGAATTCCTAGTAAGTGTTAGTCATCCATCAGTTCGCGTTGACTACGTCCTTGCCCTTTGTACACACTGTCCGTCACTCCTACTGATTGAATGGTCCAGTGAAGTATTCAGATTGTGGCGACGAGGGAATGTATAATCAATAATCTATAATATTATATTTTATATTATTTATGCTATTAATAAAGGAAATTCCTTTTTTGATATTCACTTTTTAAAATACCTATTTTACTCTTATGCCTATTTGAAAATTAAAATAAATTATTTTGTCATAAGAGGGAATTCTAACCCACAAAATATCCCCATCAAATGTAAATTTTGCCTATAAATCAATCTTGTAACCTTAAAAATAAAATTACTTTAAATATTTATATTCAACATACTTAATTGTCCTACTATTAATCTATAATATTATATTTTATATTATCTATTTCTATACTATTAATTAAGGGAATTCTCCCTTTCAAAATACATATTTTATTTTAGATTATATAATGAGAATAAGACATCTTTGACGTCTATAATTTATAATTGTTTTATCTTCTAAGCATTCATGACTTTTCTCACTCTCACAAATACAAGTTTTGTGGAATAAATATATACCTTTGATAATTAATATTTTTAATAAATATACAAATACGTTTGCAAAATAACATTGGAAATTTTATTCAAATTCTTTTCTCTTCCTATTTTCTCAAATTTATAATAATCTTACGTGTTTCTACTATGTTATTATAAACAAAGAAATACACAAATTAACAAAATATATTCTACCATATTATTTATATTTTATTATATTATTATAAAACATGTTAAATTAAAACCTAAAATTATTATAATATATCAAAAACCACGTGCGAGAAGTTTTCACCGTAATATTTATAGTAAGAATACGGTTAATCATAATAGTGAATGATCATAAGCGTTACCTAAATGAATTTTTAAGTGACTGTTTTAATCTCAACTTTTATTTTAAAAAATTGAGATTGATTATTTTCATTCTAATCGAAACTATCTAAATTTGATAAATTAAAATGTTGGCTTAAAATTTACTTGTATACTTACTAAAAGATCCCAATATTTCCAATGCAGTGAGAAAATAGTAAACACCCGTAATAATTTGTCAATTACAGCAAGCGATGTAATATTTCCAATACTGAACACTAGAATTAAGGTTTTAGTGAGCAGAAACGAGGAAAAGGATTATCGAGGTTGAGAGAGAGAGGCAGAAACTTTCCATTATTTTGATTGTAAATGTGATACGGAGTGGGTATCCAAAGCAGTGTTTGAAGGGTCGAAATCCAATGAAGGGAACAAAAATAATAGTCAGTATCATTGATCCTCAATTTCTGAAAAAATCCTCATCATTTTCTCTGCAACTGTCATGTTACCAATTGTCTCCTTCTCTGAAAACCCGGTCAAACAATTACAGTCTGACTCTTTTTCTCTGCATCTATATATAACAAAGCACTCCTTGCAAATTTTGATTCTGGAAATCAACTTATTGCAGTATCTGCCTAGCAGGCAGTTAAGTGCTTTTGTTGCCCCATCTAACTTTGGTTTTGTTTTGGTCTTTATTTAAGAAAATAAAAGTGGTGCATTGCTATTGTGGACAACATGTACCAAGGAAAACAATTTGGATTTTGAAATTGATGTGTTGTCCATTCTATATCGAAGAGAGGCAAGCACATTATTCTCTTCACGATGGAGTCAAGTCAAGTCCAAGTCAAGTACAAGTGTAAATTCCATCCTTGATAAATGCATGTCTTTTGAAAGGAATATTAATAGATCAAACCTTAGGCTATATAGCCTCCATGACATGACCACTGCCCTTAGAGAATAATAATGCACGCTTCTTATAAATCATGTAGGGGCAAAATTAGCAATATAATGAATTCAGCAAAACTCGAGGTACATCTACAAGGATAAAACAGATTACACATTAAAACACGGTCTTCAGTAAAAGCTTATTCAGTATTCAAATCATAACTAAAGGGCTCATCACAAAGGGAATCACATTTTGCTATTTCTGCTTCAAAGAGCAAAAGGGTGTAATGTAATGTAACTTGCTGTTTGCTTCATACAAAATTAATCAGTACTTGTTCTATACTATACGAACCAACCATGTTGCTACTTTCTTTCAAAATTTTAAAACGTTAGTGAATCTTAAGAGGATGGTTTACCTCCTTTGCAGTCTGAGAATCTTAATTATAAGAAATGAAAGTTCATTAGCTTTCTTTTTTTGATTCGCAAATACGATTCTTTAGTACATATGATGAAGTTTCGTGTATAACTTTGGTTTTAATGTAAAAGGGGATGTTTTGTTTTCATACCATGCATACTGTTCTCTTCTTCGTGCAAACAAATGTCTCTATGTCAGTTTTATGATCCTTCCAGTGTCTTTGCTTTTTCTAATTTTCTTCACGTGGATTAAAATTCATAATTTTTTTTACGTAATTATGATAAAAATAATTTAGGTTTTTCATATTTAATGTTAGCTGCGCCAATAGTTAAATATACATAAAAAGAGCATTTAGTCATGTTAACTATTAAGGGCCTTAATTTATTTAAGATATATAGACCTAAATGTGTGAATTTCAATCATACAGGCAACAAAATATTTCCTGTCTCTATCTTCCCAAAAAACAAACTCTTAACATGCAGAATTAATTTTGTTATATTTGCACTGAGGCAACAAAGTAAGCGAGAGGAAGCCAAAGCCCAATAATAGATTATAGGGTGGGCAAAGTTGAAAATGTTTTGGACTCAAGCCACTCTAGTCAATCCTGGTACCAAAAAAGTGGAAAGAGAGAAGCTTAAGCCCTGGTACCAAAAAGGAAAAGCTGGAGTGAATTATTATGTACAAGGATTGAGAAGGATAAATTAGAAATTAAGGTTTATAAAATTTCTTCTCCCTTAACTAATTATTGAAAAGGATAAAATTGTGAAGAAGAAATTAATTTTTAAAATATTTCCGATGTAATTATCTTCACTGTTTATCATATTAGAAAGGAATAGGATGGTAAATTTGGTGGGCTGAAGTAGTATTTTCGTTCCACCAACTTGTTTTTACTAGTTTCGCTTAACCTGTCAATTTGGTAGTCCAACACTAGGGTTGACTTTCCAACATGTCAATATTTTATTTTGTTTTAAAAAATTACAATATTTATATAAATTAATAAAATAATTATAATTATTAAAATATAAAATAAATTATTAAGTAAGATTTATAAAAGTGACTTAGTTAAGCAAATAAAATAAATTTTGTCATAAATTTATTTGTTATTTATTTGTATAAAAACATAAAATTGTAAAAAAAAAAACCCAATTACACAAGTTTACTTTTGTAATTTTTCTATTTACTTTGTAAAATTGTAACTTTTTCAAAAGAATAATTTTTTTTTAAAATGAAATTTTATATTATTTTTTAAAAATAATAAAAGATAAAGTTCTCAAAATTTTGGCAAACCAGTTCGTTAGCCTACCAACTCACCTAATGGTAGGGATGGACTAAGCAATTTAGCTCACCCTAATTATGATGATGAGTCCATCCCACCTCGTTTTTGACAAGACAAAGGCACGACAACTCAACTTATTTTACAAACCCCATAATGGAGTTTTATAATAGATTGGATTCACGAATGGATAAGGAAAGTATTTTAATATTAATTTTTTATTTAATAATATAAGTCATATATTTTTAATGCATGAAAAATACATTACATTTCACTTTTAGTTTATGTAATTAAATTATTAATGATGTGCAATTATATTGACATCACGCTTTTATCAAGATAAGATAAGATGATAATGTGATAATTTTAGTAACACACAATGTTAAATACAAGACATGATGATGACATCAAGATAAAAATGTGATATGATGACATCATCAAAACAATTACTCATGTTATAAATTTTGGTAAAAAAAATAGTGATAAGATAAAAAAAATTACATTTCACATATATATGAAGTTTGTTATTCTACTAAACATTTTTTTAATTTAAATTACACTTAACAATTTACTTTTATTATACTAATCTTTCTTAAACCAAAAGTAATACTATAATAACTTTCAGAAGATTAAAAGTAATGTAAAAATTGAAGAAATGATAAGTATAATAATAATAAACCTCAAAGGATCTATATAATTTACTCAATAAAAACATAACTTGAAATTGCAAGAAAAAAACTTTTCCTAATTGATTAAAATATATAATCACAACAACTAAAACTATATTTAATTCTTTTAATTTATTAAACTTTCAACTTAAAAATAATTCTACTCAACAACTTCATAGTAGGATAAAAGTGATCCCTAGGACATAACTCAAATGGCTAAACTATAAATTAAAGTGATCAGAAATTAAAACTAAGAAATTGCAAAATTTACTATTAAAAAGAATTAAATTATGCTTATTATTTATTTCTATATTTCTTCTACTTTTATGTTTTGTTCGGATAAAAAGAAAAGTAAAGGATAAAAAATAGTAGAGAGAAGTGGGAGAGAAGATAGAATAGATAGAAAATGAATAGATTTTTAAGTTGTTTCCATTGAAAGGAATAAAAAATTAAAAAATAAATTATATTAGAAAGATATATTGATCTCTATAAATATTGTTTTATCCATGTTCATATAAATCCAGTTCTTTTCAACAAAATCTCTTCAATATAGTTTCTTTTTAATGTGAAACCCACAAAACTTTTATCTTTTCTTCTTATTCCCCTAAGTGAGAAATTAAAACCACATACTCTCTTTCGTACACACTTCTCTGTTCCCTGTTTCCTTTCTCTAAAATTTATTCAATCAAGGGTGCGTTAGTTCGCACAAATCCATCAAGTAATAACTAGTAAAGAGGGATGCTTTTATACATATATATATATATATATATATATATATACATATATATATATATATATATATATATATATATATATATATATATATATATATATATATATAGCAAAAGAGGATAAAGAAGGATGACAAACATAGTATTAACAATTTATATGGAATGGATATATCCGTTTATTATAATTATAACAATTTATAATTAATTTAAAGTTATATATTAAATTAAAATTCTTAAATTTTAATAAATAATTTTTTTATTTATTATTTTTATATTTTAAAATTAAAATATAATTAATAATTTAATATATAATTTATTTAATAATAAATAATATATTTAAATTATAAAAAATAATATAACAGATTATCTCTAAATCCAAATATACTCACTAGATATTTAAGTAAATTATCTACTAATATGAATTAGTTAACATTATTTTTATTTAAAATAAGTTAGACAATCAACATGATTTAAACGAAAGATGATAATAATTATTCCAATTTTTTTTATCAGACACTATTTTAGAAGAAATGATGGATGTTTTTAAAGATATTTTATATTTTTATAAAGTATTATGTCAGATTGATATATATAGATAATATATTTACAAAAAGCAATAAAATTATATAAAAGTAGGTGAGTTTGACGTGATATATCCCTTAAGATTTGTTAATTGGTAATAACGAATTGCATTGGAGTATGTAATTGGTGATGTTATTTCTCAAAATGTGTCAGGCAACAGAAAACCATGATTTAGACTCATTAAAACGGTGAGGAAAGCCAACTTTTAGGGAGGAATGTAGGATTTAGAAGAGAGACAAAGTGACATATTACAACAATAAAAACAAACATTGGTTTTCATGCAATCTGTTTTATTTGAAGCTTGCGATTATTCCATCAATCATTCAAGGCATTATTCCCCTCTTCTCCTCGATAAAAGATAAAAGGTAAAGCCCACCAGCACTGTTCCCTCTGTCCATTCAAACAGACACACAGTCCTCTCTTTTTCTCTCTCTTCCTTATTCTTAACAAAACTCATTTATTCCATTCATAATCTTTAACAAAGCTGCTTCTTACTTTGCCACTTATTTTACACTTCCCGTAATATTTAGCTCAAGCTTTTCATAATCCACTTACCTTTACAATGTACGAGAAAGAGAGAGAAAGTTTCATATCACAGGCAATCCACTTTCATATAAAAAGCCAAAATTTCCCTCACTGACAAGAAAGGCACAAAACCCACACAATATCTATCTTGCAGACGTTGCTATAAGTGTACCAAACAAAGTAGAAACCATCATACAGATATCTACCTCCTAACTCCTAAGCCAGCATAGAGAAATATCAAATAAATAACCCCTTTGCTTTCTAGTTTGTTTTTCTACTACTCTTCCAAACCCTTCATCCAACACTCCATTAACGCTTACCCAAGTCTAACTCTTACACCCTTGTAGTTTGTACTATATATACCCGTGTGAGTGTGAGTGAGTTATTTTTACCCGGTTGAGAAGATGAGAGGAGGTATTTGCAGCATTCAGCTTCAGGCTCTTACACCTGAGGCTGCAACTGTTGTTAAGCAAGCTGTTAATCTTGCCACAAGAAGAGGTCATGCACAAGTGACTCCTCTTCATGTTGCTAGCGCCATGCTTGCAACTTCCACAGGCCTTCTCCGCAAGGCTTGTCTTCAGTGTCACTCTCACCCTCTTCAGTGCAAGGCTCTTGAGCTTTGTTTCAATGTTGCACTCAACCGTTTACCAGCTTCCACTTCCAGCCCTCTTTTGGCTCCTCAATACTCCACCCCTTCACTTTCCAATGCCTTGGTTGCAGCCTTCAAACGTGCTCAGGCTCACCAACGCCGTGGATCTATTGAGAATCCGCAGCATCATATTTTGGCCTTGAAGATTGAGGTGGAACAGCTCATAATTTCCATTCTTGATGACCCTAGTGTTAGCAGGGTCATGAGAGAAGCTGGTTTCTCTAGTACCCTTATTAAAACCAGGGTTGAACAAACTGTTTCAATGGAAGTTTGTTCACAAAAGGCCCCTGATAGGAGCCAGGCCAAAGAAAGCACTAAGCCTCAAGTTATTCTCGGTGGTGGTAATGTGTCTCCATCCGGACCTTTTGGCCAAGTTGGGGGACCATTCATCAAACCTTTAGACCATGTTAACACTTATGATGTAACTAGTGTGTTGAGTGAGTTGGTGAGGCGGAGAAGAAACACAGTTATTGTTGGGGAGACTGTGGCCAATGCTGAGGGAGTAGCTAGGGGAGTGATGGAGAGGTTTGAGGTAGGGAATGTTCCTGGAGACTTGAGGTATGTGCAATTTGTGAGCCTTCCTCTTATGTGCTTCAGAAACATTAGCAGGGAGGAAGTTGAACAAAAGCTTATGGAGGTTAGAAACCTTGTGAAGAGCTATGTGGGAAGAGGGGTTGTTCTTTATTTGGGTGATCTAAAATGGTTGTTTGAGTTCTGGACAAGTTATTCTCAGCAAAAAACAAACTATTACTGTTCTGTAGAGCACATGGTCGTGGAACTTAAAAAATTAGTATGTGGTAGTGGGGAGTCTAGTAGACTGTGGCTTATGGGGATTGCAACTTTTAAGACATACATGAAGTGTAAGATTTGTCACCCATCCCTAGAAACTATTTGGGAGCTTCATCCCTTAACAATTCCTGTTGGCAGCCTGAGCCTAAGTTTAAATTTTGACAGGTAAATCCTTATTCTTCTATATTCATTTATTGTCTGGCTTAGAATTTTTTTTATGCTTTTAAAATTTCTCTTTCCTGTGTGCTTTGTTTTTGTAACTTCTCTGCTGTGTCACATTTTTCAGTGATTTTCAAGCTCAAGAGAGAAGCAAGGGTGTTTTCAAGGATGTGGCTTTTGAAGATAGAGCAGGAATCACAAACCATCTAACTTGCTGCAGGGATTGCTCAATAAATTTTGAAAAAGAAGCTCAGAGCATAACTAACAGTATAAGCAAGAAAGTTTGCACTGCTAGTAGCTTGCCAACGTGGCTTCAAAATTGCAAGGAAGAGAGAAGTGACATAATGGAAGATCAGGTTTGTATCATAATTGTCACACTTGACTCAAAAAAATTACCTGTAGCAATTTTTTTTAAACATTTCTAATTTTCTTTTCTTCTTTCTTAAACAGGAAAATGCAAGGCTTAAGGACCTGTGCAAGAAATGGAACTCATTATGCAACTCAATACACAGACACCCTTCTATGAATGAGAAACCGGTTTTCCTTGTTTCGTCATCTCCTTCATCTCCCACTTCTATTTCCTCACATGAAAGAAAGTCTAACTTGCATCACAGCCACCTAAATTGGCCAACCCAAAAGATTTGTGAATCAGAAAAGGCAACAAAAGAATGTGAGTTGTACACTGAAACTGGTGATGATGGTTATCATAGCAACTTCATAATGTTCATGCCAGATAGAGATGTTCCAAAACCAGATCTTCTGTCAAATCCCAACTCTAGTCCCAACTCAGCCTCTTCAAGTGAAGCAGTGGAAGGTTTGGAAAGCACTCAAATGTTCAGGGAACCTAGTGCTGAGAATCATAAGATTTTGTGTGATGCCTTGGAGAAAAAGGTTCCACAGCATAAAGAAGTTATTCCAGAGATTGCAACTACTGTCCTTCATTGTAGATCTGGAATGAGAAAAAGGAAAAATCTCTTGATGAAGAGAGAAGACAATCAAGAAACTTGGATGTTCTTTCTTGGTGTGAATTCTCAAGCCAAAGAGAGTATCTCAAGGGAGCTAGCTAAAGTTGTTTTTGGCTCCTATAACAACTTTGTCAGAATTGGCATGAGCAGTTACTCTTCCCCAGAAGATGATTCCACTGATGAAAAATCCAAAAGGAAGAGGCCAAGAGAAGAGTTGAAAAGCAGTTACGTTGAGAGATTCGGGGAAGCAGTGAATGAGAACCCTCATAGGGTGTTCTTCTTGGAAGACTTGGACCAAGTTGATTACTTTTCTCAAAAGGGTGTAAAGCAAGCAATTCAAAGTGGAAGCATAACACTTCCTGGTGGTGAATCTGTTCCTCTCAAGGATGCCATTGTCGTTTTCAGTTGTGAAAGCTTCTCTTCACCAATGTCAAAATCTCCTGTGAGAAAATCACCGTGTTCAGAAAACAAAGGGAAAGAGACTATGGATGATGAAAGTTCAAGCCTCTCTCTGGATCTGAATATAGCCATTGAAGATGATATTGGAGGTGTTTCATTAGGTGGAGACTCTGGTATCCTAGAGTTAGTTGATAAACAAATTAATTTCAACATACAAGAATTGTGATGATAGAATAGAGCAACAATCTTCTAGTATTGTTGAATTTGGGTGTTACTTCTTTCTTCTTCTTTTTTATTTTTATTTTTCTCTTGTATTGTTTTTCAGCTACACTTAGTGGGGTTGGGGAAAGAAAGACATGAATGGACAAAGGTTATATTAGATAGAGATATATCTTAATCTGCATTTCTTAAGCTAATTGGATGCAGATAAAATAGTATATTTAGGAAGAGAATGAGTCTGTATATTAATTATTGTGTTCCCAATTATCTTTTGCATGTAATTTGATTCCTGTTCTAACTAAATATATTTTAATTTCTGCTTTGGAATCTTTTCTGCTTTTGTTCCATTATTGCATATAGTATTTCCTTTCAATATTTTTTAGAATATTATGTTTTCATTTCTCTCCCTCTCTCTCATCACTTGTATAGAATTGTAATAGCATTTATATTCTGATCGAAAAATTATATAATGCACACTCACAGTATTTGACATATAGAAAGAAAAAATAAGAGATTGTCAATGATTTGTTTAAATTAAATAGGTATATATCATCACTCATTCTGATCTTCCTTTTCTTTAGATATGTGTTTTTAATTATTATACAAATTTAATACACAGAAATTATGTAAATATAATTTGTCAAGACAATAATAGCCCGTACAAATTTGACTAAATAACATCATTTATACTTACGATTATCATAATGCTTTTTAAAAATTTTTCTAATAGAAAATATCATGAAAACTTTAACCAAAAATAAAAGATAATAAACTTAAATTTCCATTACTAAAAAGAAGACTCAAACCTGTATCATAATTATAGAAAAAAACTAATAATATATTCTAGCATTAAAAAAAAAAAAAATGAAGTAAAAAGAGGAAAGCTCATAAATAGTTTAAGGTAAATTTATATGGGAGCAATTTTTATGTTTCCTTTGAGAAAAGCAAGTATAAAATTACAGGCCTTCTTTTTCTGAAACAGGACTTTCGCAGTCACAAATGCTTGGCATTCATACAATTCCTTGTCAGGATAGCGTACTATTATTTCAGCTTTGCTCTTACATATATTTGAAACATCTCCCTCATATCAAAATCAAAATCTAATATTTTCAAGGAAAACCATGTATGGATCACTTTTTTCAGTTTATCCCACGTGAAAAGAGATAAAAAAAAAAAATTATTGTAGATTATATTCATAAAAAAAACCACATTTTTTAGTCCACTTATTTTAATTATTTATTGAACATTTTTCTTGTCATTACAATATTGATGTAAAATAAAAATGTATTATTTAAAATGACATCACTAAAATTCAAATTGTAATATAATTTGATTAAGATCACTTGGAACAATCAATGTTGTTAGACCAATGTTATGTTAATTGGTAATTAAAATATTTTTAGTTTAAGAAACATAATTTATGTAAAGCTGATAATTTGAATATAAGTTGTTTGGTAAAAATAAAAATTAAAAGCAATTTTAGGGTTATTCTCTAATAAGATAGGAAATTTCACATTAGTAATATGCGTAGACATTTAATAAATTCTCCACGTTACATTAGTAATGGTTGTCATGTCGATAAGCTCAAATACAGTTTAAAACTTAAAATTCATATGTTGAGAAAGAAAAAGGTTAAAGATCATAAAAAGGTGGGTGAAAGAATTATTCATAGCGTAAGCATTCTGCAAAGTAAAAAACAAAGTTGTGAAAAGCTTTTTGTTTCAAAATCGATCGTTTGATAATGAATTGTAGGAGTTAAAAAGACAGCTATTATAGAATCAAGTATGAAAATCATTAATAAGCATCATATCATGCTAGTTGGAATGAGGACGTACTATTTATTCCTTTGTATTCTCAGCCATAAACTCACCTCTTAATTAAAAATATGGAGGATTTTTTTAAATTCTCTAATACCAACCATATAACAACTGTGCCATTTATTTCACCAAAATATATGTTTTCAGTAATTATAGTTTTAGGATTTCTTTAGTCAATTTTAAATTACTACTACAGTTTTTTGCTATATATAATCACTATTTTAATTTTCCATTAAAAAATATTTTGTAAAATTAAAATAATTAGTTTCAAGTTTCAACTGTGTACTAATTAAAATAAATTTTATAATATCAGATGAGAAATTTTATTAAACTATTGAAGATACAATAGAAAAAATAAAAAACAATAAATTATGAACTCATAAATGCTTCCTCATGCTGGTATATAAAGAAATGTCATTAAGCTAATAAGTAATGAGATAACTTGTTTACAAAACGCATCTATTTCAATCAAACAAACTTATAAATAAATTAATCAAACAAATTTAGTATAAGTCGAAATGATTTGATAATCACATTTTTTTTAATGAGAAATTATGCATCATACGCTTTCATTCAATCACAATTAATTATTTAGGATATATTTGTTAAATTTTTTATTAAATATCTTAAAATCACAAAAAAATGAAATATAATTAAATAATAGTATAAAAATATTTTATATAATTTATATTTGACTTTTAAACCATCTTTTATTTATAAAAATTAAACAGGTGTAAAAGAATTTATACTAATTTATGTATTTTATTCAACCAATTAAATTAGATCTTGTTGTTAACGTATAAATGATTTACTAAACACATTAATAATATTTTATTAAAATATTTTACAAAAACATATAATTTTTGTTTTTCTTTTTGCAAATTCAATCCTCATGATTTAGTAAATTCATAATTTTGACCCACCCTTCTCCTTAATTAATTTTACGTACATTCTATATCTTTTATTTTAGTTCCATGAATCTTAAACTTAACATATTTACTTGAAATATTATAAAATAATTTAATTGACTAAAATATAAAAATAAAATTTAATATATGGAAATGAATTAATATTAAACTAAAATTTCAAATTTTGTAAAATATAAGTACTATTAAAATAAAAAAATAAAATAATCAAGAGAGTAAAATTAAAGAACTAAAATTACAATTTAGCCAACTAATTTTCTTTTTGAATTCTTAAAAAAAAGTTATGTTTCCTTCATATTATAAAATAACCTACAAAGAAAAATAGTAGTAACTATTTTATATTTTTGAGACTTCTTCTGGCTATCTCCAAAAAATAAAAATAAAAAAGACTTCTGCATAGTATACTTGCTAGCAGTTGTTGCTGGTTTCGTAAAATAAAACATATATAGTATTTTTTTAAAACTTTATTTCGCACATCATCATTAGTCTATTCCCTTTATTACTATCATAATAAAAATAAAGAATTAATTTTTACTTTCCTTAAAAGAAAGTGGGGGGGAAAAACTATAAAACTGAACTTAATTAGCAAAGTGTCAAATTGAGGCTTTTAAAGACAGACATAAATTGATCGTTAATGCTCTAAAAGATGTAAAGAAGGGGACAAGAATTAAATGAACCTTTTCTTTACAAAAATATTTTCATTGAATTAAACCAAATATATGTATGTGCCTTCCTCAACTTACAAGAAACCTGCGGCATACTTTCGAAATGATTGTGTAACTTCTCTTTTCAATGTGTTTTAAGGTCTCATATCTTAAATATATTACGATTAAGCGGGACTCTAAATTATGCAATGGATGGAAACTATCATTAGTATGTAAAAATAACTATTAATTCTTTACCGTTAATTTAAATAAACTTTATTAATTAATTGAACTTGTGAGAATGGATAACCAATATGGATATTTTTCAATAAGTTCTTATTTCATAATTACTTATGTTATAACTATCTAAAGTTTAACAAACAACTTGTTTTGATTATATACGTTAGCAAAGTACTTAAAATATAATTTTAAAAATGTTTGCATGCATACCTATATGTTATTACCGAAATGTACTTCAGTACTGTTTACGGCGAACTCTCTATAATGTATTTCATTCTTCAGAAAGGGGGAGAACTTGTAAAAGATGAGTCTCACGCTCAAGTCAATGAATGAGTGAAATGAGACAAATCAGGAGTAATAAATTCTTTGAGAAAAAATATATGACACGTACCTCATAACTGATATTTATAGCAAATATATGTCTTTTACCTGGTGGTTATTATCTATTTAACTCAATGTATTCCTTTTACCCATTATGCTTTATTTTTATCTGCAGATGTCTTGTTTATTTTGCTTAACTTTATTGAGAGTAGTGTTAATTTGAAATCACGCTAATCAGTCTCTTAATTAATTTGGTTAATTAACTTATTATAGGAATTCGGAGGCCGAAATCCTTTGTATTATTGACACTTCTTCCTACTTTGAAGGATGTCGTTCTACCTTTCGGTTTCCGGCCATGCCGAAATTCGAAGTCTCTTGTGTTTTCCTTGCTGTTGGTGCCTTCAATTTATATTGTTAATCCGAAAATTTTTTGGTCCTAATATCTTAAGGCATTCTTTTGTGTCTTATTCTATTCTTCGGTTTTCGGCCATGCTGAAATCCGAAGTTTTTTTTGCCACCCTCTTCTGAGGGTATTTAGGCCTTCTACTTGCCTTCTATCCTTATAACTATACATTTGCCCCTAGGCTTCAGCCGAAGTGTGAAACACAAGGGTGAAGTCTTTGAAGAAGCATCTGACACACTTCAGATTTGTGCCCTGAGGTCGAAATCCCTAGGTATGAGCCAACTCAATTAGGGTTTGTAGGTTTTTTCACGCCAAGTGATACTGAGGGCGCAAAACGAAATCATCATTTTGGGGCACTATAGGGGAAAAGGGAAAATGAACATTCGTGTGTCGTGGATCATTGATCTAGGCCAAATCAACGGTGATGATAAGAGCGAGAATTTTTTAGTCGTATTGCTATATAAGGGAAGGGAAGTGACAATTTCAGATACACTTTGTCATTTCTGTCTCCTTATTGTTACGAAACCTCTTTCTAGCTCTTCTTCCTCAGTCTCCCTTCTTCAAAGTCAGGTATGTCCCATACTGTTTTTTATATTTCGGACAAATGTCTTCTTCTTCTCCTGTTTCTGAAATCCTTTCCCTTAAAGGTGGTCTTTCAGGATTTGCTGAAATCTCTCCTTTTGCCTTAGGCAGTAACGAAGAGTCAGTAACTCGCCCAATGTTACAAACGGATAATGTTTAACCTTCAAGGTTGAAATTTGTACCTTACTAGAAGGCCAACGTTCTAGCTAAAGTAGCTATGAAACGCAAATTCAAGGGTAATCCAAAAAAGGATTACCCCTCTATTCTAATTGCTTCGTACCACTGGCTAGACGGGGAAGTAGGGGTTTTCTCATCTTGGTACTGGAATAGGCAAATTCTGAGTGACTTTGTAAACAAAGTCCAGGTCTAGTATTTTGAAGATTGTGAAGATTTTCCCTTTCTTGCTCACCGTTGTAAGGATTTTTCTATTCCGAACCCAAATTTTGTCTTCCTGGGTCGGTCCATATAGGATAAGGGGGATTTTTTCTATGTGTACAATTGTATGTTTTCGGTTTTTCATGTTAGGCTTCCCTTTGATGACTTTATCATAGGGATACTTAGAGTGTTGAACTATGCCCCCAGTCAACTACATCCGAATGCTTGGGGCTATATCCAAGCATTCCGAGCTTTATGTTTGTTTACCTACACCAAGGCTACTCCTAGCCTTTTCTTTCGCCATTTTACTACTCGACCTCACGAGAAATGCAAGTGGGTTTCTCTCTTTCGAAAGACTGACAACCCTCTTTTTGTTTTTTCTGTTACTTTAAGCTTTTTGATAAAGTAGAGTCGAGTTACTTTTGTTTTTAGGTACTGCTTGAGCTGAACTATATAGTTTGGGGGTACCAGTGTTTGATTCACTTTCACTATTTGGTTTTTGGAATTTTGAGGAAGGTCTTGCCTTTGCCAAAAATGAAAATTTTCAGGAGGGTACTCTTGTAATCGTGAACTGAGTTGAAGTTTTTTGTAGAGTACGACCTTATGCAAAAAATGTAAATTTTTGGGAGGGTAATCTATCAAGCTTTAAGCAAGTCGAGGTTTATTCTTGTAAAAGAGTAGAAAAGAGCAGAAAACGAGTGGAGTCGAAATGTCCTTCTTTTATAGATAGGTGTGGTGCTTTATTAAAAGCCTTTTTGGAGAAGGTCTCATTGTGGGATAAAAAACAAAATAAGGAAAAGAGAGCTCCAAAAGAAGTATGAGCTCAGTTTAACTATAGTACATCTTGAGGTATGTTAAATTCCAAGTTCTCAGAATTAGCTTCCTTATCAGTTCTTCTAACTTGTATGTGCCATTTGCGAGGCCTTGATGAATTCAAAAAGTTCTGTCCCAATTAGAAGCTAACTTTCCTTCATTCTTTTCCTTTCTTGCTTCACCAGTTGAACGCTAAACTAGGTTACGTGGAAGAAAATTTCTCGGTCTAACCTTGGAGTTGAATTGTCATGACATTCGTTGTTTGGTAGCTTCCGTGATGATTATGGTGTGGTTTCTTAATTCTTCAATGCAGTCCACGGGTAATATAGCATCTGTTGCGAAGGTCAATCGAAACGGGGTATCTTGTTTAGATGTCTAGGGAGTGCAATGATATGCCCATAAGACTTCGGGTATTTGGTCCGCCCATGCCCTTTTGGATCCATCAAGTCGTTTCTTCAGTTTTGTCAAAATGATTTTACTATCTGCTTTGGCTTGCCCGTTTGTCTATGGGTGCTCAACCAAAATAACTTTGTACTTAATGTCAGGTCCTTTCAAGAAGGTGTTGAATTTTTTTATTTGTAAACTAAAGACCATTGTCGGTGATGATTGAGTGTGAAATGTAGAAATGAGTCACTATGCTTTACCAGGTAAACTTTTGTACATTTGGTGGCCAAGGTTCAGCCTCTACCCATTTGGTGAAATAGTCAATAGTCACTAGGAGGAATTTGCGTTGTCCTCGTGCTAAGGGAAAAAGGCTAAGAATATTCATTCCCCAGGTGCAAAAAGGCTATGGGGTTGTGATTGTCCGTAACTTATCTACTAGGGAATGAATCAAATTTGCATGCTTTTGGCACTGAATGCATTTTTTAACAAATGTGGCACAACCCCCCCTTTAATATAGGCCAATAGTATCCAACTTGTAATACTCGGTTTTTTATTGATCTCGCCCCCAAATGAAAACCACAAATTCCTTAATGTATTTCTTTGAGGACATAATTTGCTTCTTCGTTACCCAGACATTTTAAAAGAAGGGCCGAAAAACTTCTTTTGTAAATTTCTCCCGAAATTATGGAAAACTGTGATGCCTTTGTTCTCAACTTCTTGGCTTTGGTTGATTTGTAGGGTTTTTCCATGTTGCAGAAAGTCTAAATCTTAGTGTGCCGATCAATTTTTTCTACAGAGATTGAATAGACCGAGATACTAGGGAGGGGCAATTCTTATTGCAAGAAGGTGCACAATTGGCCTGGTTTTCGGGAACTAGCTAGTTTGGCCAGTTGGTCTGCCCTTACATTCTGTTCTCTTGGTATATGCATTACTTTCACGTCTTCAAACTTTGTTTTTGCATTAGAAATGCATGGTAGTATTGCTATAATCTTGTGTCAATGACTTGAAAGGAACTGTTCACCTGTTTTACCACGATCTTGGAATCAGTAAGGCATTTGATTCATGTTGCCCCCATGTCTTCGGCTAGTTTGAGTCCTACCAGTAGTGCCTCATATTTGGCTTGCTGTTGGAGGGTTTAAAGCCAAATCTTAGAGATTGTTCTATGATAATGTTGTTGGGTCCTTCCAATATGATGCATGCCCCACTTCCCCTGCTATTGGAAGATCTATCCACATGCAATGTCATATGAAAGGGATGAGTGGTTGGTACTAGATGCAACTTGTTGGGGAAGTCTATCAAGCATTGTGCCTTGATTGGTCCCCTTGGTTTGTATTTGATGTCGAATTCTGACAATTCAACGGACCATGACACCATTCTTCCTGCCAACTCGGGTCTTCTTAACACTTTAGGAATTGGACAATCAATCCTTACTACTATTGTGTGGCTTTGGAAATAAGGCCGAAGTCTTCATGTTGAACTAACTAATGCTAATGTTGTTTTCTCTACTATTTGATATTTGGTTTCGGCATCTTGGAGCATTCAGCTTATGTAGTAAACTGGTTGTTGTCCTTCGATAGTATATTGTACTGTGACTGTGCTGATGTCTTCTTTTGAGATGGAAAGGTATAAAAGCAATAGTTTGTCCGGGTTTGATTTGATCAAAATAGGGGAGACACAATGGACTTCTTTAGTATGAAAAGGTATACACTTGCCCTAGGCTTCAACCAAAGTGCGAAGCACAAGGACGAAGTCTTTTAAGGAGCATCCGACACACTTGAATTTGTGTATGAGATTAAAATCCCTAAGTATGCCATAGATTAAATAATAATATATAATTAAAATGTTGCAAACTTTACTTACAAGTTGGTAGAGCTAAACCGAAAATCATCCTTCTAATCATAATTAATACATTTGTAGTAAAAAAAATAAATTAATACAATTATGATTTCAAAAAGGAGAGCTTTTGCACTGTGCGGTTATTCAAAACTTGTCTTGGAACTCGACAGTATGGATCATCATTTTATTAAAAAACCATGTTCATTAGATAGTCTATTATATTAAATGTAAATTGTCCACTTTTATGCTAAAGAGAAAATGACAAAAAGGAGGGACTCGTCATCAACTATTATGCTTTTTGTATTCAGCTCGATTGCAAGCAAATACCATATGTCCCACTTCAGTGCAAATGCTACTCTCTGTAATTAAAGAGATTGTTAAATTTATAATTGTATTAATTAAACTAGGAAATATAGTATCAGAATAATGAAATAGATTAAAAAAGTAAAAAAAAAAGTAAAAACATTATTCAATTGATATTGTTCTTGCACATAGGTATCGAACCTTCTTCCAAAGCGTGAGTCTCTAGTTCAATAATTCCTCCGAGCTAGTGTATGCATATACATGCAAAAGCATTCTAATACTCAAGTCAGAGATGGATCGAATATCGTACCACAAAAAGTACAGTGTATCAGCAAGAAAGTAATATAATAATCTCCTAGTCAGACCTGTATCAGTAGTTTACTATTTATATAATGTTATTGAGACTTTTCCTATAGTGAGCTCCACTTATGTCTGTACACAAGTCATACCTTTAAGGAATCTGGTTTCAAAGTCAACCAGCTCAATGGCCTATCCGGTCCAAATGGGTCCATCTTGGTAGGGTAGGTTCAGTCTCGGGGGTTCCTTGATACATATACAAATGCAAGACAAATTTTATATAATATTGATGGTTTAAAAAAATTATTTTAATTCTTATAAACTATATTGATGCTTATAAAAAAATTGTTTATTATTACTTATGAAGAACTAGTACAAGAAAATTAAACTAGTTTAAATCAGAAAAAAAAAATCTTATTTTGTTTTTTATCTTTAAAAAAAGCAATTCTAGTTCTTATTTAATTTTACATCAAAAGTTAATTTAAAATTAAATTAATTTTTTTTATAAGCTAAGCAAGAAATAATAATGCTTGAAACCACAACGCATGTTTTCCATATAAAGATTAAAGTTTCAAACAAAATAGAATGTGACCCTCGAGTACAACTACTTAGGGCCCTATTCGAAAAAAAAAAAAAAACAATAAATCTCCCATTCAATAGGCCAAAAGATAGGTTTATCACTCATTCTACAAACAAATGAGAGGTGAGTTGTGTTGTCCTACGCTATTCCCAAGAGGTAATTTGTGTTCTAAAATATGGGACTTCCGACATTGAGTTCTTGAAAACTTATCCATTTCAGGCTTTCTATAGATGCTAGATAGTCGCAAACCACACACACACCAGACCATTTGTTTGTCAAGGTTGCCCCTAGCCAACTCCATGAATTGTCTGCCATGATTGCGAACATTATCTTGTATTGTTGTAGTTATTGCCCACCATGTGCAAATATCCATCCAAACCATCACACTTGTTGAGCATGTGAAGAAGAGGTGAGACCTTGATTGATCTGGCGCACCGTCATGCAATCCACACTTATCGACTTCTAGTTGGATGATACCATATTTTACCAAATTGGATCGAGTTGGTAATGGATCAACTTCTAGTTTCCAAACCAAAAGTTGAACATTATGTGGAACTCCTTTTGTCCAAATTAAATTGAAAAAATCATCCTTTAGTTGTCGTAAGTCTGTTGTGAGGACTTCGTATGATTATGCTATAGTGTAAACCATTGCACCTATTGTTGTGGCCAAATCCAATGATCCTAGGCCCCCTTTGAGACATCGAACATACTCAACCTATTCCCTGGCTCCTCCACCAAACATTCCTCCCAAGCAAAGAGTCCCCTCCTCTAATCCCATTACCACTACCTTCCCTATCACCCAAATGTCCTTCACCGAAACATTCTTGTTTACTGCTAACCTAAAAAAAGCGTCATAATCATGTTGCAGGATTTGATCCCCTAACGACTTATGTCACCAAAAACTAGTTTCTACTCCATCCCTAATTCGTCGGTGTATATGACTAAGCCACCATCCCTTAACCCTTTTATCCTCCCCTTCAAATTGGACCTTAGGCCATTTCTGTACACACCTCCCCTGCCTCACCTTGGTAGAAAAAAGAAGCAAATCAAGAGGTTAATTTACTCCCAAATTAGTGAGCATTGTTTCTCCTAGAATCTTCGGAATATCTGAACTGCAATGCAAGACACTAATAGTCCCATAGTTACGTGCATCAATTTTTGTATTCGTCATTTCAACTTCCATAAATTCAAAACTTGAATCCGACATTAACGTTTCCTATTCCTCCCACCATCGGCACCACCATTCTGAATCATACTCCTATTCTGATGACTCTTCCATCGAGATGGCCTTTTTTGAATAGACGTTAACGAAATCAACTGACAAATGCATCTCTTCCACTATCTGAATATAAATAAACAATCTGTTAATTCATACTTTTTGCATTACATTAATAGAGCTCGAATCAATAGTCTTGATTAACAATTTGGCTAGATACAAATGTTGTTTTTAGGCAATATCTACATTCAAGGTTAGGAAATCACCACTGTTCCACCTAATAAATGAAAAAAGTTGGTTAACCAACTATGAATCGGCACCCGATAGCATCTCACTCTCACTCATGCAAACCTCTCCTTAGCCACCGTATTTGGTTCCCAACGAGATAAATTATAAATGTAATTTATAAAGCATAGACAATCTCTAGAGATTTAACCTAGCCAACAAAACAACCCTCAAGCTCCATAACTACACCCTCCTCCATAGAAAAGGATAATCCCTTCCAACTTTCATCTAAGTTAGACTCAACTGGAATACATTTGGGACGTCACACCTATTTGTGCACTGAGGATGCCCCTCCACCTCTATCATATTTTCCGATTTTAGAGCAGGACAATTATCCTTCACAGTGCTGATTGCATTCCTTTGCTGACGTATCCTCCGTTCACCCCACCAGAACCTCTTAAGATTCACCCGTATAGCTTGAAGGGTTCCAATCCAAATGGCATTCGATCGCTTTTCCATCCCCACAACATCTCTAACGAACCCAAAAGTCACAAAACCAAAACACTGGCCTCTCTAGTTTCTCTTACCTAGAATAATGACCTCTCTTACATGACTCTATTTGTCAAAGACATTCTACATGGCATGTTTCTCAAAGCTCTTCGAAAAGTTTGTGAAAAAGAAAATTAATTGCTCATTCCTCGCTACATTGTTGCTGCCTATGACCAAAATTAACAGGGATTTTTGCGATGAACAATCACATAATGGTACCCGTGGTGATGGTAGCTTCCGCGCCGGAGTAAGGGTAGGAGAAGACCGGCGCGATGAGGAAGGAGACGCCTTGCCGAAAGGGGAAAGGAGGGACAGCAAGGAAGGGGGCGGACAGACGATTGCAACACCGAAAAAGGAAAAATGGCGTGTAAATGGAGTAGGCCGGAAAACGGGTGAGAAAGCGGACCTCGGAGAAGGTGTACCTGACACCGACAAAAGTGACTGGCGACGTGACGGGGGGACAGGCGGCGTGCCGCATCAGTGGGCAGACAGCTCGACCAATCACAGCGCGACACGTGGCCTCGACGAAGGCAGTCAACGGCAACGGCTGACGCAGCACGTGAATCGAGGAACAGACGCTGACTTGGTGGGGCCCGATGGTCGAAACACACCCAATCAGAACGCGACACGTGGCCACGGGGACCGAGGTCAAACGCAATGGCTATTTCAGCACAATTTTCGAGGTACCGCCACTAACGAGTGGGCCCCGCTGGTCGCTGCTCATCCACTCAGATCGCGCCACGTGGCTTCCAACACAGCACACTGCCCGAGCGGTCCCATCAGCGCGAAACACGAGCCTGCACGTCTGCGGCTGTGGGTCCCGCGCATCACTGCGTGCAGATAGCGCACGCGGACCGAGACGTGCGTCGTGTCATCGTGGACACGCATCACGCGGAATCGGACGATCTGGGCCAGTCCGGACAGGCATGCTGGGCCAAAAATAACACGGTTCACAGGCCCAGTCGCTCGGAGGAGGGGTGCAAACAGAAACAGCGAGGTGAAAATGTTTCGGAATCGGATTTGGAGGAAATTTCGACACGGTTTGAAGGAATTAAAATATTTTTGGGCAATGGACTGGTAGGATATGATCGTCACATAAGCAGCTCCAATGTTCAACAAACTCATCCTGATCCGGAGCTAAGAAGATTATAGGTGAACGATGAAAGTATCAGGAAAAAAGATAGTGCCAAAGACGAGTCACAGTTCAAAAACGGTACAGTTGATAGTCACAAGGCAGAGTCAAGTGCTACAAAGATTTACAATTGCAATCAATGAGAGTGGGTGGGGGAGAAAGAAATGTCATGGGGAAGGAAGGGGAACAAACAGATGATTAGTACTTGGAGGCAGGTTCGAAGGCATAGTATAGATGGGAGCGACCTCCAATTGTGTAATTGGGAGGGAGACGAGGAGCAATCAAGCCAAAAGCAAGGAGGAGAAGGTAGTGAAATGGAAAAAATGTGGGCAGCAATGAAAGTAATAGGTATTACTGGGGAGCAATCTGATGCGGTATATATAGCAGAATTACGAAAAATGGAAGACAGAGATAAGGCGGAAAAGGAAAAGAGGGGGAGGAGGGAACAAGGGGTAGTCTAAATGAAGCTTCTATCACTGAATGTGAGGGGTTTTAGGGAGCGGGTGAAAAGGAGGCGAATCAAGAGGATGGTAGTAGAGAATCAGATCGACATATGTTTGTTTCAGGAAACAAAATGCTCTAATTTGATGGATTGGGAGATAAAGGAGGTTTGGGGGACAGATGAATGCGATTGGAGAATACTCCCATCAATGGGGCTGAGTAGGGGTTGTGTCACAATTTGGAGGAAAGAGCTGCTAGAGGTGGTGCGACAGATCCAAGGGGAGGGTTTTTTAGGTGTAGCCTTTAAAGGGAAGACTTCAGACGCAGTCAACTGTGTGGTCAACGTTTATGCTCCATGCACATTGGAAGGAAAGAGAAAGATATGGACCGACTTAATGATGACTACAAAAGGGGTCCCAAATGTAAGATGGGTGGTTGGAGGCGATTTTAATGCGGTCACTGGAAGGAGTGAAGTGATAGGAAGATCGGCCTACCATTCGAGGAGGGAGATGGAGGAATTTGAATTTTTCATTCATCAGATGGGACTGGTAGACATTCCAGTCATTGGAAGAGGAGTCACATGGATTTCACCAGATGGGCAGTCAGCAAGCAGATTAGACAGGTTCCTTTTCTCACCCGTGCTGATGGACGAGTGGGGAATTACTGCACAGAGGGTAGGCTCGAGGGAGTTCTCTGACCATTGCTGGATCAGCACCATCGATAATAAGCAGAATTGGGGACCTAAGCCATTCAAGTTTTTTGATTATTGGTTGGAACAGGCATCCTTTGGAGAGTTTATAGCAGAAAGGTGGAATATGATTCAGGTTTCAGGATGGCAGATGTATCAGTTGGCAAGGAAGTTAAAGGCCATTAAAGTAGACATAAAAAACTGGTCTGAAGACATGTGGAAAAAAGATATTAACTTTCTGGCCGAACGGGTTCGGGGGATGGAAGAGGTTGACCAACAGTTACTGGCAGGTGTACAGGTGGATAATAGAGCCAGGCAGGACCTCCTGACAGAATACTGGTCCAAAGCAAGGGTCATGGAACATGCATTGGCACAGAAATCAAGGGTGAAATGGGCTATCAATGGAAACAATAATTCCAGGTACTTCCATAATTGTTTTAAGTCGAGATGTCAGGCAAACTCCTTGTTGGCAGTCCAATCGGATTCGGGGTGGTTGGAGAGTGTGTTTGATATAAGAGCCAAAGTATTAGAACACTTTTCAGGGAATTTCCAGGAGAGATGGAAGGATCGACCAACCATAGACGGAGTGCCTATTGCTCAGATATCAGAACAGCAAAGGCAGGAGTTGGAGGAGCTTTTTCTAGAGGAGGAGATTAAGGCGGCGGTGTGGGCATATGAAGGAGGGAAAAGCCCCGGGCCCGATGGTTTTGGAATGAATTTTTATAGATCATGTTGGGAAGTCATTGGGGCAGATGTGGTTAAGGCAGTACAGAAGTTTCATGGGTCTGGGATTTTACCGAGAGGGGTAAGCTCTTCTTTTATTGCTCTCATTCCAAAGGTGGCCCGACCAGTAGGTTTAAGCCAGTACCGGCCTATCTCTCTAATATCGAGTGTGCAAAAGATTATCTCGAAGATACTTTCTGAGAGGTTGAAAAAAGTATTGGTGGGTTTAATATCGACCTCTCATACGGCTTTTCTGTCTGGTAGATCAATCTTGGATGGAGTAGTCGTGGCAAATGAGCTTCTGGACTGGGCAAAAAGGAGATGACATCCGTGCTTCTTGTTCAAGATGGATTTTGAGAAGGCTTACGACTCGGTCAACTGGAATTTTCTGGATTATATGCTGGGTAGAATGGGGTTTGGAAGGAGATGGAAATTATGGATGAGTGCTATAGTCCGGAATAGCTATGTGTCAATTCTAGTAAACGGATGTCCGACTCCAGAGTTTAAACCAGCGAGAGGGTTGAAGCAGGGAGACCCGCTATCGCCTTTCCTGTTTTTGATAGTGGCCGAAGCACTACCAGCACTGTATACAACAACAATCCAAAAAGGTCTGTACAAAGAACTAATGGTGCAAGAGGATGTTAAGTATTCAGTGCTACAGTATGCGGATGATGTCATAATGATGGGTGAAGCGGACTTGCAATCGGTATGGCAATTGAAGGTAATTCTAAGGGGGTTTGAAATGGTGTCAGGATTAAAGGTAAATTTTAGTAAGAGCAGTTTCTATGGTCTAAATGTGTCGGAATCCTTCACATTGGCGGCCTCTAGAGTGCTAAACTGTAATGGTGGATCATTACCGTTCAAATTCTTAGGGATACCGGTGGGAGTCAACCCTAAGAGGGAACAACTTTGGAAGCCAGTTATTGATCAGTTCAATAGGTGATTGTCAGGGTGGAAGGCAAGGAACATGACTTTTGCTGGAAGGTTGGTATTATTGAACTCTGTGTTAACTTCACTTCCTCTGTACTTGTTATCATTTTATAAGGCCCCCAAGTCAGTGCTGAAGACACTCAAGAGGATGCAACGTACTTTCTTATGGGGCGGTAATGATAGTCAGTCAAAAATTGCATGGGTGAAATGGGAAAAAGTATGCAGACCAAAAGATGAGGGTGGGCTAGGAGTGAAGTGTTTGGAGAAATTCAATTTGAGCTTGCTGGCAAAATGGAGGTGGCGAATATTAACAGATGAGGCGGCTATTTGGGGACCTTTGTTGAGAAGTCGGTACAGAAAGGTAGAGGGGTTTGTGGTGAGGCCCACGTCTTTTGGCCAAACATCGCAGTGGTGGAAAGACATATGGGCCCTTGATGGACCAAATGCGACCTTGCCTGGATGGTTCAACACGCGAGTTAACAGGTTAGTCAGGTCTGGAGGGGGGACATTATTCTGGAAGCAGAGGTGGTTGAGAGCGACAGCTTTCAGTGAACTTTTCCCTAGATTGTATGCTTTGGCAGAGGATAAGTTTACTACTATTAAAGAAGAGCGAGATACGGGAGGCCATCTTTCATCATGGAAATGGGTCTGGCGGAGGGAGTTGTTCGTCTGGGAGGAGCAATTGCTTCTGGCTTTACAGGAGGCGGTAAGCGAAGTTGTATTGGTCGAGTGGGATTTAGATGTGTGGGGATGGAATTCAGGAGAGGGGGGGATATTCAGTGGCCGAAGGATATAAGGTGTTGAATCAAGAAGTATCTGATATAGGAATCAATTTTGTCGACTCCCAGGATCTACGTAGGTTGTGGAAGCAAAAGCTGCCGTCAAAGGTACTGTTGTTCTCCTGGAGATTGCTAAGGGACAGATTGCCCACTGTTGAAAACCTGCTAAGGAGGGGGATTCACGAACCGGTGCTCAATTCTGTCTGTGTGTTTTGTAATAATGGGATAGAGACTAAGGATCATTTATTTTTACAATGCCCGATTATTCAAAGGTTGTGGTATAAAGTTCTCAGCTGGGTAGGGGTACAGACACCACTGCCGGAGGATCTGAATCAATTGTTCCTATTATCCTCTGCCTGGGTGGTGGGAACGAGGAAGGAAAAGTACAGGTATGTCTTCTAGACTTCAGTATGTTGGATTATTTGGCTATCAAGGAATGAAGTTATTTTTCAAAGGACCAATGCTGAATCCCTTAATATGTTAATGTCCATAAAAATGTTTTCTTGGAAATGGTTGTTGTACTCTTTTGGTTTTAAGGCAGGGTAGGTATTTTCTGACTGGTGCTTCCAACCGAGATTATCTATGCTGAATATAAAATAGATTTATAGGTTGTGTGGGTATTGTAATACTATACTATTTGTACATCATGTTGAAACGTTGTGTTTCAGCTTCCTATAATAGAATATAATTTTGCTGTTCAAAAAAAAAAAAAAAATTGTTTGCTTTCCTCCTCCCCGAGCTCACTATAATCCATTCTCCACTACCCCTTGACCTTGCCTCACTATATTGAATTTTATTACTCATAGAAAAAGTCTTTTTCATTCACGTAGTAAAAAATCAAACGTCTAACATGTTTAAAAAAAAAACCAGCTATCTACTATAGTTGCGTTAATCTTGTTGGTATTAATTAATTCACTTTCTTGTACGTAAACATTTATAATGACTATAATAATTTTGTTTTTTTTTTAGTGGGCTTACACTGTTGATGCCTAAAAATTTAGTGTTACTCGTTGATGTTTTCTCATTCAAATTAGTGCATGCTGCTCGAAAAGGCTCAATTATATATGCTTTTGCAACTAGAATTCAAGTACATTTTTTAGGAAATAAGACTCCAGAAATACATATATAAAAAAAGGTCTTGAAAAGGTGAACGAAAGAATTATTCATAGCGTAAGCATTGTGCAAAGAAAAAACAAGTTGTGAAATAGTTTCAAATTAATGGTAGTGGTTAAAAAGCAAAGCAGCTCGTAGAATAATAAAGTGTGAATATCATTGAGAAGAATCATGCTAGTTGGAATGAGTACATACATTCCATTGTCCTGCTTGGAATCCTATACGACCTAGTTTCCTATGACAAAGAGAATGTATATATTTTATTCTTTTAATTGTCACACTCATAATCTCAACCCTCAAAAATGGAGGGAAAATTTTTTTAACTATCAATTAAAGTACCAACCATATAACAAAATATGCCACTTGTTTAAAGTTGACATAGCTTTTATTCCTGACAATTATCAATTATTCCGTGATTTAAACTTTTTATGTGCACTCATAGAGCTTTTTTTTCAAGAACTCTTTTGCTGAAAATATCAACAACACTTTTTTTTTTTTTAAAAAAAAAAAACTCCAATCACAATCACAGTTTTTTTTAGGGTTTATCATGTTGTATTGGATGTACGAGATATAATTGATAATTAATTACGTTTTATTGAAAAATATAATTTCAATGATTTTATTTCCAAATACAAAATTTGAGCTTCAAAACTTGCTTTAAAAAAAATCTAAATTCAGTTCTACTCATCATCATACCAATATTATGTTATTATTCTCATTTAGCTGACTATGTTAAATAGCTATGTATTGATAATATTTTAAATAATTAATTTTTTCTTATATATCTTAAATACTTTTTCAATTTTTCTATAAAATTTCTTCAAAAAGATAAATACTATAGTGAATAACAAAACAACTTAAATTTTAAAATTTTGAGAAAATAGTTTCTTCAGCCAGTGTTGCTAACTGCTATGCAGGTCGGGCAGAATAAAACTCAATTACCCCTTTGATAAACACTCCTTTTGAAAATTATAGCCAACCCTTTAAGTTATAAATAACTACGTAAGCATAAAATAAATAATTCATTTTTTGGTTGTTTCTTTTTCCTTGAAAGAAAGTAGGAAAAGAAAAGTTATAACCAAACTGATGAAGTTATCCAAAGTTTGCTAACAAAGTGTCAAAGGCTTTTAAAGATAGGTATAAATTGATCCTTAATGCACTAAAAGATGCAAAGAAGGAGACAAAAATTAAATTGGCCTTTCTTTAGCCAGAAAAAAAAAAAAAACAACTTCGAATTAATTTGTGCCTTCCCTAAGTTACAAGAAACCTACGGCTCCTTTTTGAAAAGATTGTGTAACTTTTCTTTTCAATTTAGCATAATGGAAGCTACCGTCAATTGAAACTATTTTCATTAATTAAATTAAATTATGCCAGGAGAAAGACAACATATAAATTAATTTATGAGATGACTTATTTTCTATAAGTTTCTTACTTCAAATATTAATTATTAATTATTATTGGTACGAGTAATATGTGCTTAATCAAATATTTTCATAAATGTTAACCAATATTCTTCAAATAAGTGAACTAATTAACATTTAAGATTTAAATTTAGGAGGTTTCTAACAAGACTCAAAAACACTGTGAAAAAAGGATGAGTACATACAAAAAGTATTTTGTCGTCACTCAATTTAGTAAAAACTTCACCGGAGTAATTATGCATATATTAAATTCTTATTTGATATAATAATGCTTAATTTGTTTCATTTATAGATATATGAAATAGATTTGATTCTCTAATACAAGAAACTAAGTCATCTCAAGGACTTGGTATAATAATTGGATAATTTTGTTTTTAGACAAGATGTGATCTTAATGTTCACAATATTTGGTTGAATTTAATCAATACCTAATTTTAGTTTGAGATATTTTGTGTCAGGATAACCTATTATGTGGATTAGGCTATAAGCCTAATCTGAAACAATATAATGTATTCTCGACACACATATGTTTTAGGAAAGATTATTTTTAAATAAGTGATATCAAATGAACAAATATTACCCATACAATATTTATACATAGATAATAGAGAATTTAACGTAGGAGAAAAAAATAGAAAAATTTTATACAATCTTATGAAACTTTAAAGGATGTCCCTATAATTTATTTTTATTTTATTATTTACTAAGTGTCTTAATTTAGGCCAATTTAATCGTATCCAGTTAAGTCCAATTTAATTTTATTAAGTTCATAAACCATTGGAATTCTTAACTTAAATTTAGGAATTAGGATTGAGTTTGTTTTATATATATATCCAAGTTAATCTCCATTTGTACTCAGTTAGATTTAAACGAAAGTTAATTATGAAATCATCCAAGAAAACGCATAGGAATATGTGATCTTTGTGACAAAACTGGGTACGTCCATTACGTTACTGTTGTGTATATTTTTACGTCGTTGTGGCTTTCGTAGCAAGATAGACATAACACACTCCGCACCATTGTTCATATTCCCATAGGACTGCGGGAAACGCAGTAGAACTGAAAGGAATCACCTCACACTGTTGTGTGTGTTTTCACAGAATGGTGAAATATGCAAGAAAAACATCACACCACCAATACCCTTTTGCAAATTTTTTTTGTCATACCTTTTGAGTTGTTTGGATTTAAATGGGGTTGGTCAAGTTTTAAGGTTAATTAAATGAAAGATATATATAATTTATCTAAACAACAATAGATGTCACATCTATATTAAGTATTCAAATTTATATTTAACTTTTTCGTTTTATTATAAAAAAATGAAAGGATTATGATTAAAAAAGATTAAACATAATTATTGTTTTTCTTATTATGTATTCACAGATCTTAAACGTCACATAAAAAGAAATTAAGAAAATATTTGAGTCCAATATACCATGTAATTATATATATATATATATATATATATATATATATATATATATATATCAATCTAGAATGAGTATTTTTTACTTAAGTTATAATTAACATAAAATATTTTTTATATTATTTTTTTACAAATCATAATTTTCTAATAAACTTGTTATTTAAAGAATTCAAATTATATAAAAATTGGCATAAAATGCATTTTTAATGCAAACAAGAATTATTTAAATAGTATCCCATTAAAAATGTCAAATCCTGCCATTTTTTATATAAATTTCAATACAATTTATAAAATACACACTTAAAAATAGATTTGTTTTAAAAATATTTATTTATCTTGATCATTAATTTGATCAAACCACAATTCTGAAATGTGATTTTACTACCACATAAGATTTTTAGCAACGTGGCTTCCAAAGAAATAGAATTTAATGGGCATGAAAGCCCACATGGCTCATGTGGTTTAATGGTAGCAAACTTATCTTAATGGTAGCAAAAGCACTTCCTTGAAACTCAATTTTGATCCTTAATTGTAAGTTAAAGTTGTATTTTTAAAAATTTTGAAACTGCTCCAAACACTTTAAAGTTAAAGAAAACGAGACAAGACTCTTACACAAGTTCCAAATTTATACGTATGTATATGTATGTTTTACTATCCTCTAAGGAGGAAATAAAATAGACATTATTTTGCAACTCTCCATTTTATTCCATGATTTTAAGTTAAGAAATGTAAGCAAGACATTTGTTTTATGAATTGAGTGTTGCAAATCAATTCTAGATGCATATGTTTGAATCACAATGATTTTTTTTTTTTTTTTGAAAGGCAAGCACAATATGTATATTAAAAGAAAGAAAAGGGTGAAACAAAGAGTTTTAAAAATCCAATACAAAACACAGACTACTGATAACTACTTTGAGTCAAAATAGTTATCTAATATGATAATCAATTGCACCAAAACAACTTAAAGAAATTACTTCATATATAATAAACAAAGACGGATACTACACCACTAAAAAACAAACAAATCAAACTTATACAACAGGCAACGAAGATATCCTAGAATTTCTTCAAATCATATGTTATATCATTCAGGAGCCAGTTTTTCTTATGAAATATCCTTTTGCTAGTCATTTTGAAGTAATGCTATGCAACATCTTCTATGTTATGAGAAATATATATATATATTTTACGGAAAAATAATTTAAATTTTTAAGAATTAATGCTTCTGATAGTAATATTATTATCATATGGGTACGTTTTCGTATATATTGATGTCCAATAGTATTATATTAAGTTGGTTTGATGTCGTAATATTATACACTAAGATATAAATAATACATCATTATGTTGTGAAGGATCAGTCCTTTTACTAAACCCGATTTTGTTTGTCACATTTAAGAGGTGTGATATCTATATATTTATAATTTGAAATATGAGAGATAGCAAGATACTTTTTATCACATTCATTCTGACAGCATTTTTTATTTGTTAAAAATTATAAATAATAAAAACAATAATTTTGGAAGAGATCTGATTATAAATAGAATAAAAAAACTGTGATGTTGAATAAATTATAATAAATAATAGTAAAAATGTTAACAAATAATAAAAAATATGTTATTAACATTAATGTGTCAATAAAACATATTGCTTTTTAAATATTATTTGTTAATTTTGATAAAGGGAGATTTCAGATTTACGACTTCTTCTTTTTTATATATATGAATTTTGTTATTATTTCAATATTATAATTTTTAAATGTTTTTTTTTCTTTACTATGTACAACTAGAAAAGTATTATTATTTTAATGTTAAAATCTTTAAAAAAGTAATGAAAGTCCAAAAATAACATTTAGAAGTGTAACAATGAACTCAATTAGAGAAATCTAAAAATATTATAAAGTATGTTTATAAAATTTTATACACATAGCTAAATCTTCAACGTACTCACAAACTTTTATAACTACTTATAGATTATAGATTCAAATTTGAACTGAATGAAAACTTTATCCATTAATTATAAATTTCTAATATAGCATTTAATGTATGGTTTATCAAGTACCAATACGCATGTTATCCACTATCTCACCATTAATTATTTTATGCAAAAGTAAAGTGACCTAGATTATATATATTGTCACCATAGTTGATCCACAAGTCCTTGAGCACCGTACCCATTAGAACAAGATTATGTGGGATATATATCGCAAATTCTTCTGTCAAAAGGCAAACTTGTTATTAATGCTTTTAATATGTAAAAATCACTTTCATACGTCTTTATTAATTTGGCCATATCCATCTTTGTATGTTATGTAAAGTTGACGAAAAAATCAAATATAAAATAAAATTGTTTTCTCTCTCCAGATTTTCTACTTAATTCGAACATTAATTGGTGCCATTTCATCATCAATGTAAACCCATCACATATGGTGCTTTGCTGAAGAGGGACAGAGGATGGAATAAATCCCCATGAATTATACACAATCCGACAGGAAAAAGAGACTTTTCTAGACTAAATCTTTATAGGATCAAGCAAGAGAAAATTGAAAATGTGTATCAAATGTTGTTTTATGCAGTCCATTATAGGCTGCTGCTGCCATTTCATAAAATATTATACAAATGATCAAGAACGTGCTATAACCAAGGAATTATTATAATGCAAAACTTGGTTGTGCTTGTAATTAATTACGCTATCAATAACTGATGAGACAATATATGATATTATATATTTAATTATAATATAATATTTAGGTTCATAAATTAGTTATCATAAATATAATTTAAAATATTTATTATTTTTTAAAAGTAGTTTCATATTATAAGTAGTTTTCTTAATTTTAGCTTATTATGTTTTTTTAATTTTAGTTTATTATCTTTTTTTTATTGTAGTCTATTATCTTTCCTTGATTTTAGCCTATTATTTTTCATATAACGTGGTATATAACCACAAAGTTGTTAATAGAATAGGGACGAAATTATCTTCCTTAGCTAAAAGATTGAAATTCTCTCATGCTCCTCTCACTTTCTTAGGGTTTCCTCTACCCTACTTTTTTTCTTCTCCTCTCCCCTGTCTATTTCTTGCGTTAGTTACCATGACTGACTCCAACAAACTTCACACAACTCTTGTTGGATCAAACATCAAGAACTATATCTCCATCATCTTGGAGATGACAAACGTCCAATCTGCGACGTGGGCAGAACTGTTCAAGATTCACACACGTTCTCACAGGATGTTTCACCACATCATTCCATCGAAGCTAGGCAAGGAGACCACGTAAAACACTGATGCTGAAAAAGGAGTTGTGGTCAACCCTTGATGCTACGGTTCTTCAATGGATCTATGCAACAATCTTCCACAAACTATTGCATACGATTCTTGAACTAGATGCAATGACAATTGAGACATAAAATAGATTGCGTGATATATTTCAGGACAATAAGAATGTTTGGACTGTCACTCTTGAGCAAGAATTCTCCCATACAAATATGGAGGATTTTCAAAATGTATCTGCCTATTGTCAACGACTCAAGGAGTTGTCGAATCAACTCAAGAACGTTGGCGTACCAGTTTCAAATAACCGTCTTGTTCTTAAAATGGTGGTTGGCCTTACCGAGGCTTACAATGGAGTTGTGACGCTCAGCCAAAGCAACCCTCTCGCACCGTTGTATGAAGCTCACTATATGCTCACTTTAGAAGAAATTGGTCTTGCGAAGAAGGTTGCAACTGGCGTGGGTTCCGCCATGATGGCTCACTATACTGACAACTCTCACTCTCTCATCAAGACTCTCCAAAGTCGTAGCAACCATGGTAATAAGAAGTCCCAAAATCGTAACAACAGTAGTAAAAACAATGGCGGTAATCGCAGTAGAGGTAGGAGCGACAATGGTGGTCATCTTGGTGGCTGCAATGGTGGCTGGCAGAGGTAGTCTGACCCACAACAACAAGTGCACTAGTACTAGTGGCATGCGGGACAGTGGCAGTAACCATGGATGCCTTGGTCTATTCCACCTTGTCCATATCCCTCATCACCTTCCTCACCTTGGATCAGGCCTGGGTTTAAACAAAACTAGCAGCACCAACCAGGCATCCTCAAGCCAAAACCACCATAGGCATACACAACAATAACAACTTTACAAACTCCAACCAACATCTTAGCTGCAATGCACACTCTCGAACTTAATCCTTTAGATGGAAATTGGTACATGGATACTAGTGTCACTTCCCACATGACATCCAGGCAAGGTACTCTTATGCCTTATTTTAATTTAACAATAATTGTGGTATACTTATCGGTAATGGTCATTCAATTCCAATTCAGGGTTATGGTCACACTAGTTTGTCTTCCCCAAATCCTCCCTTAGCCTTGAAAAATGTACTTCATGCACCTAAAATTATTAAAAACTTAGTATTTGTTGGAAAGTTTACAACCGATAACTCGATATGTGTTGAATTTGATCCTGTTGGTTTTTCTATGAAGGATCTCAAGACGGGGATGCATCTAATGAGATCTGAGAGTTGGGGTAGACCTTTATCCAATCATAACCACTACCACAACTGAAGTCGCTTCACCATCTACTTTTACTGTTTTAGCTTCATCATTATGGCATGCTCGTTTAGGTCATCCAAGACATTTGTTTTAGACTCTCTTAGGTAAAATAAATTTATTGAGTGTCACAAAAATCATAATTCTCATATTTTTCACTCTTGTTCTCTTGGTAAACATGTTAAGTTACCATTTGTTTCTTTGAAGTCTTACACTGTTATGCATTTTGATATTATACATACTGATATTTGGACATCTCCTGTTTTGAGTTCTTCAGGACATCATTATTATGTTTTGTTGTTGGATAACTACTCTAATTTTTTGTAGAAATTTCTCTTGTCTAAAAAGTCTTAAGTTTTTTCTATTTTTCTATCCTTTAGAGCATTCATCTGCACTTAATTTGAACATGATGTAAATAACATACAATGTGATAATGGTACATAATTTGATAATGGACCATTTTGGGAGTTTTGTAAAAAAAATTGGTTAGTCTTTTGATTTTCTTATCCACATATATCATCACAAAATGGGAAAATCAAAAGAAAAAATTGCACTATTAATAACATTGTTTGTACTTTACTTGTACATGCCTTTTTACCACCTTCATTTTGGCATCATGCTTAATGGCAACTTATCTTTTTAACATTTTTTCAAATAAAAAATTAGCATATTAATGACCACTCAAGATTCTTTATAAAAAAGACTCTCTCCTACTCTCATCTTAAGGTGTTTGGTTGTCAATGTTTTCCACTATTTCCCTCTAGTACATAAACAAACTTTAGGCCTGATCCACTATGTGTGTTTTTCTAGGATTGCTATCTCATCATTGTGGTTACAAGTGCTATGATTTGTCTTCTCGTAAAATCATACTATGTCGTCATGTGATTTTTCCAATTCCCATTTACTAAATTATATAATTCATAACTTCACACTTACAATTTCATAGATGATAGTCTTTCTCCTTACATGATCAACCACTTAACCTCTCAAACTAACTATCCCACTGCCCCACCCACTCCTCAGATACCATCACCTAGCCCAGCCTCTACTCCTTCACCCATTTTGGTTTCACGACCTATGACATGTAGTCAACATGGGATTTTCAAACACAAACAACAATTAAACCTTCACACTGTTGTCATTAAATCTCTGTTACCATGTAACCCTGTGTCTTCCCTTCGTGACCCAAATTGAAAATTGGTCATGGATGATGAATTTAATGCTCTTATTAAAATTAAGACATGGATGTTAGTACCACGTCCACATAATGTTAATGTGATTCAGTCTATGTGGATTTTTACTCATAAATAAAATTTTAATGGTGTGTTTGAGAGGCATAAGGCTAGACTTGTAGTTATGGCAAACCTCAACAAGTTAGCATAGATTATGGAGACATTTTTAGTCCGGTAATCAAACCAGCAACTATTCACACTGTTCTCAGTTTATCCATATCTAACGCATGGCTATTCCCCCACTTGACGTGAAGAATGTGTTTTGGAAGAAGAACTCAAAGAGACTGTCTACATGCATCAGCCCATTTTTTCATAGTACTTTTGATAATTCTTTCTTCATTTATCAGAATGGTACAACTATAACTTACATTCCTTTGTATGTGGATGATATTATCTTGATAGTCTCTTCTGTTGCTACCTGCACACCAATCATATCACTTCTTAGCTCCAAATTTGATATGAATCATTTGGGGTTGTTAAGTCATTTTTTGGGTATAGTCATCACCCATCATGCAGGTGGTCTTTTTCTATCCCAGCAGAAGTATACAGCCGATATCATTGAACGGGCTAGCATGACATCTTGTAAACTGCCTCCAATTCCAGTTGATACTAAACCAAAGCTTGGTGGTAATGTTGGCACAGCATATGTCAATCTTTCTCCATATCGAAGTCTTGTAGGAACGCTTTAGTATCTCACTTTCACAAGACCTCATATTGCTTATGTTGTGCAACAAGTGTGTTTATACATGCATAACTTAAGGGAGGCACACCTGCACGCTCTTAAGCGCATTGTGCGGTACACACAAGGTACACTTGATCATGGCTTGCATATTTATCCCTCGTCCACATCCACTATTCTTTCTTATACATATGTTGACTAGGGTGGGTGCTCAGATACCAAATACTCCACATCTAGTTATTGTGTTTCTTAGCGATAATTTGATTTCTTGGTTCGCTAAATGACAAACTACTTTGTCACGCTCTAGTGCGGAGGTGGAATATAGAGGTGTTGCTAATGTGGTCTCTGAGTCTTGTTGGCTACGAAACCTTCTTGTAGAGCTTCATTGTCCAATTCGAAAATCTACATTGTTATATTGTCATATTGTTAATGCAATGTATCTCTCTGGAAATCCAGTTGAACATCAACTCACCAAACATATCAAGTCTAACATCCGAAAATTTAAAATACAAATATTCAAATAATCATTTAGTTAAGAGAAGATTAGGTTGTCAAATAAATATTAAAATAAAGATTCATTTGAATTTAAAAGATTAAGAATCTATTATTATGAAATGTAGATAAAATACTTGTTATATTTGAAATTAGTGATCCTTAAGAATGATATAAGTATTTATTATAAATATTTATATATATTGATTCTATAGAAAATATATTTGATATGAAAATATAAGGAGGAATTTAGATAAGATGGTATTATATTTTAGTCTTATATATCATATTTAATATAATGAAATAAAAATAAAGATAAAATAATATATTATATTTCATTAGATAAAATTAAAATATTAAATTGTTAAGATTTTTAAATGAAAAATTTAGGAGAAGATAATGCTATTTTTAAAATAATAGTAAGATAAGATAAAATAATATTTGATTTCATTTTAAATTTGAACAATAAACCTATCTTTCAAGATAAGCTATTATATAGGGTTAAGTAGTTCCTTCAAAGAATTATAGATTAGTTGATTATTCAAGGGTGGAGAAAGAGGGACAGAATAGCAAAGGAAAACAAATTAAAGTTGTGGGATATCGCTTCAAGAGGTTAGTAAAACAAATTTTCTAAACCTCCATGATATACTTCTTGAATTATATGATTTTTAGCGTTTTAACTATTTAATTTATGCATAGCATTTTTAAATTTATTTTAGAAATTTTCTTGCTTGAGATACTCCATTTATAATGGAGAATTTATTATGCCTCCATTTGGGATGGAGATCAAATATGAGATACCTCCATTTAATATGGGAAAGAAGTTTTAGATACCTCCATCTCGGATAGGGAAGAAATTTTGGATATCTTCATAATAACGTGGGGAAGGCAATGGGATGTCATTATATAAATATGAGCTCATAAACCTTTTAACGGATCTATTGAAAACCTGGTTTTGGGAACCGAAGAGTAGGAGTGAGTGATCATGAATATCACTATACTTTGTGGGTTGTGTGTTTGCATGAGTATATTTAATGAAAAACTATTTTTATTATGTTTATTATTACCGCTAGAAATATTTGGATTAAATCATAATTTATGTATAAAGAAAAATATTTTTATTATTGTGGATACCATGGTTTATTTTTCGGATTCTACGCTGACTGAGAACAACACTATTTGCGAACCCCTTTTTAAACTCATTTTATTCATTGGAATTTTCATCTCATAAAAAGTGTTGTTTTCAAAGTGAGAAGAGGAAAAGGTTGTGGAGGCTAAGGAGGCATGAAGAATTGGTTGATAGCTTATATTTTCTTTCTTTCTTTAGAATAAACATCATTGTTGATATTTCAATTATCTTTTGTATTTGTTTTAGAAATGTCCCTATTTGAGAATTCAATTTTGTAAGGATTCGTATTTTATTCACCTTATTTTAATATTAGGAGATATTTTGACTTACTATTTTGAAAGTTTGTTTATTTTCAATAATTATTTACTTATTAACTATGGATTATTATTGTAACGAAGAATGTTATTATAGAAAATAAACAAACTTTCAAGATAATAAATAAAAAATATCATCCTTACAAAATATAATTCTCAAGTGTAGACATTTCTAAAACGAAAGTAAAAGATAATTGAAATAACAATAATGCTCTTTCTAAATAAAAAAAATTAAGCTAGGAACTAAGACTTCATGCCTCCTTAGCTTCACAGGCTTCTTTTTCTCTTTTGACTCTGAAACAAAACTTTTCATAAGAGGGAAATCTCAGTGAATAAAACGGGTTCAAAACAGGGTTCACAATTAGCATTATTCTCGACTGGCACAGAATCTAAAACAACAACTATGGTACCCACAGTAATAAAATATTTTTCTTTATACATAATTATCATGTAATCCAAATAATTTCTAATAATAATAATATACACGATAAAATAGTTTTCAATGTAACATCCTCGTGCAAGCACACAATTCATAAAGTATAGTGAAACTCATATGATCACTCACACTCACTTTACGGTTCTTAGAACCAGGTTTTCAATAGATTTGTCAAAAGGTTTATGAACTCATATTTCATACAATGGCATCTCATTGCCTTTCACATGCTATTCTAGAGGTATCTCGAATCTCTTCCTCATCTCAGTTGAAGGTATCTAAAACCTCTTCCCCATTTTAAATAGAGGTATCTCACATTTGATCTCCACCCTAGATGGAGGCATCATAAATTCCCCATTATAAATGGAGTATCTCAAGTAAGACAATTTCTAAAATAAATTTAAAAACACTATGCATAGATTAAATAGTTGAAATGCTAAAAATCATATCATTCAAGAAGTATACCACAGAGGTTTAGAAAAGTTGTTTTACTCAACTCTTAAAGTGAGATCTCACAACTTTAATTTATTTTCCTCTACTCTTCTGTCCTTTTTTCTCAACCCTTGAATAGTCAACTAATTTATAATTCTTTAAAGGAACTAGTTAATCATATAGAATAGCTTACTTTGATGAAAAGATAATACGCCAACCTCTCACTTCGACTGCAAGGGTATGATAAAATATATGATATTAAGTATTTAACCATAATATAATATTCATATTCATAAATTAGTTTCATACATATAACCTAGGATATCTATTTTTTTTAAAAAAACAATTGCATATTATAAGTAATTTCCTTGATTTTAGCCTATCATCTTTCCTTGATTTTAGCTTATTATCTTTTCTTGATTTTAGTCTATTATCTTTTCTTGGTTTTAGCCTATTATCTTTCATATAATATAGTATATAACCACAAAGCTGTTAATGGAAATGACGGAATTATCTTCCTTTAGTTAATTATTGCCGAAGATGTATATTTGGGATGCAATTTGATGTGCTTTTAAGTTTAAAATTAGTTTAAATTAAACTAAAAATAATTATGGTGTGATTTGTTTTAATTTAGATTAATTATAAAATCTGAGTCAAACTAAATCAAATTTTTGCAATTTGGTTTGATTTGATTTTGTAGCTTAAAGTTTCTAAGTATTAAAAAATATACCGAAAAATTTATTTTCAAAATTATATAAAAGTTTATTCACTCTAAATAAAATTATACAAAAGTATCAATTATTAAAGTTAAATATAAACAATAAATTTATTTTAACATTATGCTTTACTTGTTATCATCAAATTGTATCCAATGAAAATAAATCAAATATTCTTACCAAAATATTTATTCATCAACTAATATATATTAATTAAAAATTATAATTAAAAATTAAGTTAAAATAATATAAACTTAGAATGTAATAAGTAATTGTGCATGTTGGGTTGTGCATTTGTTAAAAAATAACTAAGAACTAAGGATTTCGTATAATGTGATTTCAACATCTTAAATTGTAAAGCAAAATGAGTCGTTTGAAAATTACAAAAATCAAATTATATTAAACTAAATTAGTTTTTTTTTTCAGTTTAGTTTTTTTGTTTGATTTTTTGTTTTCAATTTACTTTGGTTTGTTTTTAAACCCGTCTAACCCAAAGAATGTTAATGGATAACCTGGTTACTTTATAGGTGGTATAACATTTAAGATCAAGGGAAAACAAAAGGAAGGGAGAAGAAAAAAAAATAATTTCAAATGTATCAAGATTGTTTTGACTCTAGAACTTTTTCTATCTTTAACAATTTTATTTTCTAACAATAAATTGGTAAAATGGAAAGAGAATTGTTGTACAGACCTGAATAATTAACAAACATCTGATTATAACTACTCAGCAAGCCAAAGTAAGAAAAGTAATGTTTAGGGATGGTCATCTATCAACTATGAAAAGTAATGTTTGAAGATTCAAACTTATACCTAGGAAACTTTCCAATAAAAGAGAAAATACTCGGAGTGTCCAATCCATATGTTTTAAAACTCAAAAAATAGAATAATTTCTATAATATCTTAATAACTACTTTAAAATATCGGCACAAATAAAAACAAACAAGCACCACTTAATTGGTAGAACAATCTGTTTCTAGTTAAAATCTGAAAGAAGTCATGTTTTATTGCGCGTAATCTTAAGTTGAGCCCGTGGTCATTTTTCTTTCACTATGTTATAAATGAAAAATGTATGAGAAAGGGATTCACACAAGTGAATATATCAAAATACCTTTATTGCTCACAAACATGTACACAAGAAGCTTTGGATTTCGACAAAGTTGAAAATCAAAATACATTGTATTGTTACATAGTAAATTATATTCTATAGCATCGAAAAAGACTTTGAATTTTGGCAAGAATGAAATCTACATTATATTGCATTCTAACAGGAAATTAATTAAGAAAAATAATTATAATTAATAAGAAAAATATCATATTATCACCTCACTTAATAAAACTCAGTGAGTAAAAACAATATCTAAAGGTTAAAGGAAGTATCCACTCACTAGTGGGTAATACCCAATAGGTAAAGACTTAAATAATTATAAATAGGAGACTATATTAAAGGCAAAAGTATGTGTCACTCATACACTTTTCATAAACAAATCTTTTCTACAGTAAACTTGAATACTTGCTGACCTGAGCGTGAGAGTCCTTTTGTAGGTATTCCCCTTCTGTGGATACGAATCAAGAATACTTCAAACAATATCAACAGTAAACAATGTTCACCTACTCTAGGTAAGAACATTTTGGCGTCCACCATGAGCCTAAAGTAAAACTAGTTCCCACATTTACTTTGGACCATTGAGTAGTTATGGGAATCACAAGAAGTCACGGAGCAACACCACAAAACCAGACCAATAATGAAGAAGAAGTAAGAACACAGACCATACCTCGGCAACCCGAGGTCATCGACTCAAATAGAGTTACGAAAATCCTCAAACTACTAACGAAAGAAATTGCAGAGTTGAGGCATGAGAATGTTGAATTTCGTAATTGTAGCTAGCAGGAATAGGAGTTAAGTAGAAAAAGGCGACCAGGAGATTCTCACAAACGTGAATCTGCAGCTTTGTCTTGTAGCATACCTTCCCAAGGACATTCGGCAGGACCATCACACAGTCATCCCACACATCGTCAATCTACCAAACCTTTTAACGAGCAAAACCCAAAAGAGACCCCTCTGCCCATTCAAACTATGCCCCCACTTACACTTCCACCAGTCCAAGCCATGCCTCCCCTTATCCAAACTATGCTACCACTTGCTCAACTGCCCATAGTGGGATCGATGGAAGTACGGTCTCACTATCCCTTCACATTCGAGATAATGGATATACCATTACCAGAGAGCTAGAAACACGTGGCTTTAGAGAAGTATGATGGGACCAAATGGCATAAGTTAGCATGTACACCAAGGATCAAATAGCCCTATGTAAGATTTTTCCAATGTCTCTTAAGGGACATGGGTTAAATTGGTTTATTCAATTACTACCGAACTCGGTTGATAGCTTCCAAACCTTAGTTATGTGATTCAGAACTCAATTCGCAACATCTAGACCGCATCAGTTCACATCTGTTGCCATCAATACGGTCAAACAAGAGAAAGGTGAGCCATTGAGAACATACCTAGCTTGTTTCGATAGAGAAACTCTAACCATCAAGAACTCTTAGTCAAGCATAGCCTTACACACATTCATGAAATTGAGGAACTGGGTGCTTTTCAGAAGAAAGCTTTGACAAAAAAAGATGGGTAGTTCTCAGAAGGATAAAAGCAGCCAAGGTAGAAAGCTCACATGACAGATCGCCCTCCTAGGGGATCGAGATACATCAATACACTCCACTCAGCACTACTAGGACAAAGATTTTGGAACAAGCCATAGCGGTAGAGCTCAGGGTTATGTTGAAGAAAGCTCACATGCCACTTGGCGCTGACACCAACAAACATTATTGTTACATCAAAATAAAGGACACTCAACTGAAGAGTGTACGACTCTAAAAGACAAGATAGAAGACTTGATTAAGCAGGGACATCTGAAAGATTATGTTCATGGAACGAAGAACCATCATCAACCAGTAAGGCAGGACAATTATCGAAGAGATTACCATCCCAGACATAGGGACTATGAACGATTGGGAGGATACATGCACAAAAGTAAAAGCCAAAGTAGTCCCAAGAAAAAAAAAGGAGAAAATTGCAATGAACCTAAGACGGTCATTAATATCATTGTCGCGGGATTGGCAGGAGGCAGACCCACTTCTTTTTCTAGAAAGTGACACTCAAGAACTGTTCGGTCAATTAATTTGATGCTTCATCCCCCTTATGAAGCTAAAATTGCCAACAATCACTTTTACTGATGACGATCCAGGGGAGCTCGGTCTATGTCTTGTATTGAAAACCTTTCAAGAGTTAGACTTGACCAAAGAACAACTAATACCATATGATGAACCCCTAATTGGTTTCTCGGGGGAGAAAATGTCTACCTAAAGATGCATTAACCTATACACCAAGTTCGGTACAAGAAGAAAACATAGTAGCATCAAGATTTGGTTCATAGTGGTACATGCCACTACTTCTTATAATATTCTTCTTGAACAACCTTCTCTAAATAAGCTCGGAGCCACTATATCTACACCTCATTTAGCCATGAAGTTTCCTTTATCCAAAGGAAGAATTCTTACCATCTATGTAGATCATAGGGTTACACGGGAATGTTACCTGGAAAGCTTAAAAACCCAGACTTATGTAAGACAGTGTGAATCTAACACTGTTAATATGGTAGCATCGAAGGTAAATAAGGACTTCAATTTAGATCCTAGGAGCGATGAAACGGAAAGGATAGAACCAATAGAGCAAGTAGAGGCCTTTCAGCCTGGCAATAGCCCTGACAAAGTCACTTACATAGGCTCCACAGTTTAGGGAACCATAAAGCAAGCAATGACAGGTGTGATCTCAAATAATGCAGACTTATTCAAATGGACAATAGCAAACATGTCAGGTGTAGACCTCAACTTCTTGTGTCATGGATTCGGGGTACGTAAGAAAGCTCGGCCTGTAGCCCAAAAACGAAGAAAAATGGGAGCCGAAAGAATAAATACGGCTTAGGAAGAAGTATCAAAACTTCTTCGAGCAAATTTCATTTGAGAAGTTTGATATACCACTTGGGTAGCTAACTTTACGATGGTACGTAAGCAAAATGGGAAATGGAGAACGTGCACAGACTATACGGACTTGAATAAAGCATGTCCTAAAGATGCATACCCTCTTCCTAGTATTGATAAACTATTCTATAGGGCGGTTAGACATCGACTGCTAAGATTCCTATATGCATATTCGGGTTACAACCAGATTTTCATGCATCTGGGTGACGAAGATAAAATAGCTTTTATCACGAAATCAACCAATTACTGCTATAAGATAATGCCCTTTGGCCTGAAGAACGCAGGGGCAACTTACCAAAGATTGATGGACAAGTCTTTCATAAGCATATCAGTAACATTGAAGTATGTGTGGATGATATGGTAGTGAAATCAACAGACCCAGGTGAGCATGTAAAGGACCTCTGAGAGGTGTTCACCACACTTCAGACATACTTTATGCAATTAAATCCAGAAAATGTATTTTTGGAGTATAAAGAGGAAATTTTCTCGATTCCATCCTTAGTAATCGAGGAATGGGGGCTAATATGGATAAATTCGAGGCAGTGTTAGAAATTAAAAGTCCCGCTAATTTGAAAGAGGCACAAAGATTAATGGTAGGATTAGCATCCCTGGCTAGATTTCTTCCCCGAACTACCGAATAGTCACCTTTCTTCGAAAGACAAAAAATTTTGCATAGACGGAAGAATGTGAGGAGGCCTTCACAACCCTAAAGAAATCCATTGTATCCCCACCCATTCTAACAAAACCTGATCTTAGTAAATCACTATTTTTATACCACACAGTCTTTGATGAAGCCATAAGTTCCAATATAGTGCAAGACACTTCGAAAAGACAGCAATTGGTGTATTACGTGAGCTAAATGCTTCAGGTTGCCGAAACCATGTACCAGTTGGTATAAAAAGTAGCCTTAGCTTTGGTAAATTCAGCAAGATGAGTCTGACCCTATTTCCAAAGCCATCAGATAGTGGTCAAAACAGATTGCTCAATCTCCAAGGTCTTGAGAAATTCAAAACTGGATGAATGGTAGCTTGGTCCATTGAATTATTTGGATTCAATATCTGATACGAGCCTCAATGACTAATCAAAGCCCAATGTTTGGTAGACTTCTTGAACGAATTCCACCCTATATCACATGCTCAATCTTCGTTTTGGACCTTGCATGTTGACCGCTCGTCCAACATCGCGAGGAACACGCAGGGGTGATCCTGGAAAGGCCAAATGAGATTGCAATAGAACAATCTCTATGATTCAGCTTTAAGGCATTTAATAATCAAGCCGAATATGAAGCCTTGTTAGCAGGGTTAAGCTCGTTGAAGATATGGGAGCAACATGCATCAAATGCCTTACAGATTCAAAAATCATGGTCGAGCAGGTAAACGGCTCCTTTCAGGTAAATGAACCCACACTTCTACAATATTATCATGTCTTTATCAACACCAAGACAAACTTTGATCAAATTGAAGTAATCCACATACCAAGAGAACAAAATGTTCGGGTTGATCAACTAGTTAAGTTAGCAAGTTCACAAAAGCCAGGTCAGATACGTACCTTTCTGCAACTGGAATTACCATTACCCAGTATTTTGGTATGTCCAATCTCCTCCATTACCAATGATTGGCGCACCAAAATCATAGACTAAATACAGAAGGGTACAACCCCAACAGAACTAGTAGAGGCCAAAAAATTAAGAACAAAAGTGGCACATTATACTATTGTCGTGGGAGAACTTTATAAAAGAGGTTTTTCGATCCCCTGCTGAAATGCTTAACAAAGGAAGAAACAAACTATGTACTTAGAGAAATACATTATGACATATGTGGATTACATTCAGGTGTCTAGTCCATGGCAACTTGAGTATTGCGCACAGGATATTATTGGTCAACAATGAAAGGAGACTGTTGGAATTTGTCAAGAAATGTCTACAATGCTAGAAACATGGCAACTTAATCCATCAACTAGTAGATGAGTTAAAAGTAATTGCCCCATGACCCTTTTGCACATGGGAAATGGACATTCTCGGATCTTTCCCCATGGCCTAAATGTAGTGTAAATTCTTGTTGGTTACAGTAGACTACTTCATGAAATGGATTGAAGTCGAACCACTCGCCACTATTTCGACCCAAAATGTCTAAAAGTTCATGTGGAGAAATATAGTAACACGCTTTGACATCTCTCACTTGGTCATCATGAATAATGGCTTCCAATTCACAAACAAAAAATTCAACACCTTCTTAGAAGGATTGGGTATTAGATATATGATGACATCAGTGGATCACCCTCAAGAAAATGGTCCATCCGAAGCTACAAACAAGGTGATATTGGCTAAACTGAAGAAGCGACTCGAAAGAGAAAAAAGGGGATGAGTAGATCAATTGTTAGAAATCTTATGGGCATACTGATACACTTCATAAACCTCCATTCAAGAAACACCATTTCGGCTAACGTATGGAACAAATGTCATGCTTCTAGTTTAGGGGGGTGAACCTTCGTTTAGAAGACAACATTTTTGCACTAAACAAAATTCAGAATCACTTCAGGAAAACTTGGATTATGCAGAAGAAGCAAGTTCGGCCACGGAACTTTCTTCAGGGTGACTTAGTGTAGAAGGCAACAGAAGAAGCAAGAAAAGAAAAGACTGAAGGAAAACTCACGACTAACCAGGAAGGGCCTTTCCAAATCCAATAAAATCTGCACAATGGAGCATACAAACTTGAGGAATTGTCTGGAAAACTAATACCCATGACTTGGAATTTCACTCACCTCAAACCATATTACAACTAATGAACATGTACTTCTTTGGGAGCACTATTTTTCTTATTCGGTTTTTTGTCCTTACTAAGGATTTTCTCTCGAAAGATTTTTAATGAGGCCTCACATTTATTAATTAAAGAAGGACATTTCAGCTCTAGCCTGATTTTTTCATTTATATGTAAGTACCCCCTAAAATTTTACACTTCGGCCAAAGAAGTACCTAGAGTACCTTCTTGAATTTTTAAACAATTTAGCCAAGGTAGTACTTGATATACCTTCCCGAACTTTACAGTTTAGACAAGCATAACATTCGTTATAGTCAGCGTCAGTTATAACAATGGCATTTTCTAAAGCAAGCAATTCCAACATACGAAATAAACACAGGTCTCCATATAAACTTTAGCCAAAACGCAAACAAATAAAATCTGAAAAAAAAGGTAAGATTGTATATATATATATATATATATATATATATAAATAAAAATAGTATATGTAACAATTATATAAAATGATTAATTACAAAAAAAGTAATCAGGCATATATTTCAGCCCACAGAAAATCAGGTTCATTAAATTCAAAAAGAAAGAGAAAAAAATATCTTAAGAAGCTACCTCATCATCTTCATCACTCTAGCCTTCTACTTCTTTGGATTCTCCCACATAAACAGTATCCTCGGCTTATGTTTCTTTGTTTTGCGATGGAGGCTATCTTTCCACTAGAACCTTCAAAATGATTGTCTTGTCCCCTTGAGCATGAGTTTGGCGCAACTTGTGAAAATCCACAACTTTACCTCTAGCCTGCATGATAATATCTACACAAAAGTACAAATGCATAACCAAAAACTAGTTCGGATAATAAACACCAAAACTTTTCAGAACATAATTACTCACCTTCCAAGTCCCTAAAAGGAGTAGAAAACTTGAACAAACGGAGCAACTTTCTCACTGGAAGAAGACGAGGTAAGGAGTCCAAGTATGCGGCATCGACCTTCTCCTTAACAGTAAGTAGCTCGACTAGGAAATCAGTGTACCGCCCTGACACCCATTCCCAATAGAATGGAAATAAACGACCTCGATTTCGATTCTTAAAAATTATTACAGCCAGACTCGGGATCAATCATGACCTTGAAATACTCAGTCTTAAAACCTTTGAAGGAAGTGGTATAGGTCACAAACAGAGGGTTCTCGGTCTTTTGGTACAAAGAGACACAATTGCACTTCTCATGTGGTCGAGTACTAAAATAGCATATAAGCAAAGTCGGCATGGCTTTGGTATGAGTAAAAAGGCATAATGCCTAGAAATCCTGTATATAGCCCTAGGCATTTTGATGAAGTTGCACAGGGGAACAGTTCAAAACCCATAATACCCCCATGATGAAATCATCAAAAGGAAGACTCACATGAAACATAGAAAACATGCAATTGTGCACGTAAAAGAAATCTTGTTTGTCCTCTTCGGACCTACCTAAGAATACAAAATCCTACTTTACAACCGAAAAATATTTGCATCGCCAAATAAGGAACCAAAACTCTTCGATTTCAACAAAGTGACACACATTGAAGTTATTTACAAAGTGACTCAACATGACCCTGTTGTTATAGCGGGACAAAAATGTCGTTACTTCCTCATCCACCCATTGGTAAGGAAGGGACTTCGACTCAGAAGACCTTTCCCCAAAAACCTCAGGAGTCACCAACTCTTAGGGAGCCACCAAGTCGGCATTGCTAATTGACCCAAAAGGGACAACTTCGGTGGAATTCGAAGATCCCCTTCTGACCGATTGAGATCCAAAAAGAATCTCAGAAAAATGAGAAGAAGAAGACATTGGTCGAAAAATAGGAAAAAGATTTAGGGTGTACCTAACTCTAAAGACAAGAAAACTCAAAGAGATTAGGGTTTTTGGCACAGGAGGGTGAGAAATTTGGCTAAGTGTAATTGAACCCTCACCTTTTCCTCTTTTTATAGAAACCTTACAGGGATGACATATTCAATCTGGATCGCCTAGATTTAGCCAATCAATGGACTAGATCATGCAACTGTTCATTCCCTATCATTCCATAAACATAGCCCTTTCCTACAGTAAATTTGAATGTTTGTTGACTTCAGCATCGGAATCATTTTTATAGGTACTCTCCCTCCATGACACGAATCAAGGATACTTCAGACAATACCAACAATAAACAGTATTCCGCCACTCCAGGTAAAAACAAAAAATATCCACCACTTTCCACTTTTCAGTTATATTTTATCCAAACACAAAATTGAAATCCTAAAATTTATCTAAAAAAATCGAATTTGGAACCAACAAGGTGTTGGTCAGGAGTGATGACTATTATCCAATGTCAATTATTTGAACTCTTTCGTACAATATTATATATTTATTTATCTTGTTGAATTTCTTTATTTATCATCATAAATTTGCAGCCTATGATCATTGCACAACGCATCCCAACGGCCAAAAGGTTCTTTAGATACCAAGGTATTGCAGCAGTGGTTTTGGATACTTTAAATCTTACAAATATGATCTATAAATGATTACAATGAAAGAAAAGTAAAGATAAAGAGAATTTGAAAAGCATGACCCCACTAATTGTATTCTTTTTAGGGGTCATTAATGTTGAAAAGCATTCAAAATGTTGAGACTTTTCAAAGGCAGTGCAACTTTTGTTGTTTGCTTTGAATATTGCAGTTCTTTGTCACCCATAACAGCCCAAACTTTTGAGGCAAGGGAGATAGTGGCATGGAGACAAAGTTTCCACACCTTGAGCTTTTGCAGTCTTTAGGAAAGAAAGAGAGAAAACAATAAAGTTTGAATGCCTGTGTTTCCTTTATGCGTAGAAGGCCACCCTCTTTTCAGTTCTCTCTTCTTTCTATTACTACAAGTGATTTTTTTGCATGAAAGTAAGGGATTTCTCGGATCTACAACTCTCAATAATCAGTGTATAATTGCGGACATCTCTCAGACACATTCATAGCATCATCTTGGATCCTTCAACTAGCTTGGGACAAACAAAGATGGATCCATAAGATTATTAGTGGGGGGAGAATGGGGAATGTTGTGTAGGAATGACCTGATCTAAAGGCTAAGACATTACAGATGGACCAGTCAAAAAGTAAGGATAGAAAAAACAAAGTTAGGGTTTTCAAAAACATACCTAGGTAACAAACAATTCGATTTTCCTACCTCATCATATTAATTTCTATTCTTCTTCATGCTCAATATATCAAGCAACATATAATTCGCACAATTCGGTCGTAAATATAACAGAGTTCAACAAAATGTACAACCTAAAGCCTTAAGTATATAAATGCCAAAATTCTAATATGTAAATATATTTCATTAATCCCTTTTTAATAAAAAGTTTTTATCATTACATGTTATTAACACGCACATACATTAATATGATTCTTCAAAATTACTAGATTTCAAAACGTAATCTAGAATTAGCGGAATCCCTTTCTTCTTCATACAGCCATTTATATTTACCTCAATCAAGCAGCTATACTAGATTTGTAGCTGGGATACATATGAAAAACTTTCAAATGAATGTTCCATAATAACAGTTATTCAATCAACCATAACTTTGTAGCTGGAACATATTTTATTAAAATAACTGAACGACCAATAGGCCCGTGTAGCACTATGCTTGTGCGGAAAATGATAATAAGAATTAGAAATATCTATTTCCACTTCCGTCCTTATTTCTACTTATTTAAAAAAAAAAAAAACTTTTACCCGAACTGAATAAAACATTCATTAAAGTGCTTCTTCGAGGTTTTTTTTTTGACAGTGCTTCTTCGAGTTATTATAACAAATAGGATATAAACAGATATTATATTTGTCTCGAATTGAGGCTACTAGTTGCACAAATTATGTTCCATACAAAATATACAATATTCTACTATATATTCATCAACACCACAAAAGAAGGAATAAACACCATAATACATACAACCTCTGGTAAGTACATCAAGTTCCATACGCATCCCCATGTATATAAAGTATAATATTTTGCATGGATTTGAGTTATTCACACACTTGGGTCCTTCCCAAACCTCATAAGCACGTGTGTTGCCAGCATTGATCCCCTGCGAGTCATTTCTGCTATTCGACCTACCAACGGAAACTTTGCTGTTTCTCGATTCGAAATTGGTTTTCTGTCCCACCTATAGTGTAAAAATAAAATTTAGTCACATAGATAGGAGGATAGTATTGCTTTCACTGTTTGTTTAAAGAATTAAACGAAATATTTACATTTTGGGTCATAGTCGAAATATTTGCCTGAGCCATCAGGAGTTATTTTTCAAGGATCATAGAAAAAGCAGCATATTGACTTATACAATCATTATTCAATTTCAAAATGATATATAATTTATACTTTACTGGAATCGTTTATATACAACAATTGATGCAAATGCAAAAGATTTTTATCCACTCAGAAGTCAGAACAATATTTGCGTGGTCAAAAACAAATCTAAAATAGAATTCATCATCTTAGTGGAAACAGAAAATATGATAGTACAAAAATTAAAGGAAACTAAGTTGTGAATTGTTAAGTCATCGAGTTAAAACGAGCCTAATGCACAAAGGTCTTGCGCTCCAGAAAAACAAGCAAAGCCCTTCTGCAAATTTGCCTGTCCCTTGCAAGGTCCCTCTGGTCTCATTCAAAAGAAGAAGAAAAAAACTGATTTTACACTTATTACAAAGTTGGCTAGCATCATTCAATTTTACCAATTTCTTACTAGAAAATATTCCTCAAACGACTCTTCCTTGGAACTTAATCTTGAACCAAGAAGAAAATTCTAATTGACTGGAAGGTATTCTTTTATATCATTAAATAAAATCAAATTAATTAAAAAAATATTTAAAAGCAAAATTTATGTAATTTAGGTAGCGTTTGATTTGAGAATATGTTTTCTATTTTCATTTTCTAAAAATTGTTTTCATTTTCAAAATTTTAACATTCAGAAAATATATTTGTTTTCGTCATAGTAGTTAAAAGCGCGCTATAGCGGTGGAGCGGAGTGAAGCCTCGCCGGTCTAGAGGTGGGCATCGCGGTGCGGATGGGAGGAGCAGCGTCGCCTTTCACAAACGGAATCGCGGTGGATAGCGGCTAAAAGCGGTATGGCACGACGCTTCTCAGTTTTCCAGAGATGCGAATTGGAGAGGACAAAGGATTTCGTGTTTTAACTTGTGTTTTTTTTTTTTAAAAAAAAACTAAACCCAAAACAATGTCGTTTTGGTCATGTATAAGTGTTTTTTAAATGAAAGGTAAAAAGGGAAAATCCATTTTTTCTGTTTGCAAGTGGGCAACATCTCTGTGTTGCTTCATTTCTTCCCACGACGTCTTCTTCCAAAACCAACAAGTGCGTCTTCTGTTCTAGCGAGCAAGCAGCGTCTGGCAAGCAAGAAGCGTCCGACGAGCAGCGTCTGGCAAGCTGCGTTCCAGCAAGCTCTGTTCCAACCAATTGTGCGTCTGTGCGTCTCCGACGATTGGAGCCTTATTGCCCGTTGCTTCTCTTGTTTGTTCCCATCCTCTAGTTCTCCTTCTCCACTAAGTGCTTCTTCAACCTACTACTCTTTTTTATTCAATTTTCCTCCCTTTTAATATGGCTTCACAGCCAACTTCTTCAATAAAAATACATATATTATATATTTCCTTCCAATTAATTTTTTTTTGTTTCAGCACATATATGTTATATGCATTTAAAAATGTATATATATTTATATAGTATCTAAATAGCGGTCATCCCGCTCCCGCTATAGCATTTTTTGAGGGTGACTGCTCCAGGCCATTATCCGCTATCAACTACTATGGTTTTCACTTGATATTTCCATTTTCAAAAATTAATATTGTTGAATTTAATCAATTTTAACAAAAATATTATAAATTATTTACATATATAGTTTAAAATACATTTATATATTATTTTTTTATATAATTACAATTATGTTATTAAATTTTCACAAACTGTTAACTTTTAAAAACACTGAAAACAACTTTTTTCTGTTTTCAGTTGTTTTCTGAAAATGTTTTCTAAATTGTAACCAAACATATTTTCAGTACTATTTTCTGTTTTCTCTTAAAATGAAAACAGAAAACAGGCAAAACAAACGCCACCTTATTTTTCTTATAATCGTGATCAGAGAGAGTCTACATTAGGGTCATAACCACCAATGCTAAAACCAGACTTAACTCTCTAAACACTGTATTTCAATTGTTCAGGATGGTACAAAAGCTTACTTGACAAGTTTTTCCCATTATTGCACAAGTATTCGTAAATTAGGTAAAATATGAATAGATGTAATAATATGTTGGGAATCCGTGGGGATTAACAGATATGAAGCTATTCAGACAATCAACTTAAGCACAAACAATAAGTGAAGATTTTGACACCACCTTTAACTCAAAAACTTAAGACAAAATAGGGTTGTGAATCTCCTAACTTATACACTGGTTAACTTGTTCATTCCTACCTAATATGAAACTTCACCTTCACACTTGAACTCAACAAAATATTTAATAAAAAATTTATTTACCTCCTTATTTGATTAAAAATATGTTTTGATAATAAAAAATAAACTAAAATTGTCAAAAAATATGTTGCTACCGTTTCTCACAACTATATAACAAGACCCACTAAAGTACAAGTAGGGTTTCAGTCTATTTGGAAACTACAGGTATACTCCACTGGACAATTTTGTTTGAGTACACAAAACTTGAAGAGGATTATCTCTAGTAGAGAATATACGCAGTGTAGTCTATAAAAAAAAAAGTCTATTTAGAAACAACAAAATGATAATAGGCATATATCTCTGACAAAATTTTGTAATTTCTAATACATTTCAACTAATAAAGAATATCTTCAAAACAGTGAGCAGAGAATTTGTTATTAACATTTTTCATAACTACACAAGACCACTGAAGCAGGATTTGTGAAAAAAATTTGATTTCTAAATCAAATTACTTTCAGTTTTTAACGATTCCAAACACAATAATAAAGAATCTAAAGGAGTTCATTTTTCCATCTACTTTCTGATGTGGTAAACTTTTATGTTTTCAGTCCTATCAGATGTTTCTAGTAAGTCAAATTAGATATGCCCTCCACTACTTTAGAGTGAAGATGCCATCATAAATCTAATCCTCTTCTGATTTATAACTATACTCAATTGCTCAGCTGTAAATTCATTAAACTCATTAAATATCAAACAATAACCTGACATAGAAATGTTTACATCTTAAGGCCCAAAATTGGTTTATACTGTTGGAACTTAAACAAACACTAAATCATAATCACTTCTACAGTTACTTAAAGCAACCACTTATCAGTTTATACAAAAAAACATGCTCACTCTCTTCATGCAGATGCAAGTATACATTCGAGCACATAATGGTGGCATGGTATGAACACTTTGCTATGAGTTATATGACTAAGTGGATATATGTGCAAGATTATCCATAAATTACAAAACCATGTTTAATTCAATAATCACTCCAGGTTCTCTTCAGTGGCAAAAATATAAAATTCAGTCTATATAGGATAAATTGCAAATACTTTCTTTCAGTACTATTAAAAATAAGGAGTTAAAATAATCCTAAAATGTCAAATTGAGTATTTTTGTCTAAAAGTAAATTACATTGGCACCCCTTAAGATTTTCTTGGATTACACTTACACCTTTTTCACCCTTATAATCATTTCCCTTATGAGGACTGTAAGTGTAATGTTTATTGTAAACTTGAGGGTTGGATGTGTAATCTAAAAAGGTTAATGTTTTAAAACAAATGGGAGATTCGTGTAGAATTTTAAAAACAATAGTTTTAGTGTAATCTGAGAAAACATTAAGTATCAGTACAGCTTACTCTTTTTTTATAAGGAAAGCAGAAATGAGTGCTCGGAAGATTAATACATACCAGTCCTCATGGCGAACAACTTTACCATCCTCAATATACAACTTGATTAGCGATACCATATTTATATCCTTCCCAAAGAATTTGTAGTATTGTTTATTGTCAATTAATATCTGCATGCAACATCCATCAATTTGGATCTTCCAACAAGAGCTCAAAATATTGAAGTGCTAGTGTGCTACAGTGAAACCAAAATTACTAACCTCTCCTTTCCCAGGTGAAACCATATTTTCTTTGATACTATATTCCAAAATCTTTGACTCCCTAAATACCTAGGCACATGAAGAAAATTTTAAGTTGGAAATTTTCTCAACATTAAGAAGAAAAAGAGAAGAAGAGCTGAAACAAGATAATTTTATCTAATGTTAAATAAGCCATTATAGGAATAACTAATCTGCTTGTAATACTAAAAACTTCTTCCACTCTATAAAAAAAAGGCATTCCTTACGGTTAATTAAATTACTACTGTCACGTCAAATTTTTGTGGCATTATAATTAATAACTGAAAGAAGAGGGATAATATGTAGGGGCAGAAGAACCTTGCAGGCAGGAAGATTGAAAACCATTATGCAACAGTTAATTGGCAATGCTGCGTTTGAATTATCAATTAAGTGGGAGGCATAAAAGTGAAGGTGCATGAAGAAAGTTGATTTAATGTGGAAAAAGAGAAAGAAAAACCTTGGGAAGAGAATAGAAGGCTGATTTGATCTGTTTGAGGCTGCAGTAGAGAGTAAAGAGGTATGAGTGAAAAAGGTGGGAAAGGGGAAAAAGGAAGAAAAAGAAAAGGATGGATACCCGCGGGCACACATGAGTGGATCCTCGAAGGAAGCGTGAGCAGCATAGATCTGAAAGTCGCGAGAGGTTGCAGAGGATCCATACCTGAAAAGAAAAGAACGGTTAGCGAAAGGAGAAAGGAAAGGCTTAGGGTTAGGGTTAGGGTTAGGGTTAGGATTACAGATGCAGAATGTGAGGAATTATGCAATCGGCGACACCCTTGTTTGCAGCTGGATCCTGTGTTTCTTTGTAAGTTCTCTCGTTGGCTTCAAAGGAAGGAAAGGTGATTGAGTTGAGATAAGAAAGATGAAACGAATGGAATGAGAAGAATAGAATGGTGTTGTGCTGTGAGATTACCAGCAGAGTTAGTAGCCATTGCAAAAATTGTGCGAAGCTCAACGCGATTTGTCCACCACCAAGAACTAGCATAGGTCGGTATTAGGAGTATCCGTTAATGATAATCCATCAACGTGGCCATTCCAAATCCCACATTATTATTATTATTTTTCAATAATCAAATTCAAACTTCATCCTTTTGTCAAAATTAAAATTCTTATCTTTTAATAAATATTTTCATTTGTTTATTTTAATTATTATTTCGACAACATTCATGAATGCAATTCGTCATTTATTGAACACATTCTTTAACTTCAAAAAAAAATATATCTCATGCATTAGCTATAAGATATAAATAATTACTTATGTAAAATAGTACTTAAGATATATGTGTGGAAATTCATTATTGTTATTATCGAGAAAGAGTCTAATTTATAAAATATATTTTACAATTAAAAATAATATATATATATATATATGATACAAATGAATAATCAAAATATATATATATATAATAATTATTTTATATTTTATATTTAATTTATATTTTGAAAAATTACAATGATTTATTTTAAATTTAAAAATATATTAAAATATTTTATTGCTCATTGTTATTCATAAAATATATTTTAAAGAACACGTTCAAAATGAATATTAATATAAGTTTGAAATATTTAAAATTTGTTATATAATTAAATTTTCATAAAAAATCTCGTTCTTTTATTTCATAAAGTTAATAGTGATGTATTAAATTTTTATTTAATACAAGCAGTTAAATAATAAAATTAAAACATGTATATTCCACAGGTCTCTCACACCAACTTAAGTTATATTTACAACTAGAACTAAAAATTTATTTCTTTTATTTCATGACATTTGGGACTTTTCAAATAAATTGAGTGGATTGAGTCAATTCATATTTTCTTTGAACTATATATTTTTATGTTCAATTTAATCTTGTATTGGTCACCAGACCATTGGGTCTAAATAGACATTTTTTTTTAAATATCAAAATTCAAATTTTTATAAAAAATAAAACTTATTTTATAATACAAGTCCAAACTAATTCAAAACAACACATAAAATCAATAAAAAATAATCATAAATAAGTTTAAAATAACATAAAATATATTTATATGTATATTTTAATTTAATATATATTTTAGAACAACATAATTTTTATTTGATACAGATATATTATTAAATAAATATCAAACGTACTTTTATATATATATATATAGATATATATGTGTGTATGTGTGCACGTATATTTTATTTATATATTTTTAATAATATATTATACATGTTATTATTATGTATTTATATTTGTATTCGAGTTGTCAAATCTAAGTTCATTTATAGAGTCAGGCCATATGGATTTAGCCAAAAAGGCTCACTTCTATTTAGGCCTTTTTTTTTAGAGTTCAGTTTATCTCACTTTGTATTTACAACTCATTTTGATATCTCTATTTACAACACATTTCAAAGAATTTTTCCTTACGCCTTCATAACTTTTCCATGCACCTCCATAAATTTTTAAAATGGCAAAAGTGACCTTAATAAAAACAGTAAAAATTTAGTTATGACGTGTCTCTCTCCCTTCCTCTTCCGTATGCACCTCTCCTCTCACACCTCTCTCTCTCTCGTTTTTGTCTCTCGCATGTCTTTATTTTTTTCTCTATTATATTAATGTCTTTCTCTTCTTCTTTATTCTTGTGTTTGTGTTCTTTCTGTTTGTGTTTTTGTGTGTGTTATTCGCATTTGGTTTGTGTTTCTCTTCTCTCACTTGGTACACTATCAATCCTTTTACATTTTCACAGAGTTAGGTTTTTTGCAAAATTTTTTACAAGTCAAGATGGGCCTTCCGAACTCAATTCGGAACAGACTATCAAGACTTATTCCAGATTTGGTCTTTGTTCGCATTTTGGGTCATCTGGATATCACCCTTCGGACTCAGTGTTTAAGCATCTATACAAAATGAAAGCGAGAACGAACGGGACGAAGAGAACCCTACCTTCAGAAGATAAGAAGAGATGATAAAGCTCGGAAAAGAGGTATAGGGAGGTGCAAGGAGGCACAGACTTCAAGGCAAAGAATGAAGGGGGGAGAAGAAGGAGGTGCAGGAGACAAAGCTAGGAGAAGAGGTATCCGGAGAAAAAAGAATGAGAAAATGACTTAAGTTATCTTTTAACTAAAGGTATTTTAGACTTTTTCTACATTTATAGAGATACAGAGAGAAGTTATGAGGTGCAGGGAAAAATTCTCAATATTTCAAAATCATTAGTTCTTGGAGTGTTGATCAATTTTGATGAGCCAGTTTTTTATTAAATAAATTGGTTAAAATTTTTTGACCTAATTAAATCTTAAAATAAAACCAAATGGAAGGAGTACTACTTAAAAGTACAATAATTAATATTGTTTAATATTTTTCATAAATATTACATAGTATTAATAACATAAATGCATATAACATTAAATTATACTGTATGAATGACATGTTTAATTATGTTATTAATTATATATTATACTGTGTTTCTTCTTCAGTGTCCATTTTTCAATTTTTTATTTTATTTTTCTTTCATTTGTAAAGTTTAAGAGTGCATAGTTATTATTTTACCAATTATACCTTTAGGATATTTTTGTTTCTATTTATTTGTTATTTACAAAGTTCAAGATCACATTAATTATTTTTTTACTAATTGTATCTTTACTCTTTCATCTAAATTTTATCACATACAGAAGATAAGTTATTGTAAGAAAATCTCAATTGAGGGGAATGGAAGATAACAAGGTATGATGGAAAAAAGGCTAAAATATTCAAAAAAATTACTCTCTAAACTCATATATAAGTAAAAAAGTTAAGTTTTGTGGTGAACTTAAATATAAGCAAATTCAACTAATTTTTTCTTATTTAATGTTATTATTCCTAAATCCCCTTTCATTTAATTATAATTTTGACTCTTTTTTAATGATATAAGTTCCAATAAAAGGTGTTTTAGAAATAATTTTATTGTGTATTTGAGATTAATGAAATTAAATTTTGATAATTAATTTTCTTAATCTATGTGAAATTAGATATTTTTACTTCAATTTTTCTATATGTGTCTAAGGATACATTTTAACAATTATTAAAAATTGGTTTCCAATGCAAATTTAAATATATTTATTAGGTGAAAGAGTGACTATATTTAAAAAATATTAAATATGATTTTAAATACTAGTTGACTTCTATTTTTAATATGTCTTTTCACTTCTTTTTTTGTATTATTTTCACCATCACCATAAGTGATAACGATGGGGTGATAGTGACACCAGCACTAATGGTCAAAATAAAAAAAAGATAAAAGTCAAAAAAAACAAAATTAAAAATAAAAGTAAATTAATATCAAAAATCAAATTTAATGCATTTTAAATATAGACACTCTCTCACATAATAAATACACTTATGTTTGCATTGAAAACCAATTTAATTATTAATAAAATGTGACCTGACAAAAAACGGTTTTTGCTTTTATATATATATATATATTTTGAGGAAGTATTTTTTTTAATAAGTGTATATAAACTTTAAATGTCACATAAAAAATTAAAAGAGTAACAAGATATATCATTTTAAAGTATATTAATGCCATGTATAATAACTATTAATTATATAGCATTTAATACAGATAATAAATAATGTTATTAAATATTTATATAAATACTATAATTAATAATATAACATTAAATTATATTAATGACATATTTAATAATACTAGTAATTATATATTGTATTTAATACATATAATAAATAATATTATTAAATATGTCATTAATATCATTTATTTTAATGCGTGCGTGTGACCTCATCCATTTTTTTAGTTTAATGATAAATATATTTTCTAAAAACAAGTTAGGACTAAGATAAAAAATAAAATAAAAAAGTTTATATTACACTTTGGATCATACTACTAGGATGTTAATGGATAGGACTTAGATAGAGTATTGTAGTACTTATCCGGTAGCTATTGAATACTTGTATACACTTATACCCTTACTCATGATCCGTATTTTATTTATGTATGAAGATAATAAATCAATATATTTTAGACATAAATAAACATAATATGAAAAATAAGTAACATAATATAAAATAAATTATAAAATACTCACTGAAATTTTTTAGCATAAAATTAAATAATGTTTTAAGTTTATTAAGAGTTATACATAAATAGCTCAATTTTTTTCTTGTAAATTGCATTTTTATCTTATTAACTTTGCATAAAATGTATTATGGGTTTCTTTTTATTCTATAATTATATTACTTATCATAAATTATAATTCAAATAATATTTTTAGTAATATTTTCACTTAAATAATAATTATGTATTATTGTTATAATATAATTATATTAATTAATATTACATGTATTAGTTGCAAGGCATGTTGGGGTTGGGTTGGGTCATATCCGCATAATTTTTGTGGTTTGATCCTATCGGATACAGTTACTAGTTTGTAGATAATTGTGTGTTTCATAGAAGAATATTTTTGCAGGTATATGTAAAATTTGAACCCATAAATATTTTTTTTAGCTATTTCATAAATATTTAATCAATATTAGTATCAAGGTTAATAATATATTATATTTAGTAAATATAATAAATTATACTTACTTAATATTATGTAAATAATTTGTACGTAAGTTGAAATACACACATCTTGTTAATTTTATCAATAAATATTTTAAAGTTTATATAAACACAGTGAATTGTGATTGAATGGATAATAATAATAATAATAATAATAATAATAATAATAATAATAATAATAATAATAATAATAATAATAATAATAATAATAATAATAATAATGATAATGATAATAATAATAATAATAATAATAATCATAATGATAATAATAATAATAATAATAATAATAATAATGATAATAATAATAATAATAATAATAATAATAATAATAATGATAATAATAATAATAATAATAATAATCATAATGATAATAATAATAATAATAATAATAATAATGATAATAATAATAATAATGATAATAATAATAATAATAATAATAATAATAATAATAATAATAATAATAATAATAATAATAATAATAATAATAATAATAATAATAATAATAATAATAATAATAATAATAACAACAACCATGTAGAACTATTTTATATTATCAGGGTAAGGTTTTTAAGTTTTTTTATGTTTCATAAATATTATTGTTAAAGTTAACTATGTATTATATTTAATAGATACAAGTATACAACCAATATTAATAATACTACTTAATATTTATATAATACTATATTAATAGCATTAAATAAATGGATTATTTAATTATATTTAATAAAAATACAAGTCTAATTTACTTATATATATAAATATAATTTTGTAGTAAAAAATACAAATATAATTTATTCAACCACTATTTTTAATATCAATCAATTTTAAAATAATTCGAATTAAATTAATGATAGTTCTCTTCAATACAAATCTTACCTAGAGATAATATGCTGCCCTTTCCTTCCCTTATTAGCTACCACATTTTAGCTCCCTAAAGACCATAGGAAAACAAACTACAATGTCTAAGTCTAACATGGTAGTTTCTACGACCAAACAGAAAGAGAACAGAATTTTTATGAGAACCTCTAAGATTCTTTCTCTCTTTTTATTTCTTCCATTTTCTTTCTATTCCACCCGATTGCAAAAGAGTATGAAATAATGTTTGAAATTTTATGGTAGAGTATGACTGCTAATTTAATGTTGGAGTGTTTTGGCCATCAAGACTGCTAAAATTTCATTCATATAATAATCACAATCACTTGTACACGTGGTTCTAAAAAATAAAAAAATCAATGCTCCAATAAAACGGGAGATTCTATTATCAGACATACATTTGCTTTGAACACTAACGCTAGCACTTACACTTACACTCACACAACAAATGAAGGGAATTATACACAAAATGTACGAAAGCAAAGTGATTGAGCACCCAAAAGAGATAAACGATAACTCCTTCTCAGCCACGAAATAGAACCTGGTGAGAAAAGAAACCAGTCCACAATATAGCCATTAACCATTAAATAGTAAATACCATCATGCCATGCACAAAGCAAAACACTCCTACCTTATCACCTATTATTTTATCGCTTGCTCTCACTCATGTTTTTTCCTTCAAAAAATTCACCCAACATTCGGTCTAGATCTTCTGCTGTGTATTTTATGTACTTCTGAGGATTCTTTCCGCTCTCCACTAGAGGCCTGTAACAACAACCATGCACTCGTTCAAAAATATTAGTTCATGTTCGTGCAAAAACCACAAGCCATCAAATGCACACATATCAAAAGATGAATAAGGAAACATTAGCTACTAAAGAATAGTCATATAATAGCTTATATACATTTCAAGATAAATTACATTTGACTTTCTAAAAGTTATATCCTAAACATTTTTAGTGCACTAAGTTTAAAAGACCTGCATTATAAACAACTCATGTTTTATAAGCATACTATTCCCTTGAACAGTTAAACTCTTCTAAAATTTAAACAAAAAAAAAAAAACACTTGAATTGTAGAAATTGGTAAACTGAAGTCGTTTTACACAAAACTTAAAGGGAATAAAGTATAATTTATCCTAAATTTTAAGGATACAAACTATATATATCTTCCCTGTTTTAAAATTTTCAGATTATTATAATATTTTTTTCAATAGGATTTGATATTATTATTATGATGTATTTTTGTCACAAAGGGGACAAAGACATCATTTCACATCCATGCATAAAATAAAGTTTGAAGTGAATTAAAATGAGAACGCACCCAAAACGTTTGACAAATGATCTATACGCAGGCAACAAGACTTCAGCAACTGCAAGCCTAAGAGACTCTCTCAACTCCGTGTCAGGAACTGTCCATTGAGATTGTTTCTGATGGAGTTCCTCAAACATAACATTGAATGCCTTAAACCTGACAACACAATACACATAAACATGTCAAAACTCAAAAAATAAAGAAATTACTCTCCCTAAACAAAAGTCCATGAAGAGACAACTGAAAGAATACCTGTCTTTAACAATTGCTCTTGAAGCTCCACTACTGCTTCCTGTTCCACCATCACCACCAGCAGCGCCACTCCCACCGCCTGACGATGTAAGGCCCTGAATAGATAGGCACTGAAGAATCTGCCAAGCAAAATTAAAAAGTAGACAACTTTAACAAATGTTAACGTTAAAAAAATAGAGCATTCACATGAAACCAAACGTCAAGAAACTTTAAATCAATCTACTCAAACTCCTTTATTATCAATAATAACAAAATATCCAAGTGACATCTAAGAAAGCTGCAAGACAAGTAACCGTCAGCAAGAATTCTAGAAAACACCTTTGCCCAAGCATTTCTTTTGTATTGATTTGCATGCTGCTGCACAATCCTCCTATGCCGTTGTACCCAATCATCCCCCAGCAAATCCTTGGCTTCAGACCTAAAATAGAAGAGGATTAGGAGGAAGAGTGATTTTGAACCACCAAAATATGCAATAAAACTATGATTCAAAGAAATTATAACCAAAACATGTCAAACACATACCTTCTAACCGATCTGACAATGTAATGAATATTGTTCATGAGAAAAAGATGTGTCAATGCAAGGTCTTTATACTGCTTTGATTTCCCATCTAAATTGGTTTGCAAAGCTTGCATTATTCGCACTGTTACAGATGCTAGCTGTGAAGAATCGCCACCAGCTTCAAATTCCTGAAAAAGTTGCTTCAAGGTGGATTGGTAACTGCAAGATGTAAATTAAAGAACTCTGATCAGATCAAATATGTGAACTGAAGATCCTAAACAAATTTACACACACAAGGGAGAATAGTACACTAGCTTAAGCATTAACCTCTTTACATAGGGACTGAAAAATGAATTTTAAAAAATAATCTCTCTTAAATATAACAATTTAAAATTAATGTTTATAATATGGAAAACAAAACTAAGTTCAAAATAGTTGGAAATCTTCAATTAGGTCAACATGTATCAACAGGATGGTTCAGTAAAGATCTGACACGGTTTAAAACAAAACACTTGCAAGAATCCAGACATGGTGCAGAAAGATACCCATTATATTAACAGTGAATTTCATGGACAATCAGACACATTATTCTGAGCCTACATAAATTTAAAATACACAGGGAATCGTCTTTTTCACATGTAATGTAAGGTTTATTGACAATGTTTTATTATTTCAGGATAGATAATTACTACTAACTTCCAACAAATTTTCCCATCTAGCACAGTATGTCCCAATGTTAAGAGAAATGTGAAATGCTCCACTCTATGTATCATACTTATGAAGCATAATTTCTATAACAGTCTAACTAAATGGGGTTCGGTTGATTAAGTACATACCAATTTCAATATATTTGCCTACTTTAAGATGTCAAAATAATAGCATTAATGAGCTGAGGCTTACACTAGAAGTATTAATGTACTATAGAAGTACTAGACCTAACTATTAGTATCTATAGGACCATAAGGTTAGTATCGATACAAATAAATAATTGTGTCAAGTACTATCTTAGTGGCTAGTGCATGCAAAAATTCACTACTATAACATAATTAATTCATGGTTCTGACAAAATAAATGAAAGATATCAGTTTGAACTGTAAAATAATTTTTTTAAGTAAAAAAATCATTAAGAAAGAAATGAATACAAAGCTATAGGATAAGTGAATAATTGATATAGTTAGAAATCATTAGTAGCAATGAGATCATACATATAAATCTACCTTGACTATAGGTATAGCTAAAGCAGAGCTTATAGAGGCTTGTAAATCCTCATTTCATAAGTTAGCTTTTCAGGCTATGTTAAGCTCAATCCAAATTCAAGAAATAGCTAGTAGGGCGTGCTGAGATGGTAGAAGAAATAAAGTATATTTCCTATAAATAAAGAGGACAAGCTGAGTTCATTTTTACCCAAACCTAAAGCTGCTACCACATTAGCACAGTCGTTGGATCTAATAACAATTCATTTTTTTTCCTTTAGATTATGAACCAGTTTTATTAATAAGACATCATCTCAATAAAACCACAAAGGAAACACCTAGAGATTGGATATTCAGTATGGCTCTAATAAAGAAATGCACTAAAAGTCCATGCACAGAAAACTACAGAACTGTAAGATAAACTTTTAAAAAGAATAATAACTAACATCTTTCTCAATAGCAAACACAGCAAAAAATGCTAGAATAATTTTATGGTACACCTATAAAATTGAGATCAGACAACATCATAGCTGAACTTACTCAAATAAAAACTTCACATAGTTAATTACATAGCTTGTCAGAGGATGGACAGTTCCATCTGTTACTGCAGTCTTTGTAGCATCTTTCTCAACTGCCTCTTCAAAATCTCCAAAGGTTTCTTGGGCTGTTTGTGCAAGTCGTTTTGTCAAACCAGTTGCAGCTTCTCTTATTACAGAGCAAGCTTTGCCTTTAAAAAGAGTTTCAATCTGCAAATTGTCATGTAAAATAGTTTATCAGAAGATTGTAACATCTATGCAATATACTGCGCACTTGTTTTATGGTTAAAACAGCCACCCAAACCTACTCTGAATCATGAATGTCAATTATATCACATCCAGTGTGGTAACTAATCTAAACATCTATAAGTTAGAGCTTGAAAGTATAAACGGTGACAGATGACAACAATGAAAGAATTAAGATGCTTTAATTGACATAAATCAGCCTCAAGGCATGAGACGGAGCACTTGTCAGACTTTTTATATTTACTAAATAGTTTTATCCCATGAATGTTATAACTTATAGGTAGTGAAAGTGTCAATATTATAGTTCAAAACTTTTCCTTAAGATCTTTTGGGTAAATTTACATATATGTGAAAGAAGTTCCCTTTCAAGGAATCATGTAGTCCCGAGTTATAGAAGACATCCATTTAAAAATGTTAAAACATCAGGCAGAGCGCAAGGCTGAAGCATAGGAGTTCGAACAGTAATCAAGGAGAATTTCATAATTGCCATGACATGAAAGCTCAAATCACACAAAAAAAAAAAGGCAGAGAAATTTGAGATTTTATGATAGAATATTGAATATTCTTTCTTAAAAAATAATAAATATTTAAATTAGTGGCCTTATACTGATACTAGTCTCATAGACAACTGAAAAGGAAAAACTGATAAGTTAGTAATCCAAGTGAAAAGTCACTGTCATGTATACCCACTAACACTGTTTAGATAAATAAGGAGAGTAACGACTGGCTACTGAATATAAAATAATAAAACATTACAAATTGACCTTATGAAACAAGTACACCAAGAGATAGCAGCAAGGTTCATGATTTTCCATGTCAAAAGCCATACCTCTGAATGAAGTTCTTGCATTATTTCGTACATGTCCAAAAGTACAAATAACTTTTCTGGGGATCTCTTACTTTTGGCAATTGCTTCACCAAAACTGAGTAGCATAGAGACACTGTTAGTAGTCACCTCAGCAAAGCACTGTTCACTGAGTGAATCAAAGCCTTCAAATATCTGATCACAAACTTTCCTCTCACCAGCAAACAACAATTTCACCTGTTCATGTATAATTACTTAGTTGAAACTTTAAAGATATTAAACAAATAATGAAGAGAAGGAAAACAACATCAATCCTACAATCATCTTACTGCTATTCGCATGAAATGAATCCAATTTCCAATTTTGGCTTCCAAAATCTCCCACTGCAGCTTTTGAACATCATCTTTGTTGAGTTTCTCTACACCAAGTTTTTGGAGGCTCTCTTCCAATACATTAGAACGAGCATCCCTACAGAATAATAATGATGATGATCATAATTAAATTCTAGTAGTAATATCAATCATTGTTGGAAATGTGTATTATAAGTACATTTATGCAGCATACCTAGGGGTGTCAAAATCATGTTTATTAAGCCACCACCACAAATCCTAAAAATTACGTTTCTCTAATGCAGCCTAATTAATTCTCAAGCTCCACATACCCTCAGCATGAACTAGACTGGGTTAGAAAGATTAAAACTTAAAAGTAGCAATACAATGTTATGTTCATGACCGAGGAACAGTTTCTTCCTAATTACATAATCACCTTAATCTACTACTGTGCAGATTGAGGCTGTAATATTATCAAGCACTTTCGTAAGAAATAAGCATTGTAGCATATGCAAAATACATGTTGGGATATAAATGCACAGAGCTGTGCTTAATTATAAGTTCCACTTTATGTTCTGAATTCTGATGACTGTCATTTCATTCTTCCCAGAAAGCAGCCTACAAAACTAGAACTACCAATAAAGGATGGCCCATGTGTCCAAGATGTACCAGGCTACCAACACCACTAGAAAAGAAAAATTTACTTTAGAACCTGACAGTCAACAATGATGTAATTGTAATGCAAACAGACCAAGGTCGGGCTTTAAAAAAAGATAATCCTAAAGGCTGTTTGTAACTGTTAAAGATTATATATTATTTCCTTACTTATACTTAGATAGTAATATTACTTATTATTAAGTTGATCTTTAGTCATTATTAGAGATATCTATGTAACCAATATTGCTCATATTTGATATTGACTCGTTATAAATAATGACATTGTGTGGTCATCTAACACACATTTACAGTAACAATTGGCTGGAAACTGACCAGAATAATGACAACAGAATGCTGAAACTGATTAAGTGAAAGATTTTGTGAACTACAAGCTAATTATTGACCCACCAAACTACAAGCTAGAAACATACAAAGATGACGGACTAAGGATAGTCAGCCTTCTAACATTTTCCATTGTGCTGGAATATTATCTTGTTTCTCATTTCCTTTCCATTTTTTCTTTTATTGACCTCTAAAGTAGCTGAATTTTGTATCAAGGTAGATGGTAGTGTGGTACTGCTTTGATGCCATTGCCATAGCAAAGATTCAAGTTCTCAAAAGAGAGAAAGTAAGGATTGAAAAGATTTATAGAGGGAAGATGGAGAGAATGTAAAATGTGGTCATCATATTGCATCGATGTATATACTAGAGAATTTGGTAGTCAATTGTATCTAAATCAATGACTCCTCAATTTACCATCTACAAAACCAATTCTCCCAATAACTAAAGCAGTTAGGCCCATGAACAATTTTATATCTCTAAGAGGCCTATATAAACTAATCACTTGGAATCAATACCCAATAAATCTTCCTTAATTTGCAAAACATTTCTTAAATAGTTTTCTTCCTCTATTTTTAATTTAAACACCTTTGAATGTGGTAAAATTCTAAATGATAAATTTAAATTTTCACAGCCAGTACAATTTTTCATATATAGAGGTCTATAACAAGGTAATTTCAAGTTTTCAACTTTTCCTTCTTTAAGTAACAGACAACTAAACAACGAGCATTACTTGTATATTTTAAGTAACTGTTGTTCGTGACCATCTTCAACCATTTGCTGAGCTAGATCATGTAGAAGTGGCAAATATCTTGGTGGAATAAGAGCAGGAGGTGTGTAAACAACAGCATCAGCATTGTTGTTGTGAGACTCAGAATGGTGATTAGAAGGATTCTTGCCACTAGGATCACCCTCATGGCCAGGCGATCCTGATGAAGGTCGCATTGAGTTTGGAAGGCAGTCAAAGAGGCACTCAGGTTCCACAGGTTTGCTGTAATCACACATAGAAAAGAAAATATCACGATAAGATAAATAAAATTTTCTCAAAACATGGGGAAGAAAAGAATCACATGTTCACTAAATAACCATATTTCATAGGCAAATTGCCACAGATGCACGAAGGAAACCATATCCTAAATAATTTGAGGATATTTCAATCATAAATAGCATCAAGGAAGCCACCACACTACTAACAACTAAGAACCACAGACAATTCAACTCATTCAAAATGCATTGATCTCATCACAAAGTTGGTTTTTATTTACATATCATACGTAAATAAACCAAAAACAATGAGAAATATCCAATATTTTAGATATTAGCAGCAAGCAGTTGGAGCCCAGGAACCAACCAATATACAGACAATTGTTCTGGTTTAGCATTAAAGATTGGTTTATCTGATGAAACATCATTTTCCTGACAATCTGACACAACCATTAATGGTTATTGAGTTCACAAACGAAAATAAATTTTCACCAAAGATACCAAAAGATGAACATTAAGCACAAAAATAAATACCTGTAAGATAATAATAACTGCCTAAACTCATCTTCAAGCTTCGAAATAGCCTTAGCTATCAAATTATTAGCATGAACGACAATGCCATCACTACTCTTAAAACCCTTCTTACTACCAAAAAACTGAACGTTGCTTCTCAACTTATCAATTGCTTCAAGATAGTTGTCCAAGTCTTCATGTGGCCCTTTAAGTATTTTTGCCTCTGCCTGTATAACAGATCAATGTAAATGACATATATATAACCACATCTGTTTTTCAATAAAAAGGAGAGAAGTCCTGAAGCTGCCATCTTGTAAATAATTTTTTTTAAACACGAGGCTATGAAAATTTTTCCATCCATCCTCTTCCAAATTTGCTAAAATATCAATGTTCGGCTTACCAGAAAGCAGTTCACAACTATAAATGAAGATAGGAAAAGAATACATGACTTGGAAGAGAAAAGAAAACAACAAAAACTACATAAATAAAGGCCTTATTCTACTAAGTAAGGTAGTTACATAGATCATATGAAGTCATTCAGCTCAGTTAAAGACCAAATTTGAAAGATATTATTCACCATGACATCCCCTTTAAGAACCTTCTCCAACGTTCTTCTTGCTCTTCCTCTCCCCCTTCCCTTTTTCTAAATACCATTCAATCTACTCTCCTCACTAATGCTTATAGTGACCTTCTTTCATTAACCTATTTTCTATCATCTTTTATCAATCCATGTCACACCAACATCTCCTCATATTCAATTATTTTGTATCATGTTCTTTCTTGTGTGGTAATGCATCCATCTTAACATTATCATTCATGCTAATCCAACCTTTTTCTCTTGTCCCTTTAAAGTACAAAATTCACTATCATAAAATATAGCTAGACATATAGCAATTATCAATATGATAAAACTTATCTTTGAGCTTGGTAGATAATTGTGATCATAAAAAACCTTGAATGCCTTTCTCCTTTTGGCCATCTGGTCGATTCGTATGCGAAATCTCATTAATTTCCCCATCATTTTATAGTATTGATCCAAATATCTAGACTTAGAAATTCGTGCTATACATCTTCTCCCATTTTTACATGCAAGTCATATTTCTCGTCTCTTGCTAAAATTGCAATGTGTATATTGGGCACTATTCTACTTGAATGAAAACTTTTTTATTCCAGAGCTCAAGTTTAAAGGCAATTTCTTTGCTAGATTCCTCAATCACAACTATAGCAACCACAACAAGCATGTACTTAGGGATAATCTTCTATATTTCACTAGTAAGCACATCTAAGACTAGATTAAAAAGGAAAAGATTTAAGGATGAGACTTGATGTAATTTTATTCTGATAATAAAATTATTAGACATTAGTCTTGTTTCTTAGATATTTTACTCTGGCAGTTACCCCATCAAGCATGTCTTGTAGATAGGATATAAGTTACGTGAACATACAAGTGACAGGGATAAATGAGTGATTCAATCTTTTTAATAAATAAAAGGATAAATATTTTAACCTGGATTTTATTTTGTAATTTCTATTGATCAATTGAACAAGAGAAACATGATTTAAAAAATAAAAATAAAAGGTAACATTATGAAAAACAGATCACGGGGGGTTGAATTGAAAGAAACAGCAATAGCACCAGAAAACAAAATCAACCTGACGATATTGATCGAAGTGAGCCAAGATAACCTCCGCAGCCTTCAAAGTCCTATCAATATTCTCATGAGCCTTCCTAATAGAGTGAGTTCTAATCTGCAAATTCAAATGAAAAAGATCCAACATTTAACCACCGTCCAGATCCCCACTGGAAATAAAATGAACAAGCCACCCAAAACAAAACCCCATTGCACCCAAGTCAAAGACAAGTCAAGCCAGCAAAACCCGTTACCCAAAATCCGATTTTGAAGTCAAACAATGTCCCCATTATTGAGGGGAAGACGAAAAAGGATACCTGAGTTGGACGCATGGCGGTTTCAAGGGCGGAGAGACGGTGGTCGAAGGAACCGAGAATGGTGACGACGTTGTCAGTGATGGTTTGACTCTTCTGCAGAGACTCTCTCATCATCGCTGCTTTGTCACTAAGAAAATCAACACCTGCCACTGCAATTCCCATTTGTGTATTTGTTTTGTTGTAGTTCAATGAATCTCAGAAAACCATAACCCAGACAGACAGACAGAGAGGAAGAAGAAGTCGGAGGAGGATATTGCTGGTGGAGAGTTCTTCAATCGACACAAGCTTTCAATGTGATGTTAGAACGGTCCCACAATCCCGTGCTGGTTTTTGTACTTCTACTGTTGTCATGGATTCTTTTTCTACCAAAACAAAAAAGAAAAGAAAACTCTTTTTGGTTTAGGTTGAATGGAATTATTTGATTCTGTACTTTTGGTAAACCTTAAATAAACCTTTGGATTTTATTCCATCAAAAACATTTTTTGTGTAAACAGGTTTAGTATGCTTGCCAAATTAACTCTTAAACTTTACGATTCTGGGTAACTGAACACGGTTTGGGCAAATTTAAAATATTGGGTTTGATTGAGTTTTTGTTGTTTTTTTTTATTATTATTAAACTCACCCAACTAAAGGTGACAGTTTTAAAATTTTTAAAAAAAAATAAATTTTAGAATTTTTTTTAGCTTTTTAAGAATATTTTTATAAAAATAAACTATATCATGGTTATAATATAATAATAAATTATACTTACAAATTATATATCAAAACTAAAATAAATTAAAATTAATATATAATTAAAATTTTAAACAATAATAACTAAAAAAATATTTGTCCAAAATAAAAGTAAATACAATTTGTCTAAGTTAGTCAAGTCATACAAATAAATATAAATTATATATTTATTTAAACTAATAAAAACATAGTATTAAAAGTAACACATAATTTTAAATAATAATAATATATAATAATTTAATATTATGATGAGATTGAGTTAAGTCTCAAGTTCAACTTACGTAACTCGTCACCTAATCCGTTGTAGATTAGGTTTAATTGGATTAGATTAAATTTCATTCAATCATATAAAAAAAAAAGAAAAACAACTGTTTTTTTTAGATTGAACATCTATGAGGAAATGTACATTAAGAAGGTGGACAAAATAAGTTGAATTTATATGAATTATTTTTTATATTTTAATATTTTAGTTTTTCTATTTTTGCATAACAATTGATTTATAATTTTAAAGTCTAAGATAAATAAATATATATATATATATAATATAATATAATATAATATCTACCCATAGTGGTTTAAACACTGAAAATTAATACATTAAACAAAAATAATAATTTTTAATTTCACTAAATATGTCTTAATTTTTTCACATAATCTTAAATTATTTTAAGAATTTTTTAATTAAATCTGGAAATTAAATAAAAAATTCACTTTATGTAAATTCTTCAATTTGATAACTTAGATCCTTTTTGCATATCTAATGTTTCGGTCATAATTTTTCACGTTGCATTTTCATTGGCTGTTTTGAATTTTTTGCAATCCTCGTGTTTGTTATTTACATCCAACAATATTTGAATTTTAAAAAATGTCTCATATTTATCATTTTCCTCCCCATCTTCACGCCGCCCTGTCTAATGGCTGCCCGCGGCTTCAGCTCCCGTCAACCTTCAACCCACACACTGCAACTATTCACGCATTAAAATATAAAAAATTAAAATTAATATGTTATAAATCATGTGATTAACAAATTAAATAAAAATATATTATAAATTACATAGTCTATTATTAATAATCACATAACTCTGTCACAATGTGTTACACAATTATAGATCACATAATTGGCATTGTGTTTCTTTTCACATGTTTATTATTGTAAAACACATATTCTCCAACTGTATTAACACATTATTAATCACAAAATATCCAATTATATAATTGCATGATCGTGGATCATACATGTTTCTTTATTTGTATCAATGCATGTGAATAATAAATCAACAATCAAATTTGTCACACAAGATGTTTAGATTCATAAAAGGAAGCAAGGAAGGTGTTGGGATAAAATTGTTTCTCCCAAATTTATGTGTCATGTTTCAACTAATTAATAAACATCATATCATTTAATAAAATATTTAAAAAATTATAAAAGATATTTTATTAAATAATGTGACGTTTATTAATTATTAGGATTGAAACATGAATTTGGAATGGAAGACTTCCATTCGATTGTAAGGATGAAGGAGGGACTTATAGCACATGGAAGAGGTAACAGCAACAATGAAGAAGGAGATTACGATAGAAATTTTCATTCTAATGTGCATTTTTCAAAATATATATTCTACCCTTATTCTTATTTTAAAATTAAAAAATAAACTATTTGTAAATAGAGATATTTGAACCCAGAATCTCTTCCTCCTAAATGTAAATTTTGATACTATATCACCTTATAACTTTAGAAAAAAAAATACTTTAAAAATTTATATCCATCATACATAATAATTATACTATTTATAATATATATATATATATATATAAAGGATATATAATGGAATAAAACATTTTTGTATCCATATTTTATGACTATTTTACTCTTCTAAACATTTTATGACTTCTCTTACATTAATAAATGCACATCTTTAAAATTTCTAATCTTCCTTAACATCATTAATATATGCATAATTTCGATGATTCATATTTTTAGTAAAAATATGACTACACATGTGTGACAATATGTTGAATTCTATTCAAACTCTCTTCTTTCTCCGTCTTCTCAATTTTATTGCAAATCTAACATATTCGTTAATGATCTGAGATGTTTCTATCATGTTAACACAATAAAAAAATACTAAACTAAAATTATTGTATACAAAATGACACAGTGAATTATTTACATGTCATCATATTATTAAAAAACATATTAAATTAAAACTTTGAAATTATTATAACATATCAACATAAAAATGTGAATACTTATCACGCATTTGTTTTCGTTAACGACGACAACAACAAGAAGATAGTTATGGTATGAGTGGAAATAATTTTTTCTTTTTCAAAAATTAAATTTACTTAATCGATAATATGCTCTATTAAATAAGGTTACAAACATACTTTAAATGATTTAAACGATCTACATTTGCATATGATTAATAAGTTTAAGTCTTTAAACAATTTCAGATTATAAAAAAATTAAAGGTTTAATGATGGAAAAATCGTAGTTTTTCTTTTATTTGCAGACTTGAATTAAAAAAAAAAAAAGTGAAATGCAGTTAGAATGTTTTCTAAATAAATTTTAAAGAGATCTTAACTTGTTTTTTAAAATATAAAAGAGGTCTAGATTATTTAACCAAAAAATTATAGATCATATCATTTCCAATAATTAATATCGTTCCTCAATATAAATGGGTATAACATAAAAAAACCTTACGATTAGTTTACTATTACTAGCAAAAATACAAGCAATATTGCATGTGTATATTTGTATTTTTATTTTGATATGTTATGAAATTTTTTAAATTTTTAATTTAATATGTATTTTTAATAATATGATAGAATATAAATAATTTACCGTGTCATTTTGTATACAATAATTTTAGTTTAGTATGTTTTTTGTTTATGTTAACATGATACAAACATGTCAAGTCATCATCAAATATTTCAAATTTGCAATCAATTTGAGAAAATTGAGAGATATGAGAATTTGAATAAAATTCAACATATTGTTGTGTTTGTGTATTTGCATTTCTATTAAAAATATTTGTGATCGAATGTATACATATTTTAATGATATTTAAGATAGAAATTGTGAATATGTGCATTTTTAATATGAGAGAAGTCATAAAATGTTTAAAAGAATAAAATATTCATAAAATGTGGACACTAAAATGTCTTATTCCATTATAGATCTCACGCATATATATATATATATATATATATATATATATATATATATATATATATATTATAAACAGTAGAATTATTATGTATGTTAAACATAAATTTTTAACGTAATTTTTTTATTAAGGTTATAAGATCAATCTAATGACAAAGTTTATATCTAGAGGAATAGGTTGTGGGTCAAATCTCTCATTTTTCAAAGTAGTTTATTTTTTAATTTTAAAATAGGTATAAGGGTAAAATAAGTATTTTAAAAAGTGGACATCAAAAGGGAAATAAATTTGTTTGGTAAGTGTTACTTGAAAACTGTTTTGAAGATGTAAAAAAAAAAAAAAACATGTTCATATTTATTAAAATTTCATTAGTGAATAACAAAAAACAACATATTTTTATTTATTTTGAGTTTTTAAAATAAAAATAGAAAACTGAAAAACAAAACTACTTTCAGTTGTTCATGTTTTTTAGTTTTTAAAAACTAAAAAACCATAACAATATTTGAAAACTATTTTCAGAAAACATTACTCAAACGAGTTTTTTAGTTTTTAGATACTAAAATACTAAAAATAATTTTATAAAACTGTTGTCAAACACTACCCAAACAAGTTTTCTGTTTTTAAAAACTAAAAAATAGGAATAGCTAAACATAGTTTTGCTTTTCAGTTTTCTATTTTTGTTTTGAAAACTCAAATTACAATAAAAATATGTCATTTTTTGTTTTCCATAATGAAATTTTAATAAATATGAACAAGTTTTTCCATTTTTACATCTTTAAAACAGTTTTTAAATAACACGTATCAAACAAGTTTTTTTTTTCCTTTTCTTTCTGAAAACAAATTTTGAAAACTATTATTGAAAGCTCTTTTCAAAAACTAAAAAACAAAACAAAATCAATCAAGCCCTAATACTCTTTTATCCACCCTTTTTTTTCTTAAAATTTAATGATTAAGATTAATTATTCATTAAAACCATTAGATTTTAAGAAAATTAATTGATAAAATGATGAGTAAGTCTTTTATATTTACTTTTGGAGTAAGTTGATCACTTCCCTCTCTATATATACTTACATAAGTTTTTCTCTTAAAATTTTACCAAAAATCACTTTTGGTCATTGAAATTCAAAAATACCGTTTTAAGTCCCTAAAATTAATTTTATTTTTGTATTAACGTTGTTCGTTTATAAGTTATATTGTATTTGATGGTAAGATGTGAAATTAAAGATTGAGGGGTTAGGGTCAAGGAGAAGAGAGATTCACAACTACCAAAACGTGTTTTTTGTCACAAATGTTTTTAATGACATAAATTGAAAAAGAATGACTAAAAGTGAATGAAGACTAAAAAATATTTTTAAATTTTAAGGATTAAAAGTTATTTTTTGTAAAACTTTAGGGACAAAAAACTTACTTAAGTTATATATATATATAGTAGAACAATTATGTATGTCGGATATAAATTTTTATAGTAATTTATTTTTTTAAGGTTATGAAATTGATTTAGTGACAAATATTATATTTGGAAAGAAGAGGTTGTGGGTTCAAATCTCTCTTTTTACAAATTAGTTTATTTTTTAATTTTAAAATAGGTATAAAAGTAGAATAAGTATTTGAAAAGTGAAAAAAAAGGGAATTCCCTTTATTAATAGTATAGATTAATATAATTATATTATATAATAACATTACACAATTATAATTTTACAAAATATTGTTTAAAATATTATTTATATTGTAAACTATAATAAATAATATAATCATAAAAATAAAAAAATTATAATATATTTTATTTCAGATTTAATAAGATAAAAATAAAACTTATAAAAAGATATTAAGTTATTTATAAAATAATTCTTAATAAAGTTATAACATTTAATAGTTATCTAGATAAATCAAATTCTAATAGTCTATTTATTAAGATATTACATATTAAATAATGTTGATAAATTACTTAAACTTTTATAATATGAATTTTAATATTTATTTATTGAGTTTAATTGGTATACACCGTCAGTATAGAGATTTTTACACTGACATTCAATCACAACTCTTATTCATGGTAAGTTTGTTGACTTTATTAATTAGTACTTTTTTAAAAGTCACCTACAGTGATAGTATATACCAATTAAACTCTTATTTATTTTAGTTCATTCATTGCATAATCAAAATCTAATATATAAAACTTATGTTTAGAATTATTTTTACAAAAATGAAAACTTATTCATCACCACATACAATTAGAATAAATGTACATAAAATAACATTATAACATTTTATATTCTAAAGGATATTATTTTTTATTATTAAGTAAAGTGTGAGTCGTAATTACGAGTGTACATATATAAATTACCCAACAAAGTATGAGAATTTGAATAAAAGTTGTTATTGGTGCAGGTATGCAACTAGTAAGAGTACATTTAGGGATGACAAATAAACTCGTACCCGTGGGTAATCTCCGAAACTGTCCCGAAGTTGACGGGGAATTCCCAATCGGGCATAGATACGGGTATGGAGAATATCCGATTTTTTAAGTTGGAGATGGAAATATATATATCCACCCCATCCTGGTACCCATCTCACCCCACTCTTATTTTAATCACTAAAATATTCATTTATCTTATAAAAAAAAAGAAAAGTTTAACATTTAATTAACAAATTATAATTATTAGATAACTTTTGAATTAATATAATTATATTCAAAGAAATTATTTTTTACTAAAATATTATTATAATTTTTTTTGCGGATATGAGACGAGTATGGGTACACCTGATACACGAGGATGGGTATAGAGATGTAAATCTCATACCCGCAGGATATGGGGGCGGAGATGGAGATGAGTTTTGGAAGCGGGGATGAGGATGAGAATGTCATACTCGTCCCCATCCCAACCCGTTGCCATGCCTAGTACATATAAGGATACATACTATATTTTTTTATAGGTCAAATGTTAGTTGATAATATGTTAGTTTTTGTTAGTAGAGATATTCGAACTCACGATCTCTCTCTCCTTTTTCTCCCTACATAAGGATACGTATTATAGCATGTTGTAGAAATCATATCCATTGCCATTTCTATTCATTTTTTGTCTAATTATTTTTTATCTTTTTTATAAAATATTATCTAAATGACTTGAAGGACTAAAAGTGATATATTTCAAAATTATAGAACAAAAGCATAAAATCAATTTTAGAAGCCATATTTAATATTTCAAAAAATAAATGAAGAACCTAAGTCATACTTTACCATAAAATAACCTCATTCAAATCCACTACCTTACTTTTTAATAACCGCTTCAAAGTAAGTTTTTTACTCCATGTTTTATGTGGTTATCAATTTTCTAATTTTTATTTTGAAATAAATTTTAAAAACAAAAATATATTTGGCTAAATTAATTTTGATGGGTATTTTAATTATTTTCAAAATAGTTTTTACTAATTTTTAAGAAAATAAATAAATTAGTTTTAAATTTTTATTTTTTATTTTTACTCAAACTTATAACTTTGTTGTAACCCATTTTTACCGGCTAACACCGTCTGTTGTGCCCATTGCTAGTTAGCAATTACTATGGTTCTAAAATAGTATATGATGTAACATATTTATTTAACATTATAAAAAAAAGCTACCCAGGAATACATATTACATTTCTTTAGTAAGTAGTGTTAAAAGATTATTAACATAAATTAAAATTTAACCGCGTTTATAAAAATTAAAAACATATTTTACTGAAATTTATTTGGAATCTAAGTCTGTTTCTATTATGATTAACCAATTTGGTGACTAGATGAGGGATGATATAAAAAATATTACTGTAAAACAATGCAAAAAGCATTATGAAAACAAGTTTACATCATAGTTAAAGTACTTGAAACACGTAAAAAACAAACAAACAAACTTTATTGATCTGGTACTGACATCTCATATTACTATATTGGGATTGAAATTCCTTTTAGTTCTCCCTGGTTTCATTTCTAGAGGAGCTTGCTTCTTCATGTTGCTTCTTCTTTCCACCTCCAAAAAACACACAGTTAAATAATAATTAGATGTCATGAAACAAACATTTACAACTTTATTATACAAAATATAATTAAGATACACTGCTTTCATCATTAATATTATTAATATTCTTTTTTTTCTCTGCATACAAAATAGATGTATTATATTTTTAGGATTATTTAAAACTTATCGATTCATTAATTAATAAAGAGTTAAAGTCCCAATGAACACTAAAAAAAGCAATGAATAAAGTTATATTTTAGTAAATAATAAATGTTAAAAACATTGGATGGAACTGATAAAAAGTTATACTTTAATAAATTTAGTCTGTTTTACTAATGCTTTGGTATGTAGAAATGGTATCTTAATTAAAATTACCTTTTGATTCCTGAGATCTCAGAGTGGATGTCAGAGGAGGAAAGGATTCATCAGATAAAATGCCCCTGTCAGAGGGCTCTCCTTTAACTATTTGAGCCCAAGTGTGTCTTTGTTGCATCGGTAAAACTTGCACATTTTTTTCAACATCCTGCATAAATATATCAAATTAACACCAAACTTACTGTACATATGAATTGAAATATATTTTTTTAGATTAGAAAACTTCTCTTAGGATGATAAATTTAAGAAAAATATGCTTTAATGTTTTTTTTCCTTATATTAAGCAAGATGATATCGTTCGATATTGATCCAAGCTTGAAAGAGAAAATTCACCCACTTTGAATGGTTCAAATTTGTGTTTTTCCTACCTTTTAAAAAGAATACATAATTAATATAATTTCATAACAAGATTTAACATTATTCTTTTGGTTTATTTTCCTACGAGAATTGCAAATTAATGATGACCATTAAAAAATTTAATATATTTTTTATTTCTTTACTTTGCATTACATATAATTATTTTGAGACAATTAATTTCTCTATTATTAAATTAAATAAATTTAGTCATACTATTAATTCAGTTCTATCTAATCCCTAAATCATTACTCACTAACAAAATATTTAAAGGTTTATAATAGATTGAGATATAAAATAAATTTTAAAAGTTTTACAATTTTAGCAGAAAAATTATAATTTTTTACGGTTAATTTGGGTGTAAGACTGAGTTTGAGGACCATGGTTAATTGGGTGTACGACTGGAGTTTAAAAATAGGATTTTCAAAATATTAATTTTGAATGAAATTTGATGTTTTGATTGATGATTTTTTTAAGGAGGTTTCAATTTTATTAAAAAGGGGATTAAATAAATCTTGGTATTAGATGTATTCATAAAATTTGGCTTGAATTTTCAATAAATTTTTTGTTTCTTGTATCCTAATAAATTTTTATTGTTTTGAGACTTTCATGTGCTATTTAAATAATTTTTTAAAGTATTTTAAAGTAATTTTAAATACTATTTAAAATATTTTAGAGATCAAAATAAAATAAAAAATTTATTAAGAATCCACAAATAAAATTTATTGAGACTCACAAAATTAGTAATATATCAAGAACCTTAGACATAATTAAGCTTTAAAAATTATGTTTTTAACTCGTACGGTAGGTAAGAAACAAGAATTTGAGAGGTTTAAAGAGAAACGTTCTCTGCATTAAACAAGTAAAAATAAATTTGTTTAAAATTTCTTTCTATTACATTTTTTATTCTTTATTTTTATATTACTTTTATTCCCTTAAAAAAATTGGTGTAATATTATTTTTTGACTAAAAGATAGGGTTGATGTAACAAAAGTAAAATATCACGAGGATTCAGTGTAATTAAAATAAAAAAAATAAAAATGCTTTTTTATGAAGTTCAAACTTAGAGGTCGATTGCTTGATATAAAAAATACAAATTTAAGAAATGTATGTTTAGTTTACTTTAATAATAATCAACGACAAATAAGACACTTCTTATCTTATTGCTAATAAAATAATATATACGTGGATTATACATATTTTAAAAATATTTTTTATTTTTTTAAATAAGTAGTTATTAAAAAAATAATATAAAAAATTGAAATTGAAATGTAGAAAGTAAATTGTCTTGATTGATATATGCTATAGAATATACGCCTTTAGAACAAATATACTATTTTTCAATTAAATTGTATAACATGGCTCAAGAAAACAACGTTGGTGGCAAGTTAGTAACAAAGTTTGATTATAGTTAGAGATGCAATAGGTTTTCTTTTAAAGAGGTATGAAGGTCATAGACAGATAGGTCTAATATATTTGGGTTGATTTGTTTAGTTTGTTTTTTTTTTTTTGAAAAAAGTATTTTTAATAAAATAAGTAATGTGTATTTTTTATGTGTTTATTTAAATTGTTTAATTTTAAAATAAATATTTTTGTACTTTTTAAAAAAAAAATCTAAAGTTAGAGCTATTCAGGAAGTTTTTTTTTTAGAAACAACTAATAAAAAAGTGTTCTTTTAAAACCAAATATTTTAATAATATTTTTTTAAGTTTAAATAATCTGATCGGTAGTAGTTCAGTTATTAGTGATGATTAACTTTTTATCAATTATAATATATAATTATTATAATAAGAATACTTTATTTTAATGTTTATATTAATTGAATTTTTTTATTTTTTAATAACTACTAAATTTTACGTAATTTTTTTTTATTTTATACAATTTCTCTTTTTTATTTTTAATTTTTATATTTTATTTTTTTTATTTAATAATATAAAGAGAAACACAATATCAAAGAATAAGGAAAATGAATCATGATTGTTAGATGAAAAATAAAGTCATATAACTTTATAAGTTAACATGTAAGCATTAAATAACTTTTAATCTTGAACATTTGTGCATATCTAAAACAATTATGTTATAAACTTAGATGGTGGACTTGTAATTTCGTGCCTTATTCATGTACTTTTAATAAATATTTTTATTTTATATTATTTTTTATATCTTAGTTTAAAATATTGTTAAAAAATATCATAATTGTAATAACATATGTCCATTCGAGATGGTTTTTAATTTTGAAATTTATAAAAATAAAAACTAGTTTTGCTTTTAAGTTTTCAAAATTTTAAAAATAACATTGTTTTTGTTTCCAAATTTAAAACATTATTTTCAAATCTTAACAAAAAATATTAGTTGGAGGTAGCGATTAAGACAGTTGTTGAAGGTGGTGGTCGGAGGTAGCAGTTGGTGATAAGTGATCGAGGTGGTGGTCGATGATTGCCGGTTGAAGTTGGTGATTAGTGAACACTGGTTGAAGGTGACGGTTAGTGGCTGTTGGTCGGAGGTGGCGATTAGTGATCGTCGATGGGAGTGATGGTTGATGATGGTCGGTCAAAGGTGACGGACAGTGATGGTCGATCGAAGGTGGCAGTTGGTGACCGCTAGTTGAAGATGGTGACAAGTGACCGTCAATCAGAGGTAACAACCGGTGACTGCTGGTCAGAGGTGGCGGTCGGTGACTTCCGGTCAGGTGATGATCAATTGTGACAAAGTGATGTCAAGTAATGAACTTAAATAAAAATTTAAAAACCAAATTTTATTGTTTTTGAAATTGAGTAAAAACTGTTTAAAAAATGAGTGAAAAATCAACCAGAACCAGTTTTACCAGACATATTTCTGTTTTCATTGAAAACCAAAAATTAAAAATTCAAAACCACCCAAACAGAACCTTATATGTTATTAGTATTTGGGTACTCGAAAATGGTTCAAAGCTATTAGCTATAAAAATAGGAGAATTAGTAGAATTTTATTTTTAAATATGATATTAAAACGATTTTTATAACAGTCTACCTACCTAAAATTTACCCATTACTTAGAAAGAGTTCTATAATTTATACAAACTCAATTCATTATTAAAAGATATAATGTTTGTTTGGTAATAATTTTATTAAACTGTCTTTTAGTATTTTATTATTTAAAAATTAAAAAAATTGTTTGATTATTATTTTTTTAAAACAGTTTTTTTAAACAGATCTGATTTTTACTTTTTTGTTTTGAAAACTATAAATATAATAAAAATATGTTGTTTTTTACTTTTCAATAAATATGAATAATTTTTTTTTATTTTTACATATTCAAAACAATTTTTAAATAACACTTATCAAACAAATTTGTTTTCTAGAAAATATTTTTAAAAACTAAAAAACAAAATCAAATCAATTGGTAAATCCCTTAATATTTTCCATGTATATTTATGATAAATAATATTTTAAACATATAAATTATATTTCACATCTATCATAAAGGATTTATACTGTGATATAAAGCCTTTTTAATTATTGATAACTTTTTAAAATAATTATTGAAATTCAATTTAGATTTAAAAGATGAAAAAACATATTGATAGATATAAAAATTAAGAAAAACTCTTTAAAATATTATAGTTAAAGAAAAAGTCCTAAAAACGCTCAAGTTGAGTAATAACTCTTCAAAAATATTATTTTCAAGATAGTTATTCTAATATATTCCCTCTTAACTAAAATATAAGTAAAAAGAACTAAATCATAAAAATTAAGAAAAGAATTTAACGTTATTCATAATTAAATATTCATAATGAAAAATAAAATGATTTTAAAATATTTTTATTAAAATTTTATATTATAAATAAAAAGTAATCATTAAAATAAAACTTCAATTGATTGAGGATTTTTTAGGATAATAACATAAATTAGATAAAAATGTATAAAATTTGCTCAAATTTTAGTCAATTTTTTTTTTCATTTGTACGTGTAAAAGAGAATAAAATCACATTAAGTTGTTATCTTTTGAATATTCAATGGGTGATAAAAGGTAGATTTATAAGTTAAGTGAATAGAAGATAAAGGAAAGAAATAAAAACCTCATGGATAGGAACAACATTAGTTGATTGTTGTTGGGGAAAAATAACTGTTTGCACAGTGATTTCGTTCTCGCCATTGACCACTTTGTCGTCGTCTGATTCGTTTTGGTTTAGTCCATTGTTGTTATAAAACAATTCATTCACAAGATCTGAAGGAAGCAAATATTTCACACTCTCTAGTTTCAGAGGAAGGTCACTCATATCCATGGCAAAATAAGCAATACACAAAGCCCTCACTGATTGTATATTATAAAAAGAGAAACTATCTAACAAAGAAAAGTTAATGAATTACAAAACAATATGCAAGGTCTTTTAAAGACTATGCTTAGTGAATAAAGTTTTTTTTTCATAAAAAAAAACAATTTTTATATGATACATTAAATGAACCATATATAAATAACTAAAATAAATTATTTGTAAAATAAATTGAGTTTAATGTTTATGCATCGACAATGTAAAATAGTTTGTAATGACATTGTAAGAAAGTTTTGCCTTAATGTTCAGTTACAATATTTCATTTATACAACTCTTAAAGTATTAATTCACAAAGTCTACAAACTTACAATACATAAAAGATTGTGATTAACTATCAATTAAAACTTTACACTCAATGCATAATTCATTTTCTCAAATAAATTTATCTTACATGATTTATTTTCATATACAATTTTTATTTAGTAATTGAACTCCTTCGATCCGCGCTAGTAGACAATGGAAAAGCATTGAATTTCTTAAATAAGGTAATAAATAAAATCAAAGATAGGGTTGAGTAACCGAGTCACTTTTTGAGAGTTGGCTTGAGAAACCACATTTTTTTTATAGGCAAAAATGTTATTTTGTTAATTTTTGTTAGCATTAGGATTGAAAATAAGATTTTTTTTCATCTCTCTTTTTTTCTAATCAATTGAGTTAATTTATATCTCTTAGATAAACATTATTACTTTTTAAATATAAATCTAAAGTTCATGGAAATCTGAGAAAAATAATTAAAGATCAAAGTAACGTCAAACTTGCACAAAAAACAAAATGCATAGTTTCAGGTTCACAGGTTAGCCCATAAGCTCAGCGAGTCACTGGTAACGGGTTAGCCCAAAAATTAATTACAACAAAGCAAATTTTTATAAAATGATGTTATATGTGAGGTTGACAAGCTTAATAGGTCAACTTGCAAACTATGATACTTTTGTACTCACCCCTAATCAAAGTTAACAAATGTTAATAGAAAACTATATAATTAATTTTATACTGAGGGATACATGCATTCATAAAGCCTTTAGTTCTAATTTATCTTGTAACATATATAAAAATTATTTTTTTTAAGATGAGTTTAATTTTCAAAATAAATCAAAACTTAATCTTTTATTGAAAAATCAACCCAAGATAAAAGTGTAGTGTCTAAAATCTATGAAGTAAAAGACATTTGTGGGGAAATGTTAACTTCTTAAACTTGTTAAATGAATCTCAATACCTTTAGGGATTAGCTTATGACCTTTAACCAAGGATATACTTAGATTCAAACGAAAGATTAGATAAAACTTTCAACTTCAAATATTCTTACCTAAACACACATGTATTTCATAGTTTGCATTTAATGTCATTTAATACAAGTGACGTATAGTGTATTCGAGAATTTATGATCATTAAATTAAAAGTTGTATAGATGGAAGCCGTTGAGATCACAAAAAGTATGAACTCCCTTCCTTGCCATTCATTGTGGTTGCTTGTGTATATGTTACCCAGGGATAGCAAAATGGATCGGCTTCAATGGGTTAGTCGGCTAGGGTTTTGGCGGGTGAGATACATATTTTGACCCATTAACCTAAGTTGGCCCATCTTGCTTGGCCTACCAACTTGTTGTGCTAGAGGCAGAGCGATGCTAACTAGTTTGTCTATTGTTATAATATATTATAATTTTTTTATGCTACATTTATTAATTATTATAGATTATAAATTAATGAATTAAAACTAATAAGTAACTAGCAAACAACATAGAGATTTTTCAACAAAGTTACAATCACAAACTTCACAATGGTAACATTTCACAAAACAAAAGTTACAATTACATTATGATTTGCAAAACATCAAAACCTAATTCAAAATGAAAATTATTAAGAAGTAAGTGACTAAGTTAAAGTGATGTGAGAAAAAAACAAGAAAAAGTTATTATAAATTTACATTATAGGCTATTATATGTTTAGGGTTGTTTAATTAAACCATTTTGATATTTAGGACGTTGGTTTTGGTATTATACATCATAAACTATTGAGTTTATAATTCATTTTACTATTTTGTTAATTAAATCCCTTACTTAGTTATTATTATGTTATGATGATGATAATCGAATAATGTAAATAGACAAGTAGTTGGGCCAAACAAGCATAATTCTAGTATAATTAAAATAAAAATTTATCTTTTAAAAAAGGACAAATTTTGAGGACCAGCTAGTCAGCCCACCCATAGACGGGATTGACCAGGTGGTCCAACTGATCCTTGATATGGTGGGTTAGCTTGTCCCACCCAGGTTTAGTGTGTCTAATTGACCCATTTTGTCATCCTTAATGTTATGTGACAAACAAACATACTAAATTGTATAGTATTTTTTATGAAAACAATGTTGTATCCATATTATTTGGTTGATACTTGAAAATTTTGTATATCTTTTATTTGTTTAATGAATAATGTAATTTTTTACTAACAATTATGAAAAGAAATAAAGATAAAATATAATAAACTTGGAATAAAAAAGGGTTTTGAGACAAATGAAAATTAGTTGAGATTTGAATTCACTAAACCATCGTTTATGAACATTTAATAATATTTATTATTCATATTTCAATCAACTCATGAAAATACATTAACCCTAATCCCTTCTAATTAAGGTGTGAGCTCATCCCAAGTTTTAAGTTATCAATCTCTAACATAACCTAAACCAAATAGTTTGCTTTAAGAAAATAAGTCAAGGATGACCAATAAATTTTACTCTATTCCTAGCAATAAACATCGATGTTCTTCTCATTTTTAAATAGCATCCAAACCACAAAATAACAAAAGATAGATGAAATAAAAACGTAGAGAAGAGAAAAACATAAAACATTGAATAATAAACTTAAAAAAAATATCAAATAATACATATGATTCATGTTTACTTACATCAAATCCAACTAATGGAACATTTAGTTACTCATGCAAGAGAGGAGCATCATAAAAGATGGGGGAAGAAAAAAAAAAGAAAAAAAAAATGCAGGATGTAGAAGAAGCAACTAGCTCTGGGAGGTATTCCATGTCAAAATTGGTGAAGTTATGAGCTTCCAAACAAATATGTCTCTTTGATATTGCTGGTCTTTTTTTTCATAAAGTGCCTGCTCAAGCACCATTGCATAGCAATCACAATATGATCATTGGACACTTAGTCTTAATGTTAAGCTAAAATGCCACCATTAGGCACCCACAGATGACATTAGTTTTTTTATCTATTTTATTATTCTCTATTTACTAAGGTTGTGCTCTTATAAGATGAGTGTTTTCACTTGCTAGAAACCTTGAATCTTCAATCCTCTAAACACAATAAAAACATTTGCTAGACATATTGTTTAACCAACTAACCTTGCTTCAATCTCACTTCAAAATCTACGTGTATTTCCAAAAAAATAGCAATTATCAAACTAAATTAAATATATTATTTAAAATCCTAAGTGTAACTACTATAATTTATTTTTAAAAACTCACTTTTTAAAATATCTTTCTCTAGGTATTATTTACAATTAAATATGTATATTAATGATATTTAACAAATATTTTTTTATTAAATCTCACAATCTCACATGAGTGGTAATTATATATTATTAATCACGTTACTGTACATATTTAATGGTAATCTCACAAATATGCTAATTAATAAAATATAAATTTTATTATGCAAATTTATCGGTGCTAATAAATAAAATAAAAATAACTTTATTACATAAATTTTATTTGCTAATATTTATATAATAGTTTTTATGATTTTTCATAAATATATGACATATATATCAAAATTAATTAAAAATATGTTTATTACAAAATAATATTGAATTAATTATTAAATAATATCATAATTAAATTAGTTAAATTATTTTATGAAAACATTGCAAATATAATTTATGGAAGACAATTCTACTTAATACTATCATAAACAAAATTATTATGTCGTTGAAATTTTTTCCAAATATTTACCAAACTTACATATTAAAAAATTAACAAATTTATTTATACTTTAAAATCCTATAAATTATTGTAATTTTAAAAGAAAAACATGTTTTACTTAGAAAATATATAAAATATACTTTAATAAGCTACCCATCACTCGTCATGTATACTATATACATTGGACCTTTGGTGGTATGTCTTTAACAATATTTATTTATACTTTGGTGGTATGCCTTTAGCCCATAACATGCTAAAGGTTCAATGTCTAAGTTGACAATTGGATGCAAATAGGTTGCCAGCTTGAAACAACCTTAAGAAGAGAGGAGTGTCACTGATAAAAGAGTCCAAGTACATTATTTGTGGGAAGAATCTGGAATCAACACTCTATATGTTCCTAAAATGCAAATTGTCTTTTTGAGTATGGGTCAAGTTAAGTTTATGGTGGGGGATGATGCGTTACATAATGATTTTCGAACAATTTGTTATCAGTATTAGTGGATAATAAACAATGAAAAGAGCATGGTTATTTTTTTAGTTTGTTGGTTTATGACACATTTGGAAGGTAAAGAACATGTTAATTCTCAAGGGTCAAATCTTTCAGGTCAAAGATATCATCCACATAGTCCAATTGAGCTCTTGTGAATGGTGTTTCACATGTAAACTCAAGACTTATTCATTTCTGGGATGAGTCATGATCCCAATTTTTTGTGTATAAGGTGTTTTTTACTCTTGTCTTGTAACACAAACACTCATGCTTTTGTGTAACTATTTTTTATTTTAAATAAATTTTTTTGACTTATAAAAAAACTCATAATCAATTATTTAATTTTATTTAAGCATAGCTTTTTATACCAACAATAACTATTAAAGTTAAATAAACAACTTTAATTGAAAAAATATTCTCTTCTATTAATAGATAAAATATCAAAATGATCCGATTATAAATTTTATATCTAATAAACTTCAAGTATTTTTTATCATAGTTTAATTTTTATTAATATGCACTAGACTTTAACTCTATTTATGTGTGTTTCTTTAAAGAAATCTACTTGGGTTGTTATTTTCATATTTGTTTAAAAGCTAATTCAAATTCTAATTTCATTTTTATTCAGAGTGTTGTGATGAAGTTTGATTTGACTTTTTTAATAACCTAAAATGTAGTCTACAAATTTATTTATAGTAATATATTCTTAGTTTGTATAAAATTTACGAAGTATAACTTTAGTCCCTTAATTATTTTTATTTTTTATTTTAGTTTTAAAATATATTAATTTTGATAATCTAAATATTTTTAATAAAAATAGTGTATTTGTACATGTTCTATATTAATTAGAAAATACGCTTTGCTCACTTAGCAAATTCCTTATACATGTTGAAATTGCCATAACACACTCTTATTAGGAATCTTGGAGGTCCCTTTTTATTTTTAATAAGTATGGCTAAATAAGATCATTTACTGTATTAAAATGTTTTTATTTGGAAGGGTTTTAGATTGGTTATTTAGCATTAAAAATATTATTTTAAGAGTTTAATTAGTTTGTACAATAATATTTAGTAATATTTAATAGGGTTGTTATTGAATGTCAATATGATACATACTAATTAAGAGTAAGGTTTGTCATTTCAGGCTAAAATGATTTCAATTTCATTTAGCTAGTAAAAATCTTGGAGCTTTTTTAGGAGATTTTTTTTATATACTAAAAAAAATTTACCAAAATGATTCATCCCACATTATTTACGAAAACAACATTTTTTACTATTCTGGTTGAAAAATTAGTTGGAATGAACTGATTTCTCAATGTGCTTTATTTTTTTATATGTAAAAATATGTTTACCTTTCATTAAACAATTTATTGTTCCCCCGTTAATTCTTTCTCACTAAATTACATAACTCTTCTCTCATTCATTTTTCTTTTTTTCATTAATGTAATTATAGTAATTTATAATATAAATATATAATCATAAAAAATTATAATTTAAATATGTAATTTAAAATTTATATATTTAATTATAGCAAGTATAATTTAAATTTTAATTATATTAATTTATTATTTAAATATATAATTACATAAATTTATAATTTAAACATGTAATTATAATTTAAATATATTATTATACAAATTTATAATTTAAACATATAATTATAATAATTTATAAAAATTTAATTATATAATTAGTTTGTATTATTAAATATGTTATAATTATTTTAAATATTTCATTGTTGATCTAATGATTAATGATGTCCTTATTTATCATTTTATAACTTTCAACTAGTCGATAAATTAGTTTGATCAAATACTTACAACTAGCTAGCCTTTCATCTAGTTTTTTCAAATGTAACGGTATTCTATATATATCCTAATTCTATGATAATTTTTTTAAAACTTGTTATTAATTACAAGGAAATAATTTATTTTCTTAATTGATTTGTATTTCATTTCAATATATAATTACTTTTCTTAAGTTATTTATTTAACTTAAAAAAAAACATAAACAAAACCATACTTATATATACATAAGCCATATTTTTACATTTCCATTTCATAAAAAAGATAGGGAAAATTTTATTTATGTACAGATCTCTCCTTTACTTTTTCCTACTACTATATTTGCATAACTGGTGGAAAGATGTTCAATAACGGATTTGTGTAATTAGTAGTTGGAAGATAAAAAGTGACAACTACTAGTCTTCAATTAATAGTGGTCTCCTTATCCTTGACAAACACCACAGTGGATACGTTGGTCCCGCTAAACGTGACCGAGTTTTCAATCAAGTTAGTAATCTATCCACTACTTGAAAACATTGATGAATTAATTGTGGAGAAAGGGTTTGGGTAGTTGAACAAGTCCATATTTTTAAATTTGTATTTCTATATATAAATATTTTTTTATAAGAGACAAAAAAAAAGGAGTGACAACAATTATCATGTAAATAATTTAAATAATTAAATAATAAAACACCTATATATATTTATATACAACTATTTATGATAATATATATATATATATATAGATAATTATTTAAAATAATTCATATATTTTTTTAGAGAAATTTGAATTATTTTTGTAGTAACTAATCGGGATAAATAAACTTATTTTCCATGTTCTTTTTATAGGATACAAGGATATTTTACCTTAAATGTTTACTCATTTAAATCCTCAAAGTTAAACCTCCAACTACAAATTAATTCAAACTTTTATTAATTTTTTTTATTTCATATATGAAAGAAAAAAAATCATTACATTTAAAACAAAATGGTTAATTAATAGTTTAAAATAAATAATTTAATAAATCAAATAAGATTACGAACATCAAATTAAATAATTATAATTAAAAGTGACACAAAATAATAATCAAGAAAAGATTAAAGACACCTTATTAAACAAGTATTACTAAAAATAATAAATAAAACGAAATTAGAAACACTTCATTAAATAATTATAACAACTAAAAGTAACATAGAATAATAAATAAAATGAGGTTAGAAACACCTTACTAAATAATTATTACTAAAAGTAATATAAAATAAACAAGTAAGTAAATATAATGTTTAAAAGTGATAAATATCTTTGTACTCTTACCTTAATAATTGAAATAATAAAAAAATTTAAAATTTCTTCCCCAATTAAAAACTCACTGAGTGTTACTCTCAACTTTCTTCTTAGGTTCTTCTCCCATTTTCTTCTCAACTTTCTTCTTAGGTTCTTCTCCCATTTTCTTCTGACGTTACAACCCTTGGGGAAGTACTCAAGTAATTCTTTTTATTATTTTTACCATCATTTCTTATTTTGCATTCAACTTTTAGTTACATATATATATATATATATATATATATATATATATATATTATATTATAAAAATATTTCAAATTAAATATTTACATTTAATAATAATATAATATTGTACTAAAATTTTAAAAATATGATATTTGTTTATTTTATAATATTAAAGCTGAATATTTAAAATATCATAATTATTTTATAATTAAATATTTATTTAAGATTTTTTAATATATTAATATTTTACTAAAATTTTGAAATGTTATACTAAACACAATATAAATTTGTATTTTAATATAAATTTTATAATGTTAGAATTCTTAGAATTGGAAGGAGTTGTTTCAAATTTAATAACTCCAATATTATAGAATTAAGCCACCTATATAAAAATTCATTAGAAATGCTCTTATTCTAATAATCAATGCTGCTTTTGTAAGCATTAGATGCTTAACTTTTTTTTAAGTTTATGGTCAGTTTTTATTTTTTAAAAATGAAGTTTATTTTGTATACTATATTTGTTATTTTTAAAAGTGTGTAAGATTTTTTGATAGAATGAAATTGAGATTCATTTAAGAAATATTGTAAAGATGTTAGATTAGAGAGTAAGAGTGATTCGACTGAAAAAAGTAAAATACATGCTGGGTTGGAGATGACTCTATATAAAGGAGACTACAAGCAAAGAAGAAAGAGATGTGAAAGTGGCACATGTTTGTACGTAAGTAAAAGATGAAGCCAAAGAAAATAGATCAAAAAAATAATTTTTTTCATAGATAGAAATCGAAGGCAAGTATTGAGAGGAGAATTTAAAAGCTGGTAATTTGATATTAAAATTGTAACTTGGAATTTTTCAAAAGGGGTTGAAATTAGAAAAGAATGGGAGTGAAAATAAGAACCAATCTTCATTAAATGGGCTTAAATGGCCCATTATAAAGCCTTCCTTTTTGCACTTCGGCTCTCTCGTTCCTTTCTCCTAATGGCTTTATGCCGATTCGCTCACTCTTCTCCTTCTTCCGCCATTTTTCGTTTCCGGAAATACCCTTCAAAACAACTTAAATTCTCTTTGCTGCCACTCTCATTCGCAACCATGGAAGCTCCTCCTGAAGGTTATCGCAGGAACGTTGGTATCTGTCTCATGAACAATCACAAAAAGGTTCGTTCTTTCGTTCTTTTTATTTTATTTTATTTTATTTTAATTTCCGATTTTATTCATCAAAGCTTAATAATTTGTGTTTCTCAGATTTTCGCGGCTTCCAGGCTCGACATTCCCAATGCTTGGCAAATGCCTCAGGTCACTGATTCTTCTTTGCTGCAACCTATCCCTCTACAAATTCAATTCTGAACTAAAAAGCTCACATTACTTAAAAAAAAATCAGTATCGTTCTATGAGAACATGAAAGAAATAATTCTTTTTGAGCTGTGTCTGGCAGCAATTACATTGATTAAACATTGGCTAAGATAGTAGCATTTAGTGAAGAAAAAAAAAAAAAAAACTACAGGACAATGCGCTGCACAAGAATGTGAACAATGAATTAGTTATTGATGACGACTAAATAAACAACCAATCAATATGATGTGACATGATTGATGGATAATATTATCTTTTAAGTATGTGGTCGCGGTTTGATCCCAGGATTGATTACAAAAAGAAAAAGAAAATTGTTGCAAGAGGACAATCAGTCCCCGGAGTAGATATTAGCCTTCTCCTGGCTTACTTGCTTAGGGATACTTGGGCTCACACCAAAAAAATTAATAAACAAAAAATAAAGAAATATGAAGTGTTTGTGTTGTGTTTTTATATTTTTATTTCAGCATGTTTGTTGAAAGGGGTGATGACATGATGTACTGTAGGTTTGTAATTATTCTTCGTTGTTGCATCTTTTAGGGTGGTATTGATGATGGAGAGGATCCAAGAAATGCAGCTATCAGGGAATTAAGAGAAGAGACAGGAGTTAATTCTGCTGAAGTGATCGCTGAGGTGCAAATTATGCATTTCTTTACTTGCTAATACCCTACAAATTACATGCTTGGTTGTCATTTGTTCGTAAGTGCTAAATTGTTTTTAAAAATTTTAATAACTGGTTCATATGATTCTAATTTTTAAGCTGTTGCATCTTATAGCCTTACACAAAGATGTGATAGCTTTGATGATAGCCGCATCCTTTCTTATTAATTGTTGATTAATTTTAGAGGCTTTGGAATTAGTGAAGGGGGCAGGTAATTCTGAAGGTGTGCTATTTTATGTGTTAAACTTTTGGATTCAATGCTTGAATCTTTGAAAAGAAGTATTTTAGTTTGTTTATATTTTCTAATTAAGAGAGTACTTTTTTAAGAAGGCCAAAGACAGTGGATTAGATAGTTAGAAGTTGGTTTCCCATGGGGAAGGATAGGTTTTGAATTTGGTACAAGGATTGTCTATTCTTGAGGTTGGGAGTTGAGAGAAACCTGAAATTCGTAAACACAAGCAGTGGTACTAGAAAGCATACAAAGATATTGCGCAGAGCAAAGAACAGCTTACCTGCTTCAATCTAGCCTAATAACCAATTAACCATAACTTAAAACTCTTTACCTTAAAATTTTCTTGATTCTTGAGTTCATTGAATATCTAGATATTTAAGGGTCCATTTGGTAATCTACTTTTTACTTTGTTTCCTCCTGTTTTCTAAATTTATAAGGAAAAAATGAAAACCAAAAACAAGAAAAAGTGCTTTCATCTGTTTCTTCTATAACTTTTGGAAATAGGAAATGTTTCCTCAAACTAAACAGTCCGTAAGTTTCCTTGTAATATCATGTATAGACGGGATATTAAAGTTTTATTACTTAGTCCTACCTAGATTTTGTCTTTTAATACGAAACCTACTAAATCATTTTCGCAGACAACAGACCAACTCATTGTTACCGTTTAAACTAGATTCATGTATGGTTTATATCTCTAACATGCCCTTCACATAAAATTTTGCTTAGTTCTTCTCCTGAGTTTAGTTAGAAGTACGAGAACTGCAAAGATCATACCCGATTACTAGATTGTAGATTGAAAGAAGATTCCATATCAGGGATGATAATGATCATCTGTTTACAAGCAACATCCAATTGGTCCTCTGGTAATACTTAATACCATCAATTATGTTCTTTGACCAATTTAATGGAAAAAATTTGATGCCATATGTATCTTTGGAGAACTGATTTGATGTATTTGTAAATGGAGGACTAATGTGATGTTTCGGACATCTTTGGAGGACAAAAATGAATAATTTTCCAAAACCTTTATTATTGGTGCAGGAATGGTTTATAACTTAAATTACCTTCAAAGATGCTTCCGTAGAAAGGAGTCTGCAGCTAGTAAAAATGTCCTAATAGAATGATAAAATATTTGTTCATGTTCTTTTTTTAAATTATATGATTACTATCAATCCTCATTAGGCCTTTGAGGTGTGTTGAAGAAAATAATCAGCCCCCTTTCAATGCTGCTAATTATGCTAGAATTACATTGTTGACATTAAATAATTGAAATCTGATCTATGAATGTCAGTTAATCTACTTACTAATATTAGTTTTAATCTAGCCAAAAATTTTGATAAAGCAACTTTTCTTTTTCCTTTCTGTAATGTTAAATGTTCATCTTGGTGGCCTTTTGTTGTAGGTACCGTATTGGTTAACTTATGACTTCCCACCAAAAGTGAGGGAGAAATTAAATATTCAGTGGGGATCTGATTGGAAGGGTCAGGCACAGAAATGGTAAACATTTGGATATGCTCAGTTGGAATAGAATAAAACTCTAAGAACAGTTTTTTCACAACCAGATTATATAATGTTAACAACCTAGAACCAATCAGATAACAATTTGTGGATCAATAAATATTTTTGAATTTTTTTTCCCTCCTATTCAATGATGAGGGTATATTATGCCTATATGCATACTTGTGTAGTTGTGTGTAACAAGTATGGTTGAGTGCTGGGGGAAAGGCATAAGAGTTGGAAGGAATGGAAGAAGGGATATTTTGTTTTAGCTCTGCTAAATTGTTTGACATTTTTTATATACAGGTTTCTTTTCAAGTTCACTGGGCAAGATCAAGAAATCAATCTTTTGGGTGATGGTACTGAGAAAGCTGAGTTTGGGGAATGGTCATGGATATCACCTGAACAAATAATTGAGCTTGTAAGTATACATGATAATGATGATACTTTTTTTCATGCTTGTCCCAAGGCAATTAAGACGGGTTAGTATAGGCAATATGCGACTTAGTTTATCTTCTGTGTGCAGGCAGTAGATTTCAAGAAGCCTGTCTATAAAGAAGTCCTAGCAGTGTTTGCTCCATATTTCCAATAATCTTATCTCTGGCTGAGATTGTTATAGCTTCCCTATCTCAAGTGCCTTAGGTGATTCTTAGGGCTGCTTTAAAAAGAATATATTCCTAATAACTACAGAGACAGCTATTCTCTTTTTCTCTTCTTGGCCATAACCATAGGGCAAGCGAAGAGATCAATTTACTTATTGTATGTTTGAGTGCAGTATGTATTGTTATGATGAAAATTGTTATGTCGTGTATTGCTTCTGTCCAATTTTTTGTGATTTGTCATAATGAAATATGGCATGCAGGTATTGTTTCATATCAAGGAGGTGTACGAGAATGAGTTTTGTCAGTTACAGGATTTCACTTAAAGAAATGAAATTAAGAGAGTAAAAACTGTTACACAAATCCTTGGAAATAACTTAATTATAATCTACCTGAATGTAAAATATTTATTTTAACAGTCACTACAAATATATCTTTGCCTTGAAATAACAAATTGATCCTGCTAAAAAAATAATGTTCTTTTTTTCAAGATTTTTTTTTTAGATTTTGGACTTTAAAGGTTTCCATATTTTAGTTCAGTGACATATCGATGATACCACCAAGTCACCAACTGTTTTTTTGACTCTTTTTCTTTTTTTTTTTTTAATGTCCCAACTATTTTCATATTAAAAATACAATTTACGCAAAAAAATTATATTAAATAGTTTTCTCAAACTATTTGATGACATGATTGGTATAAAAAATCGTCTATTGTGTTGAGACTAATTTGTTATTTAATTCTACTTTTTATTGGATTCAAATTCGAAAAATTTAAGGAAAAAATAAATAATTTAAATAAAAATTGAAGAAATTTATATAATTAAAAATTCTCTTTCAAGATCGGTTTGAATTTTGCAATTAAACTCCTTTAATTTGCACAAACGGATAATAATGTATTGCATCTCTGAGATTGGACGGTAAATAAAACGATAATTTGATCCATTATATATATATAAAATTAAAACAATATATTTATTTTTAAGACAATATATTTATTTTTTAAGAAAAATAATTAAAAATTCATGTATTATTGTTTCAAACTTAAGTATAATTAAGCTAAAAAATATTTGCAATTTAAAAAACCTTAAAATTTTCTACAACTCATAATCTGTAGGAAATATTTAATGATCGAGAAGGAAAATGATAATTATCAAGAACAAACAACACTTCCATTGTTTTCAATGGCTTAAATTCTAATTAATATATATATTTATTGCGTAATCAAGATATATTTTAAAACTGTGTACAAATTATTCAAAATTCTCATAACTAGATGGGTCCTAAAGGATTAAATTCTAAATATAAAATAGTTTTCCAATCATCATTAAAAATTTGTAAGAATATTTTTTCGTAAAATGTTTATTTTCAAATTTTAAAGCATGTAGGTATAGATAGAAATTAAGTCTATGAAATGGGAAAATTCATAATTAGAAACGACTTGAGTTGATTGCCCGCTAGCAGAAATATCAGCTTCTATAGTGATTCCATATCACATTAATATTATCGCCACTGTTGGACTGATTTGGAGTGTCATGATAAAATTGCTTTTTTTTTTTTTAAAAAAAAATAATACTTAACTATATTTTCTTACGGGTTCACGATTGAGGTTGGTTCGATTTTGAGAAAAAATGAAAATTGAACCGATTAATTTTAGTTGAGTTAGGTTGATTTGGTTTTTTGAAATTTTTTTCTCTGACTCAAACTAAACCGAACCAATGATAATCGGATTGACTCAGTTCACTTTTAAGGAAAACGATAAAAAATTAAAAAATCAGTTTTTTCATTAAATCGTAAAAAAGTAATTTTATTACTGAAACTAGCCAAATCCATTAATTTACTACATTCATAATTTTATAACAAAATATCAAATGTTTCATATATATTAAATTAGTCGATTAAAACTATTAAAAACAATAGTACAATATAAACTTAACAATAAATATATAAAATAACTTAAAAATATAAAATAATACGAAAGAGTAAAGACAAAATGTTTTGGATGCTAAAACCTTAAACAAATACTAAAGTAGGTTACTAAATTTATTAATTTAAAAATATAAAATAAATATATATACTTTTGGATTGGTTCAGGTTGAATCTGAATTTTTAAATGCGAAAACCGCAAACCAAAGGTTGATTCTGGTCAATTTGGGTTTGGTAGAAACTCAATCAAGTGAAAAAAATGAACCAAATTAATTGTTAGATTCGGTTTACGAGGTTTGTCAGATTGATCCAAACCAATGAACACTCTTATATTTTCTGTCTTCTATTTTCTTTTAAAGTGATTACATTATTTTCTTTAACTTTTAAATTTGTTTGTCTACATTATTCCATCATTCCTGAATTAACATAGTAATTTAACAATATAATATATTTTAATTATGTGTAAATATAATTTAATTAATTATAACTATTTCTTTATTAAAAAGAAGCAAATAAAAAATAACAAACATACATAAAAATATATTTATTACTCATTAAATATATCATTCAATTCTACATTGAATATATAATTAATTATGTATTTAATAAATCATTTATTACTCATTTAACGTATCAATAGTACTAAATGAATATAAATGTTTGTGCATTTATAAATATTAAATTATAAGTGTAAATGAGTTTTATAATGAGATATAATTATTAAAATATTAATTAATACATATAATTATTAAAATATTAATTAGTAAAATTAATAGATTTATATATTTTTTATGTGAGGATTGAGGTTTGTGTATATAGTCTATACAAACAAAAAAATAATTTATTCTCTCTCCATCAAAGATAAGCCTTGAAACATATGAAAGCATGATACATCTTTTCTTCATTCAATGAAAATAATCTTTATTGATTAATGAGAAGTTATATGAAGAAACGGAGAACTAAAGATTTTTATTGATCAATGTGAGTTGCAATCTCTCCATTTAGCATTTCTTTTTTATTTTTTCTTTCTCTATTTCCTTTCATAGTTTAAAATATTCAATTCGCTTTAAACTTTTCAAATATTTTTTATTCATTTTTAAATAAAAAATAAGAATATAGTTCAAATCTCTCCATTCACACTAAAAAAACACACTAATGGAGTACTTATTATAATAGAAAAATATTAATTACTTATTTAATATATCATTGAACTCTACGTTAAATGATATATTAAATGAATAACAAGTGTTTTGATTTTTGTTTACTGAATAAATATGTTTTAGGTAGTACTCTGATTCATAAATAACAATAAAAAAATGTTTGTACCACAAATTCAAATATAAGCAAAGGTCGTGATAGTAAATGCTAACTCGAAATTATATATGAATGATTTTATTTAGAATCTAAATGAGAAAATTTTTATTAATAATTATATATGAGCACGATTTAGAATTATAGAAATTATGTCCATTCTGATAAAATATTTTGTCTTTATATGTCTTAATTAATACCTTTAAGTATACTATTCAACTAATTCTGTTGTTATTATTTAAATAGATTATAATTCTGGTGAGTCTTACCTCTACTATTCACAAAATGGTAATTATGGTTTTTTTTTTCAATATCAAATATCAATAAAAAATATTTTAAAAATAATATTATTTTATATTTTAAATAAGTAAATTAAAAAATGAAAATTCATGTTGTGTAAAATATATTATTTTGTATACATAAGTATAGAGAGAGTAATACATAAATCTAACCAAAGAATTAGTAATTACTACTCCTTCGTACTGAAATATATAAGTAACAAAAATTCTACTTATGTGACATACTAATATAAATAAAAACTGATTGATAATTTAATCATTATACACCGTATTCATTTTTTTATGTTTAATTTTTTTCTCTGCTCTATTATTATACGCCATATTCTTTTGACGCATACTGTAAAAAATATTTGTAAAATTTAGAAAAACAAATTCTCTCCCATGTCTTGTTTACAAAAATTGATTTTTTTATTAAAAATTTAAATACAAGTATTAAAAGTTACAATATTCTATTTAATCAACTAAGTTAAATATTTGATTTTAAAAATTATTTTTAAAGAGGTTATAAAGTTGGTAAGAAAGTAGAGAGATGTCAAGTTTGAATTTTTCCATTAACAAAAAATAATACACCAATAACTAATATATTTGCCTATAAAAAATTATTTTCAACGATTGATTCTAATTTTGTAGCTAAACTCTTTCAATTCTAACAACAATGAAAATGTATTGAATTTTTATATCAGATAGTAAATAAAACCAAAACTAGAAAATTTTGGTAGGAAAATATTCAATTACTCAATTAATAAGTTTAAAAAATTATAATAATAACCTAATTTTTTAACTATACAATTACTCAATTATTATGTTACGTAAATTAATGTTAAAATATAATTTTTGACTCTATTTTTTAAAATTATAATTTTTCTCATCTATATTAAAATATAAATTTTTAGTCTTTTATTATTGAAAAATTATCATTTTCTCTCTCATTTTAAAATAAATACATTTATTCCTTTGATTTATAAAATACGTGATTGTGGTTCTTCCGTCAAATTAGATTAATTTGACCATGACTCTTTTTTTAACACGTGACTTAAATTTAGTATCCACTAATATACTATCAATGTAAAATAATTATATTGATTAGTATCTATTAATATTTTAAAACATTTTTTATCAATTCAAGAAAATTAAATAAACAAATATAGCTTAAAAAAATATTTGTGACATTATTTTCTCTCTAATGATCTGCTATCAAAAGTTAATTTTAATTTTGTAACTTAGCTCATTCAAGGGAGTAATGCAAACTAATGCATTTGGATAGAATTATATTTATTTTATATTGGATGATGTTTTTTTTGGTGGATGATATATTAAATGAATAATAACTAATAAGTAAATTAAGGTTATAAAGTTAGTTTAAGAATAAAGTTTATATTTAAAGGAGAAAGAAGAAAAAAAAATCGTTTGAATTTTTTTTTAATAACTAACATTTGTCTATGAAAAAACTAATAAGTAAATTTTATAATTTTAATAAATTTAAAAATGTATTAGAATAATTTTTTTATAATTCAAGACAAATTTTATTTTCAACAAGACGAAAGCATAAAGCAAGGCACAAAAACAACAATATATAAAATCATAAAGGCAACAATGTAGAAACAACAAACATAAACTCTCAAGGGCAAAATTGTAAATACATAATTCATTTTGTAAAGGAGTGAGTTGTAAAATTTGTTGTCTAGTTGGCTAGTTCCATTCCCACAAATTTAACTAAATGGCCAGAACAATCTTTTTAACATCCACTGTATGCTTGTTGAAAATGATATTATTCGACTCATTCAAATGTATCAGCAACATCTGCAAATCATAAACATGTTTTTGCATATTCTTTTAACACCCTCTCATTTGTTACTCACACTTCTCATGGTTTGCAATTTTCTGCAAAATCTCAAAACACTATTACCCTCTTTTATCTAAGTTTCTTAACAAAGCATCACCTAACTTCACAGTTGCACACATACCTCTACTTACCTCTTTGAAAAAACACTCTCACCCTTTTCGAACATACATAATAGAGGAAGTTCCTAAAAATAGATGTGAAAAAATATATATGTTCGAAGAGGGTGAGGGTAAGAATGTGAAATGGGGAAATCAATGTAATATTTTAAAGAGGTGGATAAAGATGCGTGTGCAACATGAAGTGAGTGATGCTTTGTCAAAAGACGTAGGATAAAAGAGGGTGAATGTGTTTTGATATTTTTTCAGAAAATTGTAAATACTAAGGAAGTGTGAATAAAAAATAAGAAAATGATAAAAGAACCTGCCGAAATAATATTACATTAAAAACTAAAAAGACATTATTAGAACTATTAGTAGAAAAAAATAATTAATATTATATTAAAAAGCTAAATGGAACAATTATTTTAAAATACTTCTTTATTTAAATGAAGTACTTATTCTAAGACAATCTTTTACCCAAATATAATACTTATTGAGGTGATGTATTAATCATTGTCTTTATGACCGTTAAGAAGTTGGGTCATGCTTGAACCCCTACAACCATACACATACCTAAATTTTATGGATAAATTAAAATATTTAAGGAACATTAGTTTAATTTTAAAAACATTATTGATTTACATATTTATTTATCAGAAGTCTAACTCAAATAAACAACATAGATTTTCCTATGCAAAAAAACCAAAGGTTAAAAAATTTAGACATGATTTTTTTTTTGCTTTTTCTTTTTTCAATAGTTACAATAAGGACAAACCTAAGTCCTCTTATATAATACCCAAACCTCATATTTTTAAATTTTTTTTTTCTCTATACCTTTATAAACTTCTCCCTGCATCTTTATGTAATATTAAAGACCAAAATATTCTTGAGTGGCTCCTCGAAATAAGTAATTTGGAGTTGATTTTTGCCAAATTCAAATCTCCTAATTTGAACCCATTAAAATCTATTTTTTCCAAGTTTGAATTAGATAATTCGAAAGTTATATTTTTCGTTTCACAAATTTAGATTCATTAAAATCTAATTTTTTGCAAGTTCAAATTACCTAATTTGGACTTATATTTCAAAACATAGTTTTAATGAATTTGGATTACCTAATATGAATGTTTTATAATAAGTTTGGAATAGGTAATCCGGACTTATAAAAAAACTTTCGATAAAAACACAAGTTCTTATGTTATTCAGACTTGTAAAAGAAACTCCAAATTACCTAATATAGAGTTTTTTATATAAGTTCGAATTACCTAATCTAGACTTGTAAAAAAATAGATTTTTATGAATTTGGATTTGTGAAAGAAAAAAAAAACCTCTAAGTTATATAATTCGGACTTGAAAAATTTTTTTTAATAAGTTAAAATTAAGTAGTTTGGATTTTGAAAAAATCAAATTCAGGATACCCATTATGAGTCACAAGAATATTTTGATCATTCAATATATTATGGAATTTCATGGAGAAGTTTATAATGATGCAGAGAGAGAGAAAATCACCACTAAGGATATGTTAAGCAAAACTAAGTGAAAGCTGAAAAGTTAGTAGAAAGTCTTTGGTAAAACTAACTGATAAACTATTTGAAAGTTGTAAAATAATAAATAAGAGCATAACTAATCATAAGATAAAAAATGGGGTATTTAAAATAATTATAATATATTTTAATAATATAAATTAATTATATATTTAAATTATAAATTATTATAATTATATATTTAAATTATAAATTTCTATAACAACATATTTAAATTATAATAACATATTTAAATTATAAATTTATGTAATTATATATTTACATAATAAATTACTATAATTAATATTTAAATTATAATTTCTATAGTTTAATATATACATTTTAAATTACATTATTTAAATTATAATTTTCTATAATTATATATTTATATTATATATTAAAGGAGAGAAAAAAGAAGAAGAGAGATTGTATAATGTTATGAGAGAGAATTAGTGGGAGACAAACATTAATTAATGAAGGAAACAAGTTTAAAATATAAGTTTAATATATAACAATATTCACTAACAATAAAAAGTTTACAATTAATATAAAAAATAAAATGATAAATTATAATAACATCAAATTATACACATTAAGATATGAAGACTTATAATCTATAAAAAGATTAATAGATAAAAATAATTTATACTTATTTATAATCCTTATAAATATGTATTTATATTTATTTTAAAATGTTATATTAAAATTAAAATTAGAAAATTATTTTTAATAAAGACCAATTTTCTATATTGGCTCATGGCCACTTTGGATCAATTCTCATCGGTTCTAGAATGCTCTTATTTTATATAGTAAGAGCTTATTCTCAATCCAACTTATCGATATAGTCCGATAACATTGAAAAATCACATTACATAAAAGAGCAATATCTCACATTAATGTTTTATACTGTACATTTTCAAAATTCATTGATCAAGAGATAACATCATTGCACAAATTAGAAACTTTCATGTATTCAACATATCAAATATCACATCGAAGTGGAAGCCGTGTTCCATGGGAAAATAAAGTTCAAGTCAAATTTTCTGCATCTTTAAACTATTTGTTGAAGATTTGATTATATTTTTATATCTGGCTTAGTTAACCTTTTTATGTTATAGGATTTTATTATAAATTTATTTGTAATTTATTATAATCATTATAAATAAAGTGATGAAGAACCTTTATTTCTCAAACATTCAAAAACACCAAGTATCTCTTTTAACTTGGTATCAGAACGACACCACCCTTTGTGGGTCTTTAAAAAAATAAAAAACCCTCTAAAATAGTGCAGTAAGGGTACCTTCGCAGTTGTCCCGTCAATCACCTCCGTTCAAGATTGAACCACTGACATCTGAAGTGGAAGACACTAATCTACTCACCCCTGGGAACGTCACCAGAAAAAGCCTCACCAATGCGTGAAATCCATACACTGCCTTCCAAGCCTCTGATTACAGCGCATTTTGTCTCTCCTGACTCGTCATCCTGTTCCAAAGGTTGTTTGGCTCTTTTGAAGTCATTAGTGACGTCTCATTATCTACTTTTCCTTTCGTGCACTGTTCACATGCACCTAATGGCTTCATCCTCTATTGCCAGTGTTGTCTCCTATTTTTCTCATATAGCTTTTCTATTACATCTGCAAAATTAACCAAGAAGAATTATATTCAGTGGACAACTACTTCTCAAATCTGGTTCCTAGGGCAGATTTGTCTGACCACTTACAAAAGACATCTGACACAATTCTAGTGCAAACTGTGCCCAATGGCAGAAGGTTGATGCCCAACTTGTTGCTCTCCTATGACAATCCATTGAATTTTCCCTTATGATTCACTTCTGCAACTACAAGACTTGTTACACCATATGACACAAAGCTCGTGATCTTTACTCCAAGAATGTCCAACGCCTATATAATGTCATCCACAACCTCGCTATCCTAACTATGACGAATCTTGATCTTCCTTCCTATTGTGGTAGAGCACAATCTGCCATTCATGAAATCAAAACTCTCACGACCTTTGATTACCATGTGATGATGTTAGACAAATTGGATCATATGTTCATGATGTATGTTCTCCATGGTTTCCATAAAGACTTTGAATAAGTTCACAATCAAATTCTCACCAATTCTATTGTTCTTACTTTTGAGGATGTCTTGGCTCGTCTCCTTCGAGTTCCTTACGAAGAATCTTTAACAACCACTAGGTCCGATTAGGGATGACAAAAATACCCATACTCGTGGGTACCCATCCGAACCAACCCCGATTTTGACGGGTGTTACCTGATTTGACCGGACATGGGTACAGGTATTATCCAATGTATTAAACTGGGTACAGGTATAGGTATGTGATTACCCGCCCCGTACCCGAACCTGTACCCGCCCTGTTATAATTTTAATGATTATATAATAATTTTAAATTTATATATTTAATTAAAATTTTTAATTCTTAAACTTTAAAATATAATTAATAAATAAATATATATAATTTATTTAATAATAGATAAATAAATTTAAATTGCAAAAATAATATGACGGGTACCTGTGGGTATACTCGAACCCAAAAATACCTGATGAGGACGAGGATGAGGATTAAAATTTCATATTCACTCTTTTTATACCTGAAACGACCCTGCACTTTGTGGGGACAGGGACGAGGAGGGTCAAACCGGCACTCGCCCCACTTCGTTGCCATCCCTAGTTCCGATTCTTCAGCTTTTGTTGCAAGTCGTGGCAATCACGGACATGATCTAGGTGCTAATAGTGGACACAAAGGTGGTAATAGTGGTGAAGGTGCTCCTGCTATTACTGCATGGGGCATACTCGAGATAAATGTTACCATCTGATTGACTTCCTTGAAAAGTCTATCCTTGTTGCCTCATTTTAAAATCCCACCCCAAATCCAATAGAGAGAAATAATCCCCACAACACTTTGTTTGATGTCGAATATCTAGGTTATCCCCACTACAAAGCTTCCCTTAAGCCTATGTTACAATTGCTCAGTTTGGTATTCTACAATTTGTCTCTCACAATCATCACTTATTGGGTCTTGGATTCCAGACTCTAGTGGTTCCGATCACATAGTCGGTAATCCTTCTCGTGTTTTCAATTTATCCCTATCAACATCAACCCACCACATTACCCTAGCTGATGGATCTAAGACCCCCATCACATCCATTGGCCAAGCCAAGCCAACCCCACCCTACCCCATTTTTATCCTTAAATATTGTTCTTTTTGAACCCAAATCTCCTTTTAACCTTGTTATAATAAGTCGACTTACTTACTCAACTATTTTGTGACCTTTTTTCCTTATTCTTTTTATGTACAAGACTGAAGTATTAGACGAATGATTGACATAGGCTATAAAGCACATGTCTCTACTACTTTCGCTCACTCACACTTTTTGCTTGCACCATTTCAAAGTCTTCACTTTTACTTCATAGTCGTTTAGAACATCCTAGTTTGAATAAATTGAAGGTCATGATTCCCCATATTTCTAAGATGACATCTTTAGAATGTAAATTTTGTCAGCTTGACAAACATGTTTGAGTCTCCTTTCCTAAATGCACTCCTTATCACATCGATATCCTTTTTGTACTCGTCCACTCTAATGTTTGGGGCCCTACTTATGCACCTTTTGTTTTAGGTTTTCGTTATTATATTACGCTTATTAATAATTTTTCTAGGAATACTTGGATTTTTTTATTAAAAAAATCTTTTTTTTTATTTTCCAACAATTTGTAATGAAATTCATACTCAATTTGGTTTTACCATTTGTGTTTTATGGAGTGATAATGAATGAAAATACTTTTCTCAACCTTTTACACAATTAATGTCCTTTCTTAGTATAATCCGCTAGTCATCTTGCCCTCACACACTACAACAAAATGGTATTGCTAAACGTAAACATCACTATATTGTTGGTAATTCACATACCATGTTACTTTATTATAATGCACTTTAAAACTTTGGAGATATGTTCTTACTGCAGGACACCATATTAATAGAAAGTCACACATTCTATTTTATTTCTTGGTACATCATTGTTTCTCATTCCTCTTTGTATTTTTGGTTTTACTTGTTTTGTTCATGATTTTACTCTAGGTCTTCGCAAGTTGTTAGCACATGCTATCAAATGCATTTTCTTGGATACTCTCAGACACAAAAGGGTTATCATGTTACTCACCCCTCACCAATTGCTTCTGCATATATTCTGATGTTACCTTCTTTGAAAGTATTCCCTTATTTTCTCAATCTACACCTCACTTGAATCTGTTTCCCAGGTATTCTTAATGCCCTCTATCATTCCTACACTTTTTATTCTATGTGTCCTTCCTCTTCTTACTTATTAGCATCAACCACACCCCCACCAATCAAAGTAGCTACTATTACAGAGATCACTACTTCTTTTCTTTTTACCTTCTTTGCCAACTCTAGCCTAATTATACTTACCCATTGTTGTCTAAAAAGGTAATCACTCTACTCGTAATCTTTTTCCCATTTATAATTTCTTGAGTTATCATTGTTTTTCCGCTTCCCATTATGCATTTGTATCTGCCATTTCCATTGTGTCTATTCCCAAAATTGTATAAGAAGCATTTTTCCATCTAGGATGGTGACAAGTGAATGATTAAGGAGATACAAGCCTTGGAGTCTAATCAGACCTAGGTTCTTGTTCCTCTTTCCCCTGGGAAGATTGTTTATGGTTGTCGACGGTCTTTACAATTAAGGTTGGTGCACATGAACAAATTGATCGATTAAAGGCTTGTCTTGTAGCCAAGAGTTACACATATATCTTTGGTCTTAACTATAGCAACACCTTCTCTCCAATTGCTAAGATGACCTCTGTTCATCTCTTCCTGCCATACATCATTGATCCTTTTTTCAATTGGACATTAAAAATGCCTTCTTACATGGCGACTTAACAAAAGAAGTGTATATGGAGCAACTACTTGGATTTATTACTCAGGGTTAGTCTAAGGTTTTGTTTGCAAGTTATGTAAAGCGTTGTATGACCTCAAACAAAGTCCAAAAACATGGTTTGAGTGATTCAACTTTGTTTTACATGAGTATAATATTTTTGTCTTTTACAAAATTTCTTCCACTACTAATTAGTGGATTTACCTTATGATGTATGTAGATGATATTGTTATGACAAGAGATGACGGTAAAGGTATCCAGGATCTTAAAAATAATTTATTTCAGAATTTTGAAACCAAAGATTTGGGATGACTAAAATATTTTCTGAGGATTGAAGTTATTCAATCAAAAGCTGGTGTTGTCATTTCCTAAAGGAAATATGCTCTTGATATCTTAGCAGATGCTGGAATGTTAGATTGCAAGCCCATCAATACTCTTATGAATCCAAATACCAAACTTTTGTTTGATGAAAGGGAACTCTTCTCGAATCTAGGTAAACACTAAGACTGGTTGGGAGGTTGAATTATCTAACCATGACTAGACCAAACATATATTTTGCTGTCAACTTTCTTAGTAAATTTAGCAACTCTCCATGCACGAGTCATTGGGAGGTTGTGACTCGAATTCTGGGATATATAAAAAAGGCTCTTGGCAAAGGGCTAGTTTATGAGGACCAAGGTAATATGATATTATTGCATATTTAGATGCAAATTATGCTAGAAAAAAAATGAAAGTAGTCATTGGTCAACCTGAAGGTGTTGTGTCCTAATTGGAGGAAATCTTTTCTCTTATAAGAGCAAAAAACAAAGCAATGTGTTCAAGTCTAGTGTAGTATCAGAATATTGGGATATGACCTTTACTATATGCAATTGGCTAAAGCAAATCCTTAATGAGCTCAAGTTTTTCAAAATTGAATTCATGAAACTCATTTGTGACAATGAAGCAGCCTTAAATATAACATCTAATTCAATTTTTCATAAACAGACTAAACACATTGAAATTGATTGTCATTTCATATAGTAGAAAATTGTTTCAAGACAAATTACTACTGCCTTTGTTGAGTTCAAAAATCAGCTAGCAAATATCTTTGCCAAGTCTCTCTGCAAATCAAGAATATCCTACATTTGTTCTAAACTGAATGCTTATGATCTATACGCTCTAACTTGAGGGGAAGTGTTGAAGAATTGATATGATTTAATTATGTTTTGATATCTTGCTTAGTTGTCTTTTTTACATTATATGATTTGATTTTATATTTATTTGTAATTTATTATAATCATTATAAATAAAGAGTTGAGAAACCCTTATTCTTCAAGCATTCATCACCAAATATCTCTTCTAACCCTGCTAAAGCAGACAACCCAATAAGAAAAAAAAAAAAACTTATTTATCGATAATTTCAAGCTGGAACATATTAAAAAAAAACACCACGAAATCTATTTGATGGATGGAAAAGCTTTTAGAAGCCAATTAGATCATAAGCCAAATATTAAGTACAACAAATCACAAGCTGCAAGGAAGAGAAAACATTTAAGTCTGAACTCCAGTTCCTCAAATGGTAGACATGAAAATGAGATCATGCTTCATATAAGCATGCATGCATCAATAAATAAGGTTTCAGCACTTGCCACATGGACTTTCGGTTAAAAAATGAAGTTAACAAAAGAAGAAATTTCTACGGTATATAGTATATTAAGAAAGAGTAAATTTTGTGTCACTTAAATCATTGACAATTAGGTATGGGTATACGGATTTGTCCGACCCGACTGGTAAAACCCACATTTTAAACGGCTTGAATAAATCTAATCATTAAAATAAATGGACTTTTTTTAGAGTCTGTATCCGATCCACGAAATTTGTGGCTTAACAGACCAATTCGCAAGCTAGCAAATACACATTTTTTTTTAAAAAAAAAGTCTAATATTTTTTAAACTAATTAAATTATAATATATCATACTAAAAATTATATCATTATTTATAATCATCTAAAAAATTAAATATTTTCAATATTAAAAATGTAAAATATCACAATTTATAATAAAAAAAATCATAATATTAACACAAACTAATAGTTTAAATGATAATTTTGTTCCTTTAAGCCTGTAAGCCGTGGATTTCGTGGAATGCATTCAAATTTCTCTTATATTTATGATTTTAAAAAAAAAATTAAAAACAATACACAAATTAAAAAAATTAAAAATTAAAAAAATCATAATATTAACACAAACTAATAGTCTAAATGATAATTTTGTTCCTTTAAGCCTGTAAACCGTGGATTTCGTGGAATGCATTCAAATTTCTCTTATATTTATGATTTTTAAAAAAAAAATTAAAAACCCATACCGTCTTAGAGGTCCACGGATTTGAATTTGTATACACAACCCTATTGACAATACATCACAGGAAACAGTGTATTGACTAAGTTAGCAATAAGCAGTTGAAATACCGTTGCAACCAGGGAAATGGATTACAGTTTAACTTTTTGAGAGCCTTGACAGCAGTCTAGCAGCATAGCTAATACACACAAAAATAACAGACTGAAGCTTGAGAAAGTTTTAAGGAAAAGCTGGAACATCGATCATACTTTTTAGTTGTTAGAATACTACTCCAGATTTATTTACATAATAAGCACATGTTGGAACCTTAGTCAACTATTTAATTAGTTATGACTTGTGAGTATGGAAATAGTTGTTAATTTAGTCCTTGATACCCAGTACTTAATGCACTCATGGTATGGATAAGATTGATTGTATGTAATCTATTCCTGGGTGGGAAATTTCATATGATAAATTAATTTCCTCTAGATTAAAAATATTTCAAACTTTATATACATATATTGTGAGTTATGATTTGCGGGTACATACTTTGAGATTGCATGGAAGTCTGTGAAACTCAGCTGACAAAATATAAAAGCTATGAATATAACTGTATGGAAGAAGTGAGAAATCTAGTTATTTGGAAAACCCTGGCATATATCTAAGGACACCAAATATATTTTATGATTTATGGGTCAATCAGAAATTTGCAAGTTTAAAACAAGCATAATAAGACCATTCAAGATAGTAAGAGCTGCAATCTTTTATTGATTCAGAAGCCATGGCTCAATAATGCTGCTTAATGTCCCGTACCAGAACAATCAGTTAGTCGGTTACAACATGAACAAAGCCATTATTAAACAACTGCAACGTAGAACAACCACAATAAAAAAAAACTAAGGACCCAAGAACATCTTGGAGACTACTGTTTCAACTTTTCAATATAATCTATATCAACAGAGGTATTTCACAATTGCTTCATTCAGATAACTAGTAACTACAGGCTAAAGTCACAAAACTGCAAAATCAGATTAAACATACCAGATCCCAAAGAAATATTCCTTTGTTTAGAGTAACAAAAGAGGAATTAGGTGCAACTGCAATACTAAGAGATTAGAGTAAAGCAGATATAATAGACGGATGTCACGGATCCTTCCATCAATCTCTACCCTCGCAACCTGAGAAGACTGATAATGATTAATATGAGTGGATGACAGGCTACTGGATAATTACATTACGTCACTTTTACCCAAAAATGTCCACATAATTACTAATTAGGAAGGCTACATCATAGATCAATTGATAATTTGATATGAGACAGTTTTTATTCTTTCCATTTTTGGGGTTGTCTAGCTGATTAGACGTTGTCAAGAGAAATCTCATGATAAATTTGAGTTAAAATGGTGTTGTGTGATCTATATAGCCAACCTCACGTAGTGAGATAAAGCTTTTGTTGCTATTATCAGGTGCCATGGGCACCCAATATAAAATCTCTCTCTCTCTCTCTCACTCAATTATAACTATTTTTTGGTTCATTAACATTACTCTTCTGTGAATCAGATAATTTGCACAAGAAATTATATTTTTCTTTCAAGTTGATAAAAAAAAGAAGCACAAACGATGCTGTTTATGTGGTAAATACCCTTTCTAAACAGCCAGATATTGTTCCAAAATGATGGAGATTTTCCACAAGAAACAATCTTATGTTTCTCCAGAAATGCATATCCCTTTAGTAAAAATTCTCAGAAAGAAAAATAATGAATTATTGAAGGCATTACCTTCCACAGGTTAAGTTGCTAGGCCTCAATCAATTCCCGAGAAGTAAAAAATATGTGCAGTTACAATCTCAATCTCCTGGAGAGTGAATCACAAGACAGAAAAGGTTTGGAGCTTAACAGCACCAAAAACTTCATATAGTCCTCATTGCGCTAGTATATTTTGTATGTGATCAGCAACAATGTCGGCTACAATCTCAGGCGAGAACAGTCCTATCATGTCCTCCCTTGCCTTTCTACCTTTGGCTGTAGCCTCAGTGAGATTATTCATCACCTGTCTCATAAGAAGCCGAAGTTCATCCCCAGAAGGTTCAGCCCAAAGGTGTCCCTTGAATGGACCTTCTGTTACTTCATTCATTCTATCCACGTGCAGTGGATAGCTATTATCCTCTGTCATATACTCAGTTGGTCCAGACCAATTTGTTGCAATCACTGGCAACGCCATTGACATGGCCTCCACCAGTGGTCTCCCCCATCCTTCCCCTCTGGAAGGAAGAACAAAAGCATCAGCTGCCCTGTAAGCTCTTGGCAGGTCTCTCGATGCTATGTGAGTATCAATCAC